>CM042321.1:35696624-35816624 GCA_023566125.1 Zingel zingel | reverse complement strand
AAAATCACTGTTAGAACTTTGTGCACGGATAAGCCAGCATCACCTCTCTTCATTTCTCGCCCTGTGCAGTGAGAGAGCGCCCCCCTCAGGACCGCTGAGACTGCTCTCTGTATATGTGTGTGTCTGCAAAAGTCTATTAAATTACCCCTACCCTTTTGAGTTAACATTTAGCTCTGCTAACTCCTTTATTTCCCTTTTTCTGTCCATTTCAGGTCATCTGTCCATTCAGCCAGATCAATTGCTGCTCTTCTGTTTACAGGTATGGAATGGACTGTCTGATTCAATTCGAGGACTTTGCAAATGTTAATGCTTTCCGGCTGCTGAGCAAGTACCGCAACAAGTACTGCACATTCAACGATGACATCCAAGGTAACTCAACGACAGAGACACACACACACACACACACACACACACACACACACAAATGGGCATCTTCTGTGTCCATCTCACCTATTCATTTATTTCTCATAAAACCACATGTAAAATACGAATAATAGTTGTACAAATTAATCTTGTATTTGTGTTTAAGAGAGCTTAACCATATCTTCTTTGAACCATAAAAAAAGAGAATAGAAATTTGAAATGAAGGTTGTACATTTGATGTGTTTAAGGGAAACTTCACTCAAGTATTTCTATTTGTCTGATATTACTCTCGTAAACAATGGCATTACTGATCACATAAAACATAACCCGTAAACATACTCTGATGTCATATGAATAATTGAATGCAACATTTTTTCATCAACTAATAGGAAATACAGTACATGTAGCTATGCATGAATGAATGCTAACATTTATTCAGAAAGAAAGCTTACCCGGCTTTCTGTCTGCTGCCTCCACCACGCTCCACTTCTTCTTTGCCCATTTTTGCCCATGTTGATGTTGCTCTATAATACTCCTTAGGTACTGCTGCAGTAGCAGTAGCTGGTCTCCTGGCGGCTCTCCGCGTCACCAAGAGCAGTATGTGCGACCATACCATTGTGTTCCAAGGTGCAGGGGAGGTATGTGCAGCACACTTAAAGCAATACTGTTTGGCTGAATAGCAGGCACTGTGGCCCAAAAAGCTCAATAGAAAATAATGACAAATTGAATCCAATCCAAGTGTTTCTTGAGTCAGATGCTTTAAAGACATCAACATCCTGGTGGTATAGGGTTTCAAGATGCTGACTATGTAGTCTCAGTTACCCTGTGTAGAAGCCACTATGTCTTTGTTTATGTCTGATTGCACAGTTTTTACTATCCTGACCAACAATAAGCCACTCGGCTGGGTGCGGGAGAATAACTTATTTTTGACGCGCCTCAGACTACGTCTACACTACTACGTTTTGGTTTAAAAAATATCTTTTGCTACGTTTACGCCTCACATTTACGTCTCGCGTCCACACACCTCCGGTGTTTCTGAGCCCCTAAAACGGAGACGTTTGGAAACACTGCTGCCTCCGTTTCAGTTTGAAAACTCTAGGGTTGCTTTGTAGTCTCGATGGGCACAAACAGAAACCTTTGGAAATGACGATGACTGGATATGTACTCATTGAAGTGTGTAAAAAAACAAGGTCTTCTCCCACACCCAGCCGAGTGGATAACTGCTGGTCAGGATTGTCACTACATCCTCATTTGAGCCCAGACAATGACCTTTGTCCCTTCATTTCTCATGTCAGATCATTTCCCCAGATTTACTGTAGGTAGGATTGTGAAGATCCAGGACTTAGCCAAAAAAATTTGAACATCAACAACTTCTTAGTCCGTCCCCCCTTTCTGATAAAGCCCAAAATGGTCTCCTAAGCCCCTCCCCCCACAAGGGAGAATGAATGCGTGTGCATGAGCAGTGATTGAAACACAGTTAGACACCCCCCCCCCCCCCTGGTCCTGATTGGTGCATCTGAACAGGGAGCGGTGGATTTTTGCAAATCTCACTACAGGCTGTAGGTGGAGCCAGATTTATTTTAAATGACCTGCTTCATGTAGTTCTACTGGAACATAGGGTCAGTTTCAGCAAATATGACAAAAAGTTAGTTTTATAAGTCTTACCTACTGCACCTTTAGGACATATATGAAATGAAGACATCATTATTTAGAGCAGTTGAAAAACAAGCATGTCTCCATGTGAAGTAGACATTTTTTAAACAAAAGTTCAATTCTCATTTTGTTTCAATTGAAATGTATTTGTGACATGTTTAAATGTAGTAAAAAGGTAGCAAAAGTCAAAGTCAGCAAATTGATCATTAATGTCAGTTACACAGAAAAAATACTGTATGTATATATATATATATATATATATATATATATATATATATATATATATATATATATATATATATATATATATATATATATATATATAAAGTTTGCTAATTGAAGCATGCTATCTGTAGCCATTTTAAGCGTCTCTTCATTTCAGACCAAGTCAGGAAACCCCAGAGTGAGACGGGATGTGTTTTGCTTGTAAAGCATAAAGCTTATTAGTATGAGGGATATTCTGTTTTTCCTCTTTCAAAAGTTAGATGGTCTCACTTTAAACCAGGCTGTATTGTAATTGTGTGCGGAGAAATGATTTCCTCTGTCTTTAGTAACATTCCTAATTTCTTGTCACTACAATTAGTGAAACGGAGAGAAAATATTGTGATTTCAGATCAGATATTCTTTTGACGAGATGAATGAGTTATTGTATGTGAAACCAAAGCTGGTACGGAGATGTCATGATGCTCTTCCTCTCCCCCTCCTCTTTTCTCCCTCTTTTTTTGTCTTGCTCCCAGGCAGCGATGGGGATTGCTGAGCTGATCGCCATGGCCATGGAGAAGGAGGGACTCGCTAAGGAAAAGTGTTTGAAAAAGATCTGGATGGTTGATTCCAAGGGCCTCATTGTCAAGGTGTCTTAAAGGAACACGCCGACTTATTGGGACTTTGTCTTATTCACCGTACCCCCCAGAGTTAGATAAGTCCGTACATACCCTTCTCATCTCCGTACATGTTCGACATAGGTTTGTCTGGGGAATCACTGTAAAAGAGTATGCAACATCATCTGTTACGCATCTGTTTTTTCACCATATCCATGTTATTCATCCCTCAATCCTCCTCCTCCTCTTCGCTGTCCCCCACCGTTCTTCTCCCCTCTATCTCTCCTCTTCATACCCACATCTTTTCACCCCCTTTTTTCTCTCTCTCGTTTCCAACTGGTCATCCTCCAGTACAGAGGAGCACTTTCAATAAATCCTTCATTCCTTCAGCAGTAAAAGATGGTTGGGGAGCAATTAGAATGCTTTTTCACAGTGTCTGGTGTTTCTACAGATGGTCTCATGTCTTCCATGTCCTCCTCCTCAACCTTTCCTCTCCATCTCCGTAGGGCCGAGACCAGCTGACTCATGAGAAGGAGAGGTTTGCTCACGAGCATCCACAGATGAAGAAACTGGAGGATGTGGTTCGGGAACTGAAACCCACAGCTATCATCGGTATAGTCTATATCCTTGACATTCCACTTCCAGGATTGCTCCGTTGCTGACGGAAATTCCGCCAGATTTCACTCATTTAGGCCGGGTATCCTTTACCTTGGGCCTCCTTTGTGTTGGCGTTCTAAACTCCGGTGGATTCCTGAGGACTATGGTTAACTGCTCCTCAGATCTCTGCAGGGTAAATCCAGACAGCTAGCTAGACTGTCTGTCCAATCTGAGTTTTCGCTCACACAACTATTTTACAGGGGCTCTGTGAGGAGCGTAGCGCCACCTATGACGATTTTGATTGGTTGAATTGGTCCAATCTGAGTTTTCTGTTGCACGACCAAAACCAACTTTTGAATGTACCCATGTTCTACCAAAACAAGTTCCTTCCCGAGGCTATTTTGCAGAGGCGGCGTTGCTCCGTCCAGCGCTTAGCACCGCCCAAGACGGTTGTGATTGGTTTAAAGAAATGCCAATAAACCAGAGCACGTTTTTCTCCTATCCTGGAATGCTGTGTGTACTAGCAGGACCCTACTCTGCATCACTGTGGAGGAAGGTCTGGCAAAGCGAGACTGTCAACGGTAAAACAACAAGCATCTGATGTTTTCATAAGACAGCCAGTTTGAAGCTATGTGATTGTCAGACTGCATGTTAGATAGAAAAATCAATAGATGACAGATAGATGATAGATAGATAGAATTCAGTGATAAATTGGATGCAAGGAGTCATTGAAAGAAAGGACTGATAGTACATGTGTACATTTGAGGGAGAGTTTAAGGTCATATGGGGAATGCTGAAGATGAACTACGGAATTTTCAGTCTGTGTTTAAAGCCCAGTTCAGACCAAGGAGTTGAAACTTGCCATTACTTGCAATTTGCCAATCTGCAACGTTCTGAAACCTGCCAGTCTACACCGACGAGACTGTGTATCATCTCCATAGCGACGACTTTCTGTACTTCCATTCTAACTTCTGAATTTTCAAGGTTTTTTCATAGCTGGATATATTTGTATCGTCATAGAATATGAACATTCGTAGTGATAGTTAGCTGCTTACTACAGTTGCGTTTGTATTAGTAATGAAACGGCACAAAACAATGTTTTTTTTCTCTGATTCACTGCTTTGTTCTAACGCTGCTGAACGCTGAAATAGGCCTGGGCAATATGGAGAAAATCAAATAACACTCTTTTTTTTTTTTTTTTTTACCTAATTCTTTGATATTGATAGTGCATTGATAATGTAGGGTTGATGATTGGTGCTTTCACAAAATAGTTACACAATGAGATTTTTGATAAATAATCACCAGTAATGTGGATATAATGACTAAGTGGGTAAAGGCCAATTTTCAAAATCTAAGATGATATCAAGCCTCATATCACGATATCGATATCATTTTGATATATTGCCAAGCCCTAAACTGAAATGGGATGTTTTGCACATTGACGGCCTGCGTTCTGTCTCAGGTGTGGCGGCTATTGCTGGAGCCTTCAGCGAGCAGATCATCACAGACATGGCTTCCTTCAATGAACACCCAATCATCTTTGCCCTCAGCAACCCTACCAGCAAAGCAGAATGCACTGCTGAGCAGTGTTACACACTCACAGAGGTATTCACTCAGGACTCGTTTCATTGCAGTGATATTCCTATACATGGCCATGAATGGTTTCCTTGGTCATCTCTTGTGAATGGGCGAAGGAAACCAATAATAATTGTCATTGTGCTGCAGGGGCGGGGCATCTTTGCCAGTGGCAGCCCATTTGATCCCGTCACCCTGTCCAATGGGAAGACGTTCTACCCTGGTCAGGGAAACAATGCCTACATCTTCCCCGGTGTAGGCCTGAGTGTCACCATTTGTGGCATCCAACATATTACAGAGGGAATCTTCCTTGCTGCAGCAGAGGTAACACACTGACATAATCAGTACATCCACACCCTTTTTGTGTATTTTATATTATTATTTAATGAACGCGGGGATTTTTACGATCAATTGTGTTATCAATAACTCATCCTGTCACTGAATCTCTTCTCCTGAAGTCTCAGTAAGGCCATATCTTGACAACGAAATGAATGTCTGCAGCTTTTAACAACATAACTGACGGCGATAGGCAAGATATAATTCCTTTTTTCTTGTTTGGCTCTAAGTCTGAGTCAGAATGTGACTAGAAACAGTTCACACCACAAATCTCTCTCTTGATATATTTCAATCAGGAGAGACAAGTGAATGAAGTAAAGACGAATGTTTATTATAACAAATGGTAAAAAACCGCTCACATAATAGCAGCATTAAATGTACAAAAGGCAGAGAATCGTATTTAAACAGAGGCAGCAGTAGGGTGCTGTCGGATGGATGAGATCAGCTGATGCGACCAGCTGATGAGAACAGCTAATATCATGATTGACAGCCATCATGCATGAGAGAAGTGAACAGCAGTCTTCCTGAACTGACTGTGTGCTATTGCTTCATATGTCATACACTTAGCTGAGCGAGGTCAGACTCGTGAAAAACCAGTCGGCATGTTGTGATGACTTTCTTCGCTGCCGTAACCTGAGCTGTGTGTTTATCATTCGACAGGCTCTTGCTCACCTGGTGACAGAGAAAGACCTGGCAGAGGGAAGGTTGTATCCTCCTCTCAGCTCCATCAGGGACGTCTCTCTCAAACTGGCTGTAAAGGTTAGAGCTCAATGTACACACAAGGAAAAGCAGATGTACGCTGCCATGTCTCGGTAACACTTTATAATAACCATCACTAATAAATGGTAAATTGATAGTTAATCAAATTTAAGTTAAAAGTGATTTTACTGTTAACAAACAATGTGATAAAAATGAATAACGTTAAATTATTATTAGTCATGCTATAATTCATGTTATTTTTTTACAGTTTGTTGTTGCACACATCCTAACATTTTATATATTATATTAAGTATTTGTTAATGATTACAAAATTATGTGTAAACCTTTATGGAATAGTTTGTAAACTGTAAATAAACGTTATTTGGATGGCGATTATAAACTGATGATTTTTAATACCTTGTTAAAGGAGAACTCCGGGCAATTTTTACGTTAATCTTGATTGCTATAAGTATGTGAGTACTGTCGATAGCAAAAAAAAACGATCCGTATCGGTGCTAGCATCATGGAGCTACTGCAGCTAAGGCCGAGAGCTCCCACTTAGCTAAAACGGCAGTTTTGGGGGCATATCATAAAGAGTGCCTTTGTGCCTCTTAACAGACACAAAATGCAATTAAAATGTCTGTTCAACATGAACAGGGCCCTTACATGAAAACAAGAAGCGTTTTCAACTCAGACATTGTTTAAATTCACCTACCCTGTTAGCTGCGAGCTGCCGTCTGATGAGTGAGTGTGTTCAGCCAGGCTTCGGTAATAATCATCAATCAGCAGTTCTGTGTGTATTTGTAGCATATATATATCCATTTTGTGTGCAATCCATCTGGCGTTGGTGAATAATAGTCTCTGCAGTGGCGAACTGTGTGTTAGTTGCCTTAGCCAGGCTAGCAGGCCCGACCTGAGGCACAACGGCACTCTTTATGATATGCCCCCAAAACTGCCGTTTTAGCTAAGTGGGAGCTCTCGGCATTAGCTGCAGTAGCTCCATGATGCTAGCACCGATACGGATCGTTTTTTTTGCTATCGACAGTACTCACATACTTATAGCGATCAAGATTAACGTAAAAATTGCCCGGAGTTCTCCTTTAAAGGACTAAATTAACCTGGGGGTTAATGACATATATGTACCGAGTCGACCGTTCTCTAGGATATTTTTTCATGCTAATCAAATGCGTTTGTAGCTTGAAACAAGCTAGAGCAAACTGGTGATTAGCTGCTAATGCTAGCTTTCGGGGCAGAGGGTAAATCACTATTTTCTACCACTAACAAGGCTCAAAATAGCACCAAACTTCCACGGTAGCATAATGAGGGTCCCTACATGTAAACCGAAGCATTGAGAACTTTGTAAGTGTACAGACAGTTTATTAAAAAGATAGTTTATAAAGACAGTAGCTGTAGACGAACGCTGTGTTTGAGCTATGTTACTGGTTACTGGTTGCACGGCGTTCGTCGTTGGACTGCTCATGACTGTTTTCTAAGATGGCAAGACTGTCTTTATAATCTATCTTTTTAATCTGTATACTTACAAAGTTCTCAATGCTTCGGTTTACATGTAGGGGCCCTCATTATGCTACAGTTTAAGTGTGGTGCTATTTTAAGCCTTGTTAGTGGTGTAGAAATAATGATTTACCCTCTGCCCCGAAAGCTAACATTAGCAGCTAACCACCGTTTTGCGGTAGCTTGTTTCAAGCTCGAGACTCATTCGATTAGCATGAAAACATATCCCAGAGAACGGTCGATTCGGTAATCATGTGTTATTAACCCCTAGGTTCATTTTGCGCCAGAATTGTCCTTTAATGATTAATACATACTTTGTAAAGCATCTATAAACATTGTTTAGATGGTTGTTATCAGTGCACAACTAATCAGAGCTTCTTTTTCATAGATCACCAAATACAGATTTAATGGGGCCAAATTAATGTTACTTGATGCTTTATTAACCTACTTATTAATGAATCATTAACTAATTATTATCAGCATTAATTGCAACTTTATAATAGCCATCCAAATAATGTTTATGGATGGTTTACAAAACACTTACTAACAATTGACAAATGATTATCTATCTAAATGAATGAATTCTTTATTTCATAATACACTAATATTAAAATAACATCAATTAAAACATTAGTAATAATTAGTAAACATTATAAATCATTTCATTTAAGATTCATCTTGCACCATACAGCTCATCAGACAGACAGCCAGACAGACAGACTAACCCCCCCCTCCCCCCCCCCCCTCCCCCCGCCCAACAACAATACGCAACACCAAATATCTCTACATTATAAAATAGTAAAGTGCAGTGTCATTAACGTTTGCTAACAGTAACTAAACTAACTCTTAACTAAAGTTGAATTAACTATAAATTTACCATTTATTAAGGATGGTTATTATAAGTGATACCCATGTCTCTTTGAGTCTAGTTGTATGGGGTCTGATTTTCTCCAACGCTGTACATTACAGGTCATGGAGTATGCCTATGAGCACAACATGGCGACACTTTACCCGGAGCCGTCCGACAAGGAAGCATATTTGCACTCCCTTACCTATAGCACTGATTATGATGAGTTTGCTGTGGACTCGTACCGCTGGCCAGAGGACAGTATGAATATGCAGTCGTGCAAACTTTAAAACACTGGACAGAGAGACGGAATGAGCGCCGGAGAGGTACAGCAAATACTGACATGACATGCGATATCATCACAAGACATGATGTTGGGATATGAAAGAGGCTGTGTGTAGAATTGTCTCATTTATATATCACTGTGAAATTAATGGTGGCAACATATGTCGAGTCATTGGGCTTCATGTCTTTGATGTCTCCCTCTCCAGTAAAAAAGCATTCATAGCAATTTATAAATCACTGAACCAAATGAAGCTGACAAAATGTGAAGCACTTTGCAAAACTTATATATTTAATATTCCACTAATGGTTGTTATCACATTGAATTTTATAATAATACATTTGGGGAAAGTCCTTCACAGGTTACTTTTAGTTGTACTGTAATAGGCAGTTTTTATGACCATGTCAGCTATAATCCAAAAACTCTTTGTCAAATAAAAATGGTTTTGATTCATGTTTTTCACGTCTAATTACATTTGTACTGAAAAAAGACAAGGGTGTGTCGAGTACAACAAGTCCTCCAGAGATCGTGGTTTGGGTTTACATTTGGTTACGCTAGTGACGCTGAACGGGACGTAGTTCCGTTAAAAGTTTTAAAAAACTTGCTGTTTAATTTTTTTTTTTCCACGAATCCTGATTTCCTGGGGGAAAGTCCTGTGTTTTTTTTTATTTTTATTTTTTATCCCATCCACCACTCCAACCTACCTCTTTAAGCAGAACTTGGCACACTTTGTCACATTACTTCCCGCTTTGGTCCGGTCATAAGTACTATGGCCACTAGAGAGCGCTGTCGCTATAAACTTAAATATCAGTCATAATTGTAGCTTGAACAAAAAATGTATGGGACCGTTTTTCGGGGGAGTACAGTCCCGTTGAGTATTAGATATAAAAGGTACTTCTAATAAAGGTATTAGAATTTTTAAAGAAATGGTTAGAAAACATTTTTACAGCAACACAAATTCTCTTGGCCACCTAAACTTAACTAATTATCAAGTAAACTGAAATACCAACTACCACTGATACAGCAACATATCACGGAGCTCTGTAGCTGCCTACCAGTTCCTACTGTCAGGTAAAGTCAACTACCAAGTGCCACTGATTCGGCGACATCTCACGGAGCTCTGTAGCCGGCGTCATGTCAACTATTTTCATAAGATATCATACGCAGGGTGCGCTTTGCCACGGGGATTGCATGGGACTTCCCCCTTTCTGGTCTACATATCCCTGCCTCTGCTGAATTCTTTTTATCCCCGGTGGGGATAAATACATTTGCATGTATTCTTTTGTTGTGCATGATCAAAAAACATCCCCCCTTCTTTTTTTTTTGTGATCAACTTTTTTTATTGGCACCTTCAGACATACAAATCAAATTCCACAACGTGTGACAGGTAATAGCAGATGGTGCACAGAACAGATAAACACAAATTGAACAAGAACAAAAAGCCTCTCCCCCCTTCTGCTTTTTTCACAAATCGCACCCTGATCATACGTATCGTATCATGTGCATCGTTTTCATACAATATTGTACGATCCCATTCATGAGAATGCGTTGCCCAGTGACACTAACTGCCTTGATAAATGTAATTTGCTTTACTGTGAGTAACCAACTTGAAAATGCTCTGCAAGGTGGTTCTGCAATCAGGGCCGGGAATCGAACAGCATTCCAGACCAATCCCGCACATTCAGGCCACATATACTGTACATTTTTTTTCTTCTGTTTACTCTTTACGTAAAGTTTAGTGTGTATAAGGGCTTAGAACATTATGATGATAGTATATAGTGCCCATTCCCATGCTCTATTATGTCTCGTAAGTTGTTGCAGCAATGTTTGGATTGATACCATTTGTTACTCGAATTGATAAAAATGGTCAAAAATCCCTCCAAAACACCACATTAAGACACCAAGAGGAACACTATAGAAAAATCATTGCTGTGATTTGGTATCATGAACTTTAAGAACTGGATTTTTTTCGGAAATTGGATGGCGAGCATTTCTGTTCTGGATACTGCTCAGGTACCCTCTTATACCTAGGAAAGCCATACTTTCTCTGAATGGCCTAGGTCTCTAGTTTGTGGTTGTAAAGTTCCATGAGGCTGTGTTTATCCTAGAGGTAATTTAATACAGTGAGGTCAAGTTTCCAAAAACGGTCTCACTACAATGACATGGCTATGGGGACTAACATCATCACACATGGACACAATTGGGCTCACTGCATCCACAAGAGTTTAAGCTTTCCGGTCATACCCAATTTATGCAATCCCTGTTTAGGGACCCAAGTATGCAGAAATATTCAAATACACCTTTTTTTTTTTAATATGCGTAAATAACACATTTGTATACTGCATGAGAAAAACGGCATGGTTTTTGCAAAGTCAGGATGAAGTAGCAAAACCCCAGAGTGTAATAACTTGAGCAAGGGTGTGTTTTATTGCTTATGAAGTCCTTTTTTACAAGAGGAAGATTGTGGTTTTTTTTTTTCTTCTTTCAAAAGTTACATGCTCTCACTTTAAACAAAAGACTCAGACCATTAATGCCAATGTAGTCTATATCCTTGACGTTCCACTTCTGGGATTGCTACGCTGCCGCAGGAAATTCCGCAGGATGCGTGTATTTTCCGTTTCCTTCCTCTTTCTATGTGTTGGATTTTTAAACTCTGGTGGATTTGTGAGGACTATGATTAACTGCTCCTCAGATCTCTGCAGGGTAAATCCAGACAGCTAGCTAGACTATCTGTCCAATCGGAGTTTTCTGTTGCACGACTAAAACTACTTTTGAACGTACACATGTTCCACCAAAACAAGTTCCTTCCCGAGGCTATTTTGCAGAGGCACTGTGGCTCTCTCCAGTGCTTAGACAATTGTGATTGGTTTAAAGAAATGCTAATAAAACGGAGCATGTTTTTCTCCCATCCCAGAATGCTGTGTGGACTAGCCAAGGTCTGTCAAAGCAAGACTAGAATATGCAGAAAGTTTTCAACAATACAGGAGAATAATTATTTCCTTTACGTTTGCACCATAAATTGTTGCATAGTAAAATTCACTAGAATGCAGGAAATTAAGTGTTTGACGCCCACATTTTATTTTATTTTATGGGGCATGACCCCCCGCCGTTATCATGTGTCATCCCCCCCCCTCCCATGTTAGAACAAAACCTACGCCCTCAGCCACAGCAATATCACAGGGGCGTTAATTTCCAAATGGAATCCAAGATATCTAAAAAAATATATCAAAAAAGTAGGCAGAACTTAAACTATGCATAATGTGTTGCAACAACATTGTTGCAACACATTTTCTCTCTATGACGATTCTGATTTGTATAAAGAAATGCCATTAAACCAGAGCATGTTGTCCTCCCATCCCTGAATGCTGTGTGGAGTAGCCAGACCCTCCTTCAGTGCGCTTTGGAGGAGGCTCTGGCAAAGCAAATATTCGGGCTGCAGCGCAGTCCACAGCGCTTTGCAGACCTCCGATACTATGAAGGACACCGTGCTCGTAGCCATTTTATAGCCCAACCCTGTGATCTGTTGGCTTGCACCTGAAGATAAAATCTTCAAAGTCACTGCCAGTCTCTGAGCGACGTCAATAGGCCAACGGTGTGTGCTCTGATGATGCATTAAAGGTTTTAAACGATGAGCAAGATCGTCAAATCGAGCTTTCGACATCCGAAAATACTTGAAGTGCATTTCTTTGTCCAAGTCCCTCAGCGTTAGAACAACCGTAACAAATTCGCCCATGGTTGGCCTCTCTTCGTTCACTGGTCGTACAGACCACCTTCGCTGACGTCTTCTTTTCCTTCTGCGATTTAACATTTGCAATAAAATCATTTGTTGTTCAATGTCGATCATCTCCAGCTCCAACAACACACTCTCTCTTTCGGTCGCCATTTTCGGAAATGAAAAAAGCGGAAACAAAACAAACTAGAGAGTTTCGCGATTGACCCTCCGGAAACCACACACCCTCTAGCGTTCTGGTGGTGAAATGCACCACGTTGCAAAGAAACAAGTTCAACCCCGACGCAGACTCCGAAGGGTCACGACGCCGTAGGAGTGACAGCGTAGCTACGGCATGGAGTTTACGCACGACTATAAAACGGCCTTAATGGCAATGGAACAGACATATTGCTGTTTTGCCCTATTTGATCTGTGTGAAGAGGAATGATTTCCTCTGCCTTTTCTCTTCACCTAAAATAGTGAAACAGAGAGAAATGATTGTAATCAGATATTCTTTTAACGAGATAGATGAGACTTTGCTTGTGATTGTCTGTGAACCCAAAGCTGGTATGGAGATGTCATGATGCAGCTATCCCTCCCTTTTTCAGTGTAAAACACTTTTGATACCCTTTGATACATGTTTTTCGTCTCGCTTGCTTTACTGTGAGTAACTGAATTATAAATGGTGGGCAAGGTGTTTCTCAAATGCATCTTACAGTGATCTGGCTCCCTCCAGAGGCCCACTTCTGTCATTGCAATACAATTAGCAGCTTCTCTATGGCTTCATTATCAAATCTGTGCAGATGTTTTATTTTTTATCATCCGATTTTATCAGGAAATTAACTAACCTCTCTTTATGTACCATAAAACAATTGAATGTCCATTAATATCAGTTTCATGCAATTTTAATAGCAAACAAATGCATACTTGTCTATTGTAGAGTTTGTGTTGTGTCTTTTGTGTTTAAATGATTGTATTTTAGAGCCCACTCTAGGGATGGACATTAAATTAAATTAGCGTAGGTTATGAATGCTGTGGCTGCTGCATAGGTCTATGCTACAGACTTCATAATAAAATAATAATGCATTTTATTTATATAGCGCTTTTTTTAACGCTTAAAAGACAGCCGTCTTGTATAAAGTACTTGAAAGCAATACTTGAGTAAAAGTACAAGTATCTTACCAGAAAATGACTTTGGTGGAAGTTAAAGTCTCCTTTTAGAATATTACTCGAGTAAAAGTCTTAAAGTATCAAATATTTACTGTACTTAAGTATCAAAAGTAATTTTCTGATATTAAATGTACTTAAGTATTAGAAGTAAAAGTAAAAATACTTTGATCATGAACTTTATGGCCAAAGGTGTGTAACGTTATCTTCATCACCACTGTCGTCGGGGTGATCGTCATCTGTTACCATAGCGGCAGTGCCTGCAGCAGGTGCTTCCATGTCGGTATCAGTTATTATGCTTCCTCCTCTCATTTGTTTTTTTGCCGCTTGGCAACAAACAGGCATTAGGTCACCAACTGGAATGGAGGGTGCATTATCTTGGCAATTTAGGAGCAATGATTCTCCAAACCTGCTTTTTTCCCAGTGTAACAAATTTCTTCTGATTTTATTTTGTAGTAACGAGTCACTAAGATGCTTAGGGGAAATGTAGTGGAGTAAAAGTATACATTTTATTTAGGAAATGGAGTGGAGTAAAAGTAAAAGTTTCCGGAAATATAAATAACAAAGTACAGCTATGTGAAAATTCTACTTAAGTACAGTAGCATTTAGTAGTATTTGTACTTTGTTACATTACAACACTGAAGACAGGAAAGGGAAAACACATAGTACGAAAATTCACACACTAAAATACACACATTATTAAACATTAAAAGCAGCTCTAAAAGCTGCGTTTTGACAGTTCCAGGGGCAACTAGTCCCTATACAAATAAACGCACCATGAAATTGTGGTAGGTGTCGCCCACATAACAGAGCCATACACATATCAAATAAGAGGTGCGTACATGCGAGCCACAATAAAAGCAGCAGGTGAATCAAACTTGTTTATGGTCCAGCAGTGTATTTTGTGTCTGTCTGCTGTCTGATTTCAAAACAGGATGATTTCATATTAATGAATCAATCACAGGCCAGACAGTCAGTACCAGAGGCCTTGGCTGGCCTGATGCCCAAGCCAGTCTGAAATCAATAGAGAAGCAACCAGACCAGTCAGCGTTCAGCGCTGAGCGTCTGGCCACAGGCAAGATCAGCTTCACCCTCTCTTTTATTTCAGCCCTGGGCAACCACCACTCTGGCACTATGATCAATATGTCTCAATGTCAACACCATCTGTTGTAAATGGTATATCGGTACTCCAGCACATAAACAGCGGTCCATCGGTGGTGTATCAGGATAAAGCTGAACATATCTGCTTTGCAGAATGGATTAAAATAGACAGGAAAGATTTACAGTAAGAGGAAGACATGACATGGGAGAGTTGAACTTTGAACCTCCAGAGATTTTGTGCCAAATTCTGAATGTTTTACATCAGCCGTTCTTCTTTTGTTGTTGTTTTGTGTCAAATAAACTCGAGTGTCCCTTCATCAACACCACCAGTAATGCCTCAAATGTATTCATTTGAAGGGATTTTTAAATTTGATGTTATTACTATTAACTACAAAAAAGGTAACTGAACTTTCAGTGTTACGGTTGGTTTGGTCAAGTTTACATTCTTGTTATTGGGAGAAGTTGGACATTTCAAACAAATCCATTACTTTGAGCTATTTCAACCATGTACCTGTGACTTTTAGACAAGTGTGAACAGATAATTCAGCAATCTATTTTTCTACCATTGATTAGCTAAATATGCCCATTGTTTCCATCTGTAACTTTTAGCTATTTCGCCACATTCAACCTTTTATTTTCAACTGTTTATCCATTTATTTTGGCTTGAACTTGTTGAACTGTTTATTCATTCATTTATTATTAATTTCCCTAGCTATCTGTTATAAACATTTAGTTACTTTTAGCCATGTTAACTTTAGAAGTCTCTGCTAGTTTGCTATGTAGTTTTCACACACTCGCATTCACAATATGTGGCGTTCAGGTTGTATACTTAATATGTGGATGCATATTTTCCATCAAATCATAATTTATAGTTCAAATTAATTCAATAATAATTTTAATTCAAAATACAGCTCAAATGAATTAAGCTACTCTACAATACCTCTGGGAATCAGCGTGCTTCTTAACTAAAGCAGGAAATCTGCAGTGCATCACTCTCTCTCTCTGTGTCTGTGGCTCGCCTGTCACCCTGCAGCCCTCTGCAGCACCTTGCTGGTCACTGACCGGCTGGGTGACTGCTAGCTGTAACCCCACATCATTTTGACCTTGTTTACAGTCTCACATGAAATGGCACCTTGCTGAGACCTTGTGATCAGTGCCAATCAGTACAGCCCCGGAGGGAATATCGTGTGTCTACCCATCCTCCCTACCGCCTGTCTGCCATTAAGCCCAAAGCTTGCGTCCCTACTGTCCCACAGACACAGCAGACAGACATTTCATTTCCTCGCAGGATCCATGATTTGGCCCTTTGCTTTATCTCCTTTCACAATGTTTGATTCATTTGTTTAATGTTGCCACTTCACCTTGAAGAAATGTTGCAGATATTCTGATTCATGTTCTACTCTAACTATAATTTATCATTTGTACTCTTCACTTACAGTGGCTGAAATGTGCAGGTGAAAAAGAGCAACCTGCTATAAAAGACCAGCAGAGGGTGCTCTGACATGTTGTTTGAGCTGAGATCATCAAAAGGCCTTAAAAAGCACTATTAATGCAACATTTGTGAAAATAATGATTTGAATGCACACATTATCATCTCTCCTCGCCGGCACATTTTCTTCCATCATGACCTTCTCCTGTAAGTTTCCTGCAACCGGTGTTGCTAATGAATCACTGTAATATAATGACACAATATAATGACTAGAAACGCAATAATACGCCAAACTCACTGCATTCACTCGGGGCTAATTTCACCAGCTACATCTTTATATATATATAATAGTCCAGGCGATTCTATTGTTCCTGCTCTTTGTATGACTTGGCCAGTGAATGGGCTTTATAGTCTGAGATGATGATGGGTAAATTGGACAAAACCTATGCGGATATTATAACAGTATATAATCAGCTAAATGGAATAAAATACATTATGGTTACATATTATTCACTGCGGCTCTATTCACTACTAAAAATGTCATAGTGATTCACATTTGCTGCTATCGCTCAGAGAAATTTAGACTTAAGGTCAAGATCAAATATCTGATGAATAAACCTTTATTAACATTTCATAATTATGAATTTAAATATTTTTACTAAACCAAGATAGTTTAGACCAACAACAGAAACATATTTACAGTCACCAATTCTTAATCAGCTGACCAGTTGCAGTTGTCTGGAGTTCTGGAGTGTAATATTTAGACAGCTTTGAAATATGTTATTATTCCTAAATACAATCCATAGTCTGATATTGTATGCACACCACTACAAACTTAACATGCCACTCTTGTCAATGTATTGTCGAATTACAGCTCATCTTAAATATTGCTTTAAATATAGTTTTTCTAAAAGTAGAGCCATACGCCTTGGCAAAAATATAATAGAAATGTACTGTAACATGAGATTGTGAACTTTATTTTGGGAGAAGTGCTTTAAAAGCTGTTTGTTTTAGCAGTCAAAAATCTTTTCTTTGATAAATCAAAATCAAAAGCTGGAAAACAGTTGATTTGATTTGACGTTTTGAAGGGTTTTATACGTCCCAACGCTATTCGTTCTCTCACAAAGAGCAACATACTGGATATCTGTGCTCAAAGTGGCTGCATGAAGAGTTGAAACATATTAATTACAGACTGCAATACAACCAGTAAATATGAATAGAATGTGAACAACATGCAAGATTTTTTTTATACCCTTCTTGAAATAAACCTATTCATGATGGTCGGCTGTATGCTGGAGTAGGATCACTGTACATAAAGGATTATCCATTTTACAAGTTGTCCCTGCAACATCCAATAATTTGCAGAAATGCAATGTTATCAAACCCAGCTTTCAGAGAACAGCATGTATTGGATGTTACGTGCACTCTATCCTGCCAGTGGAGACAGTAATTTCAGTCGATATGTTTGGTTCCTGATGACATTTTTTATTTTTTTTTTACATTTACAGGCTTAACTCTTATCTGTGACTCAAAGCTAGAGTGGTCATTTAGTTTGACCTCTTTGTGTGCCTGAGCAGCATATAATGAGCTTCAACCCTGATCTTTGACCTGTAGACCAGTCCGTCACCAAAAAGTAGGATTTATAACACTCACATCATATAGAGCAGCGTTTTCCCCAGGTTTGTGGAAGCCTTAGGTGCACATATTTGACGGGGGGGTTTAGAGATCCTCCCACAAGAAAATGTGACTTTTTTTAATCAAAAGCATGCAATATCAGATCATTTTGGACCATTATTATATATGTATCCATGTCTAAATTAATGGAAACAGACAATAAAAAAAAAAAATAACACAAACATGACTAAAGAGCTGCGCCTGAGCCTTATAATGGTAGGGAAAACCCTAAATAGCATTTATTTAATTTTAATTTATTACTTTGTTTCTTTATTTCATGCAACATAATTGTATTTTTCAGAAGGCCAGAACCTGTTGTACAAAATAACCCCAAATAAGCCTTCTTAGTACTTGTTGTCGTGTGAGACGACACAAGTTGCTACACCAAGTGACCTTTATTTTCTCAGCAGATTCTGGTCCCTGCCTGGCTGGTGGTGGACTGAATGAGGACAATTATCAAGAAACCACCTTTGTTCAGCAGCTTCATACCGTTCTGCTGTTCCCGTGAATGATTCTGTGAGTAATTTAGAGAGACGCCTCCATTTTGCAGACAGTTGGTGAGGCCCTGCACGTCGCACAGGTTTTAGCCTGAGAGGCAGTGGCGGGCGCAGGTTTAAGACAGCCTGTTGTTTCTCAGGCAGGTACCACAGGCAGATACCAAGCAGGAGCGGCAACGCCTTGACAACTTTTCCACAATTAGATGAAGCCTTGCACTCAGCGCGGGGATTCTTGCACTGAAATCCAAAGTGACATGTGTGATCACGACCCAAAGTCGGATTTAATTAAATGTTGTTGCAACACAGGGTGCACACGGACATCATTCCCTGCAGCGCTCATCACTGAAAAACACCACACGTTCTACTAAAATAGGCCACTTTTTGACATTTGTGAGGTGTAGGTTTGCTGATTTGAACCTTCATTTCAGTCATAATTCAAAAGTGACAGTTTTTAGGACAAGGATTCTCTTCATATATGCAATAATTCAAGAGTAGAGAAATTGAGCATGTTTTAGCCTAGTTTAGTTAGCTATGCACAGCACGTTGCCTTTAGCTGCTGAGCATGTCTTTGCCGCCTTTTGAATGTCGGCACATGCTAGCCGGGCTTGTGCTTATTATTTTGCTGCGAGCTCCAGATGGATCAACACATGCTGAAAATATTACAAGCAAGACATTTGCATGTGACCTTAATCCCTTCACTTCTGCTCCACCATGCAAACAAGTCAGTCCAAAGACATTATTTAATGACCCTGGATCAGAACATTTGCACTCCACAGCACTGGGTATTCAAATTAGTAGATTGTGGTTGATTACTACAAAAGACAAGTTCTATCTATCAAAACAGGTATGCTTAGTTTAAGTTCTGCCTACTTTTTTGATATATTTTTTTAGATATCTTGGATTCCATTTGGAAATTAACGCCCCTGTGATATTGCTGTGGCTGAGGGCGTAGGTTTTGTTCTAACATGGGAGGGGGGGGGATGACACATGATAACGGCGGGGGGTCATGCCCCATAAAATAAAATAAAATGTGGGCGTCAAACACTTAATTTCCTGCATTCTAGTGAATTTTACTATGCAACAATTTATGGTGCAAACGTAAAGGAAATAATTATTCTCCTGTATTGTTGAAAACTTTCTGCATATTCTAGTCTTGCTTTGACAGACCTTGGCTAGTCCACACAGCATTCTGGGATGGGAGAAAAACATGCTCCGTTTTATTAGCATTTCTTTAAACCAATCACAATTGTCTAAGCACTGGAGAGAGCCACAGTGCCTCTGCAAAATAGCCTCGGGAAGGAACTTGTTTTGGTGGAACATGTGTACGTTCAAAAGTAGTTTTAGTCGTGCAACAGAAAACTCCGATTGGACAGATAGTCTAGCTAGCTGTCTGGATTTACCCTGCAGAGATCTGAGGAGCAGTTAACCATAGTCCTCACAAATCCACCTGAGTTTAGAACGCCAACACAAAGAAAGAGGAAGGTGAGGGAATTTCCGGCGGCAACGAGCAATCCCGGGAGTGGAACGTCGTGGATATAGACTATGCATATTCAAAACATTACACGTTTTATTTAAGAATCATGTACATCTCAACAACAAATCTGCTGGAGAATGAGACCTTGTTAAAGTGACGAGCTCCAAAGTTTGAATCTCCTTAAATCTATCTTTAGCTTTCACGGCCCTGTTGTGTTCTTCAACCCCTCAATGTTGCAAAGTAGACCCAATTCTTGTTGTCCGTACATGTTTTGAGCCCCCTGAACAGTTATTTTTAACTCTTTTGGGGATTGGGTTGTCTTTCATATTTTTGAGGGGGACAAATCTACCTTTTTTAGATATTGGGGGGATTTAGTCCATCATGGTACACTATCTTTAAATGTGTACTTTACAAAGAAACCATTCGCACATCTAACTACTTTTTGATGCAGGTGCATTGGAAAATACCACATTAGACTTGAAAAAAGAAGATCCCTCACTCTTCGTCAAGAGTCTTGACGAAGGTCCAGAGGGACTGAGACGTTAGTTTCTTCAACAAATGGTGTTGCTGGAGCAATTTTTTCAGGTCTAATATTATTGTATTCATAGTGCTACTCATATGCATATCGTCCTAAATACTGTACAATGTAGAATTGTGGGCCTGTAATTAATGTATCGTTTAACCGTATCGTGTTATGTAATGCGTGTATCTTTTATATAATTTGTATTGTGTGTGATAAATGGATGTTCCTAAAGTTTGAATTTTTATCTACAAGTGGTGACCATGGACCAAAATGAATTGAAATGATTGATTGACAAAGAAAGGTAAGCCCACCATTACACTGGAGACACTTAAGACCAGTAATAGGCCTGAATACGCTCTGAGGCGCACCATTGTGTGAAATCACATTTAACATGCATGCGTTTTAAGATATTAACATGCATGCATTTGCAACAATAGCCATGGTTATTGTTTCTGGATCTTCATTAATTCTGTAATTGTTCACTGCCAGTGATTTACTGCCACATTTTGTAAACATCAAAGCATTTTCCCTTTTTTTCTGAAACCAGACATAACCCATTAAGTTAACATGCATATTGCATCTTGAGCTCAATAAGTTGCCTAATGAATTGTGAGAGGCAACAACAGCTTCTGGTTGTTGTGTGTAGAAAGTATTTTGTCCCTCTTTGCTTGTGTGGTTATGGTGTGTGTCCGTCCTGCCGTCTGTATGTTCAGTGTATGTGTGTTGCTGATTATAAATGAGGACAGCGAGGTGTGTGTGTGTCTGTGTGTGTGTCTGTGTGTGTGTCTGTGTGTGTCTGTGTGTGATGGTAATGTGGCCTTCAGTGCTCTCCTTGCCCATTAATAACCAGGTTGGCTTTGATGTTGCCACTATGAGCGAGGTGGCCCCTTTGCTTGCATCAGTTGCGGCATGTAAATCCGCCTGTTGTGTTATCTCCTTATCTGCTCAAGGGTCCACCTGAGTTGGTTCACCTGACAGATACATTAAAGAACCTGTATTTTTTCTTTTTGATCAATATGTCACAGTGGCCTGTACCAAGCCAACATCACACACTGTTCTGACACAGTGGTGCAAAGGGTGCACAGAATGAATACCCAAAACATTGTGTCCATTTCAAATTATGTTAAAGGCTTGGCGTTTGAGGCCAGTTCCTCTTGTTTGAAAAAATAAGTAATTGCTCGATCACGTAAGGCTTGTATCATGTGGACGCGCCGATAGTCGGTCAAGATTAAAGTTGAAATGACGAGAATAAATTCAACTCCTTTATCACTTAATCACATTAGGGCGACTGTCCGCCATGCCAGCTGCCATGTAGGCAACATCATAGATATGGGTTACATCCTTGGAGTGCTGCGCTCGCCGGAGCCACACGGTCACTCCTCAGGATCAAACAATTTGATCAATTGTCTTATTGTGTCATGTGATACAACATATCCTCTCTGTATTGCGCGTAGGTGTAACCATCGATACCCTTGCATCTGTCCATTACAAGCTAGCTTCAGTTTGCAGCCTTGAATACGGCCACCTCTCCCAAGTTTGTGTGGTTTCTCCTTCTGAACAGACGCAATTTGCAGCACAATCTCTTCAAAGTCCTAATACTTATCACCATACTGTGTTTATGCGCTAAAAGATAAGTTCATATAGGCCTTCACAATGCATTTTGTAGAAGACTATAGGTAAAGCTAGTAGTTTGGTTAAGTCCGACTTGATTCTTGAAATATCAAGTTTATTCTCGTCATGTTGACTTTATTCTCGACGTTTTGACTTTTTTCTCAAAATGCAAAATAAGTTAAACAAAATCCTCCTTCTTATTTTTTTTCCCCTTGATGTGGCCCTAATGCTCCGTCGTAGCTACCTGGCCAGCACCAAGCAGCAGAGAGACAAAATTATCAACTAGCTGGTGAACATAGTGGAGCATTTAGCTGCAAAAAGGCCAGAGATCTCTTTTTAGGAGTTAGTGGAAAACAAACCACAAGTAAAAGGAGTAAATTATGGGCAGGAACACGACTCTTAATCAATGTTAATATTCACTGTTAACATTTTCACCATACGTATCAGTGTTCTGTTTAAAACTGGCTTCTGCAGCCCCCAAGTGGCCAAGAAAAGTGAATATTCCATCTCGTAAGGGGCTCATTGCATGGGTAGAATCTGGTCTCAAATACATGTCTCCTTTAAAAAACTAATCCAAGGCACAAAATGCCATTATTTTACATGGAAATTTAAAATGACAAACACATTGCGACCGTCATAGGTCAGTTGTCTTCACAAAAGTGAATAAAGATTTCATTTATAATTCAGACTGCTTCAGAGAACTAAAAAACAGACCAAAACAATCAGACCAACTGTTCATAGGACCATGCAACTTGAATTCCTCTACAACATTTTCTACAATAGAATCTGCAAACATACAGCCTGAGGTAACTCAGGTTGTTTAAAAGATGAATCTGTTGTGCTGGTCATTGAATGTCTCACAGACCTGTAAATAGCTGTGACGACACTCTAACCTTGTGCTGAATCCTCCCTGTGCTTTCCTCCATTCCATACACAAATCTCCCCGCAAACGCTCAGTAGTTCAGGTCAAATTATTTCATGGAATAAAAACAAATGCAAGCAGAATAGATCAATCAATGACAACTGAGGACAAAACTGAGTATTCGTGTCCCTGTCTTAGTAAAATTATATCTGTGTGCTTGTATGAGTGTATCTGTCTTATGCTGGCTACACATAGCTCATTATCTATTGTCGGCAGGCACAATGGCCTGGAGGCCAGGCTACGCTGGCCCAACAGCCCCCAGCACAATACCTGTAAACAGGGAGCAACCTAATTGAAAACACAGTCCAGCATCACCATGTTTTCTCACAATGACAAAGCTGATGAATAGGCTTTCCAAAAAGAAAAAAAAAAATTGTTGAAAGGTGGGAGTGTATTCCAAATTAAAGGTTGCAGCAGTGAAAGTATTGAACGTAACCTCAAACATGTTGTGTGTGTGTGTGTGTGTGTATATATATATATATATATATATATATATATATATATATATATATATATATATATATATATATTGTGACTGGTTCTCAAACTGCAGTTGCTCATATCAATACTATTTCACAGTGGATGTTGTTTGGATGCACTAAAATAAAAATATTGAACCCACTAACTTTAGATAACTGTACATTCATAATTACACATTAGCCCCCCATGAGATGTAGAATCAGATGACACACAGCATTGATTTGCTTGCTTTTAAAGTGTTCTGCATCGGCTCACTAATGCATTCAACCCTCATGTTGATTGGTACCAATGTGCCCCTCATTTGAGCCTCTAGGCACTGAAATTAGAGATATAATCGTCCTGTACGGTCCAAATGAGGCCTATACGTCCTTTATATGACATACACGAGTGTGGAAATGTCCTTTATGTAGGTCAGTGAGTCTACATCCATCCATCAGCTCCACCCACAACGATCTTAAACAGAACAGGAGAGAGGGAGGAAATCTAAAAAAAGAACTTTGTGTTACTCACGCTCGACTGCATGTGGGCTAAGTAACAGTAATCCAATCAGATAAAAGACTAGTCAACATACAAGTTTTGCCGGATATTTCAGCCGCTGCGTGCCCACCGCAAACTATCTAGTTCCCTGTCAACTTGTTGGCTTCCATTATGCTGAGCTCTGACGTTATAGACCTAATTCTTTTGACGCTGTTATTTAAGTGGGATTTGCGATTAGGCTCAGATATTTGCCTCTGTTTTCTCTCATGCGCAATAAAGAGCCTCAGCCATATCTCTGTCTCCACACTCTGTTAATACTGTATAGCTTTTGTTCTCTCTAACCAAGTGGCTGCTATGCTTGTTCTGATTTGTACTTATTTGTTCACTGAAATTCTGTCACTGAAAAACAGCCTGCATAGGCTGGTTGTTGTAGTATGGCTAGTGGCTCATGGATGCCGTTGCTCAGCTGTTGAGGGACAGGTTGTATCGAAGGACAGTGAAATGGACAACAGACGGTCAGATGAAGCGCTGGTGACACAAAGGTGGAACTAATAAGGTTCAAAGCTCCAAGTATCTAACTCCCCTTTTGTGTCATACTGTAGATATATTCTGAATGACAGTACATGAATGTACACAGGCTGTTGCTGTATTGTAAAGAAAAACTGGAGTTTTCCCACAGAAACTGCACATACCTCGTTTTTAAATGTCAAACACTGACTACATGTTAAAGAGGCATTAGGCTAGTTACAGTAAGTGCTACTCAGACTGTGACAACAGTTGTGTAATGTCTTCTTTGACCCTGAAGGAGCTTTTGGAAGTCTTTCTAAAAATAACTCTGGTGATGTCACTAAGGTTATGTTGGCATGGAGACTACATATTTCTAAAAGAACATTTGCATTTTCTGTCTAATGAAGAAATGCTTTCAAGCTGCGTTAAGGGGAATTGTAGGATACAACTTTTTTATGGAGATTGAACCATACGTAAAGTCCCTTAGACATAAAAAAAAAACAATAAGTAGACAATATACAAAATAAATATAGAGTGTATAAATGATCTGTTATAGTTAAATTAATTGCACTGTGGGTAATTGTTTTAAGTGCTTGGAATTCCTTTGTGATTATTTGCGCAGATTTCAACCATTCTTTTTCTTTGTCTTTCTTTTGCATATTTATGGAAATGCAATACTTAATCTATATAATATCCATTTAAGGAAAAATACTTTTTTTTGTATTTATAATTTTCCATATCGAACAAGGCAAACATGCCACTGAGATTAAAATCTATTTTTCAAGAGAGACCTTGGCAAGAAAGCAGCATAAAAAACAATAAATAAATAAATGCAATTCAGAGAGGAAGCCAGAGGAATTCTGGGCTATTTGGGTTATTCTGAGAAAATTAACCATTCACTTTTTTCTTGCCTTTTATCTGCTTGAACGTAATCCGCAATTGTCCTGTCCTGATTTGGGGGTTCTTATATTCCAGCAACCCAAGCTTTGTCACCTGAGTCACTCTTCCCAAACACATCAGTGAACGTGAGTCGTCCACCTTACCTTATCTTTAACGTTAAAAGTAAAACATACATTATGAAAATACAAACAATGAAGCAAGTATGTTTTTTTGTAAGGTAAACAAACATTCAAACATGGTTATGTCACACCCAAATGACTGCCTGATCTTACATGTCTTGCCCATGTCTTAGGACTTGCCATCAAATGCACAGTCTGTAGGCCATTTCACAGGCTTCTCATTTCAAAATAAGTCAGCTGGACACAGACTTTTCAACCAACTCACGGAGCTAACAAAAATTAATCAGCTAGCTGGCCATGATAAAATCTCCCAGCGACAGTTGTTTTAGCTGGCAAAATCAACGGTCGCCATCCACAATTAAGAAGTTTTGTCTGCCTCTGTGTGAAACCAAGGACCTACTGTTTATTACTATTACTGAGTATTACTATGTCAAATGTTATCTGGCACCATTATCATTGTAAACTGCATGGGCCATGCTACAGCAGAGGGCAAGTTTGATAGGCGTTGCAACAGTAACTAAGGAGGATGATGCTTAGCAAATGGTCAATTGATAGGTTAGCTCAACAGTAGTCCACAGTATATCGACAACGTTTCATTTCCGGGATTGTTTAGGTGCCGCCAGAAATTCCGCCAGATGTCCCTCATTTCGGCCGGATGTCACCTTCCT
The DNA here is from genome assembly GCA_023566125.1 of Zingel zingel. NCBI lineage: Eukaryota > Metazoa > Chordata > Actinopteri > Perciformes > Percidae > Zingel > Zingel zingel. The sequence goes on along the minus strand of CM042321.1, from coordinate 35,790,683 downwards.
CTTTCTTTGTGTTAGCGTTGTAAACTCTGGTGGATTTCTGAGGACTATGGTTAACTGCTCCTCAGATCTCTGCAGGGTAAATCCAGACAGCTAGCTAGACTATCTGTCCAATCTGAGTTTTCTGTTGCACGACTAAAACTACTTTTGAACATACACATGTTCCACCAAAACAAGTTCCTTCCCGAGGCTGTTTTGCAGAGGCGCCGTTGCTCCGTACGGCGCTTAGCCCTGCCCAAGATGATTGTGATTGGTTTAAATATAAACCAGAGCAGATTTTTCTCCTATCTCGGACTGCTGTGTGGACTAGCCAGACCTTCCTGCGCAGCGCTGTGGAGGAAGGTCTGGCAATGTGAGCAGGGCCAGCGATTGCTAAAGGCGAACTAGGCAATTGAAGACGTTATGGTTGCGATGCAAGGCAATGGGCACACTCGATCAAGCTAACGTTAGTTAGAATATCAATTCTCAAAATGAAAAGGTCCAAATTGGTGCACAGGGACAAAAATGAAGAAAAGAGGAGGAGAAGAAAGCCCAGTATAGAGGTATGTATTTTCATCTCAGACATTAGTTCTAAAGTTTATTCAAATTTTTTGTTTTGTGTGACTATTAATGGTTGACGTTTCATTGCTGGTAGAAGCTAGCTATCACTGCATGCTCTGCTAGCACTAGCTAGAGTAGCATTCTATTCTATTCCTATTAAGCTTGCTTGGTGAATGGAGCTAGCTAGCCTGATCAAAACTTATTCAACAATGTTTGACAGATGACCAATATTTGAAAGCATTTTGTCGCCATTTCTCCAAACAGTATCACTAGCGATAAACATACAAAATAAGTTGAACAGACTGACACAAGTTGCCACATAGCTTTAAGTTTTTAAAAAAGGAAAATAAAAACGTAGTGTTAGCCTTGTCAGCCAAACTGTTTCTAGGAGTAGCCTAGCTAGTGTTCAGTATCGCCTAGGGCAGCCAATGGGCTAGAGCTGGCCCTGAATGCGAGACTAGCTGAACAGCACTGTGTATTCAATAAATCAGAGGTGTCCAATGTGTAGAACAAGTTGCAGTTGAGATCCCATAACTGGAACACAACTGAGTACTTGATATTTTTCTATTTCGTCATATTTTCGATGTCTATTTATCTCTCTTTCATTCATTTCACTTCCTGCTGACCAGCCTCACTGCAGCCAAAGACACGCCTCTTGCTGCTTGCAGCGATGCCCTCCAGATGTTCTTTATTTCATATATTTGGCCACAGAAAATGGAGAGGGGCCATCATGTGACCATCATGTGTCTGACCATGCTGGTCTTTCTGGGTCGGTCAGCCTCTCTCTCCCTCTCTGCTGCTGCAGTGTACGTTCCCTGAGGGCAACGAGGCTGGTCAGTGAGGTCACATGACCTGAGGCTATGGGTAAACTCAGGCAGGTCTTGGGCCCAGAGGTGCCACCTCAGATTTGCAGTTAGTTGGTCTGAAGGGCGTCTCTGACGGGCCTGCATGTGATCGGATCCGAGTAGCACTAATCCACTGGGCTGGTTGGGGCGGGTTGGGACTCTGGTGTCCCATTAACTTTGGCCTGGAGGATCATAAGGTTACAATTTTAAGAGTCTGGACTAGCCTTGGGTAATATGATTCGAAGGTCCACAGCACAGAGATACTCCTAAGACTAGCAAGGAAGAGAAGAGCTATTAGAGTCAGAGTGACATACATAGAGAGAGATAGTTGGGGGGGGGGTTAAGAGATGAGAGGACTCTTCAGACCTGTTAAAAAGCATTCATACAAACCTCACACTTCTGGACTGATCATTGGCTAAAACACTGTGGGTTTAACAGAAATATGTCAGAGTGTATGGTAATGCATTATGTTAACATGCAAAATAACAAGCTCCTGGGTTTAAATCAGTCTTAGCCTTTGGGCCATTGTGTGTGGAGTTTGTATGTTTTCCTTTGTGTTTGTCAGTGGTGGAAGAAAGACTGCAATATTTTACCTTAGTAAAAGTAGCAATACCATAGTGTAAAAATACGTTTTTAAAGGTCCAATATGTAATATATTTACTGTAATAAATCCAAAAATGACCCCAATGCGTCATCAGATATTAAGGAGACATGCAGTTGAAACACTGTTTTCTGACAACAATGCTAAAACCAGTATTTTCTCCTTTTGAAATTTTCCTTATCCGTTCCTCATCTGTTCCTCATCTGTTCCTCATCTGTTCCTCATCCGTTCCTCATCCGTTCCTCATCTGTTCCTCATTCGTTCCTCATCCGTTCCTCATTTGTTCCTCATTCGTTCCTCATCCGTTGCTCATCCGTTGCTCATCCTTTCCTCATTCTTTCCTCATCTGTTCCTCATTCGTTCCTCATCCGTTCCTCATCTGTTCCTCGTTTGTTCCTCATTTGTTCCTTTTTTTTAACACAGCAGTATTACTCAGGATAGTCCAAAGACAGCAGATGACTCTGGATGCAGAAGTCAGAGCTGGATATTCCAAAGCACTGGCATACAAAACCAGATATTAAATATGTTGTGTCTAGATACAGATGAGGGTAAGTGAAAACATTTTTTTTTTTGTATTTGAGTGAAGTGGCTCTTTTTTATATTAACTGCTCCAGTATTTCAGTGTATTGCCGTTCTAAGAATGTTTTATTGGTCCAAACAACATCTGGTCGTAATGGGGTCAAATTAATGATGTCTCAGAACGCATCTTTCCTGCTCGAGGACATGGGGACATTTACAGGATCAGAGGATGTTTAAGACTTTTCTTAGTTTAACAAGCATACATTCAAGACAAATGTATACCCTGCAGGCAGCATTGCTCAAATGAAAGATGATGTAATCAGATTAAACTATGTCCTGAGGAAATGTCCCCATTAAGTTCCAGTTTTTCTCCTCTGTATGATGGTTAAGCTCAGCATATTAATTGGGACCCACCCCAGCCCACTTTATTGGACATGACACTCCAAACAAAGCCTGTCTTTATTTCTAGCAATATATAGGAAAGTAAAGGAGTGGGAGGAGAACACCCCCCCCCCACCCGAATAATTAAAAGGAAATCACTGACCAGATAATTGGTCAATTAGGGTCAGTTAGCCAGCACGTGGGGAAGTGTGAAAATTATAGCAGGCCCTGATCTTCAAATGAGCATTTTGACACTGTGACCTGTTTTAGCCTTCAGGGTGCATCCACCCTCTCACAATACACACACACACACACACACACACACACACACACACACACACACACACACACACACACACACACACACACACACACACACACACACACACACACACACACACACAGAAGGATAATCCGAAATACCTTTAACCCAGCACCTTCAGTTGTTTCTACAGTTGTGTTAATTACAAGACACAGAACGTTTTAAGAGCGTTTTCACTTTATTTTTACTTTTAGTCTTGAATCATTTTCAAACCAACAATGCCAAGGTTACATGATCAACTCATTTGAGTAGTGGCTCAATTGAGGAGGTAGACTGGGCTGGCAATAAAAGAAACACTTTGATTGTGTCTGTTCGCTGGAGAGACAAGGGCTGTAAGCGAAATATTGAACACCTTATTTTTTATGGCTGCAACATCCTATCAAATCTAAATATTATGGGTTAAAGATGAAAAAAGCACCATATATATTATTATATTACAGTGCCTGACAGTTTCACACACATTGAAACCCAACACCTTATTCTTTTTTTTATGGCTGCAACATCCCCAATGAAATGAAATGAAAACTATCATAGGCTAAATGTCTTGTGCATGATTTCATACACATTTCCCCAAAATTAGACACATTTGGCATCTTTGGAAGCAAACGTAGTACTTTACACAAATTCTGTTAGGGTTATTACATATACAAGGTGCGTTAAGTGGTGCAGTTGTCTCTTTACAAGTCAGCAAAAGCTTATTGTTCATATCAAAATAAAAGCCGTAACCATCCTAAACTAGCAGTATTGTTGAGCATCAAAATACAGTTTTAATAAAGTCTCCGTATTAACAGGAGAGGCCGAGTAAAACAACCTGCCGTGAGAAAGCAAAGTTGCACTCGTGCTATGCTCTGTTCCAAACATAACAGCTTTTGTATGGCTCAGAGGTTATTGAAGAGATGAACATTTAATGCTTCAGTTCCCCACAGTAACAAGCAACTTTAAATAGTCACAGACAAGCCGGTGATCCAAATGAAAGTCTGTGTCAAAAAAAGACAGCGTATTAATTCCTGCTGGTGATTTTGGTCTTTTGTACAGCTGATTTTTCTTTGCTTGCATGTTTATTTCTCACATGTCGACTGAACAAGCAAGCAAAGTGCTGCGTTTCCTTATCCCATTTAAAGTGAATTAATTTGGTCTTCTTCTTCCTTGATTAGAAGACCTGAGAGGAATGAAGTCAACCATAACTGTACGTCTTGTTAGGGCACAGCCAGCGTAATCTCTTCAGCAGAGATCTGAGGCAGCAGGGACATTCAGCATGACACCAGCAACGCAGAGAAGAAGATAAATGCTTCTTTCTGTGCTGAAGCCTTTTGTTCTTCTATTTACACCAGTTTATCAGGTTCCTCCTTCCTCCAAATTCAAAGGTTTGGGGTTGCACAGTGCATCAATTAAAGAGCTTGTTCTGTCCCCTGAGGGATACCCAGGTCTAAATATTTGTAGAGAAGGGCGATTTGGCATGGCAGAGAGGCCATTAGCTGAGCTAAATGGGCAAGAATAATTCCAGTGGCCATAACAGCAACCCCCAAATCACTCACAACCCCCACATACCAGGGATGGGGACTCAAGTTTGAGACTCGGACTCGAGTCGTACTTAAGTCGCACACACAGTGCGCTCAGACTTGACTTGACAGACTCGTCCTCAAAAGACTTCATACTCGATTCGGACTCGAGATGCAGGACTCGTGAACAATCTTTATTTTTGGGAATCGTCTGATGAGCTGAATGTTATTCACCTTCCTGCGTAACCTCGAAGTAAATATGTTACATGCATGGGTGTAAATCTGATCTAACAGTAGGGGGGGACAATATACATAACATTTTGGAAGAGCAATTTTTGAAGGGGACACAAATAATACAGCTAATTATACTCGTAGAGGACATGTGTACACAGAGGAAAACCTTAATACTATCATTCGTGTAGCATGGAGACTGTACCATTATCCTTCTTTTCAGCGTTTTCTTGATTCAATGAAAAAGCTGACTAAATTGACCAAAATATTCTTCTTTAAAAACATGTATTTATTTTTAAGTTGTTTACAATCAAGCCACAAAAATACCTTGAAACATAATGACTTTTTTTGAAAAAAGTGTCCCCATATAAAAGAAACACAATGCTTTTGTACACTTGTTAAATTAGCTGATCATAATGTAAATTAGTGAGCCACTGGTAAAGCTCATCTGCTAACCCTGACGGCCACACACCTCCAAAAATATGAACTAAGCTCAACACACTTACCTGAGACTCTCCACCTGACTGGCCCTGGTCTCCCTGTTCCTCAGTTCTTTGTGTCTCCCATTCTTATAAAGATGTTACCAAATTGTCTTGATATGAGGACTTAATGTACTTACTTGGCGTTTTGGTGTAGGCCTACTGAAAAAGGATCTTATGCCTGTTTTTTTATTTCATTTTATCTGAGCAACAACAACACAAATCTTTAACGTCAGATGTCTAAATATGAGTTAGTTTCATAGGTTCACCACGCGGTCATATTATAATTATGAATGATCTTGCGTCCTCCACATAATTAAATATTAGGTTTCTTCTGGGACAGAGGATATATATTTAACTGATCTGCCACTTAACTTCATATTGAGCAAAACACAACTGTATATTTTCAATATTAACCCTAATGTCAGTTCACACACATAACGTTAGGCTTATCGCCGTGGTAACGTTAGTTGTAGTGGGTGCATTTCTAACCAACAAGCTATTAAACAAGCTAGGCTACATTATATTACACTAACATAGCAAACATTTTGTCATAACTAATTCATTAATTACTCAGCATCATTTCTATTTGAGAAAAGAACAACTTCATCCGATGTTTAATGTGAATAAAACAGCCTTGAACCGCCTACTTACTACATTCCTGTCACTACCGATGTGACTGAGTCGAGTGAAGATGGGTAACGTACAGCAGGCAGTGGACCAAACCACTGTGAGGCAAGGGAGGGGGGACTCAAAATGTTTCTAAACTTAACCCTTGTGTTGACTTCGGGTCATATTGGCCCATTTTAAATTTTTGTTTTATATCAGAAAATATTGGACGTAGAAATAAGCGCTGAAAATGTGTAGAAGAAAAATTTAAAAATGTAAAACGTTGGAAAAAGCAAAAACAAATTGTGAAAAAAGGCTTTTCAAGGTTAAAACGAAGACAACACAAGGGTTAAAAGCATTTTTGGGGTTTGTATTGTTTTACTACTTACACAGATATTTTAAGTATCAATCATTATGTTATTTACAATACACAGCATTGTTTTAATGATATTTCTAGGAGGGGGGGAAATGCTTTCAATTCCTATACATATATATATATATATATATATATATATATATATATATATATATATATATATATATATATATATATATATATATATATATATATATATATGCAGTGTTCTGAGCAGCCTGGATGGAACGCAGCAAGTGATACAACACTCATTATACCCACAAGAGAGTTCAGAGACTTGTGAGCATCTCTGCCACATACACACAGTCCCACAGTCCATTTCTGGCACCTCTTGCCTTTATGACACCTATAAACTCAACCCTGTCTTCTAACAAATGAAATTCCCATACAGTGAAACTGCATTCTCGGTTAGGGAAAGGTTTTTTTTCCAGGGACAAGCGCACGTTACGAAAGAGTCGCTGCATCAAACAAAATTCAAAATCAAAATGAATTGAAACAAAATTACTTGATGAGGTTTAGAAAAAGATGACGGTTTAGGATAAAATAAGTATGTTTGTGATGTAGTTGAAGTTACGCACGTTACAAAGTGTTACCACAAGTCTTAGTTTAAGAACGTTAAATAAACAAGTCAACCTTGACTTTTGGTTTCACATGGGACACAATCCCGGAACAAAATACGTTAACCTTGAAACTTGTACATACTGCCAGGTTAACTGCTAGAGTATCTGAATGCGCCATTGTTGTAGTTTTCGCCTCTGGATTCTTCTTTGTTCAAAGCTTTATTTGCAGTTAGATACACACTCGTATCTCAAGACCCCAGAATGACCTCCGTCATTCATTTTGTCAGAAGTGAAGAATTTGAAAGGCCAGTAATTTTCTAAATTGTTGAAAGTTTGGGAGAGCAGAACAATTATAAAAAAGGGTATTTGTCAAGCCACTGTATGGCACGCTTCAATAGGGATGAATGTGTTGACATGATTGTGACTGCTCCTGAGGTCATTCGCATAACTTGGAGCCAATCCTTTCAGTTTCCAGTTCAGTAAGATTCTCTATTTCTTTTGACAAGTCATTTGATATCCCTGCAGTCGAGTGATTTCTAATGGAGAGCAGTCAGGTTCTTCCTTATACTGTATGAGGTGTGAATGAGAGAGGGGACGCGGTGACGGACACTTATTACGGGGCGCTCGTTAGTGAGCAACTCTCTGCGGCCTCAGTGTCCTGACCTGTGTGGCCTCCAGCTGCCCGGCGGCGTTCATCTAAGCCCCAGGGGCAATAAACGCACTACACTAACACACACAGCACCGTTCATTATTGGATGGATTACATTATTGGATGGATTACATTATTCAAGTATTGTTTGTCTATTTGAAGCTACTCATGAAAACAGAGTATGAATAAAAATAAGATAAGATTAATAATCTAATTGAAATAATGATATAAAACGGAAATTTCAAATGATTCTTTTATTTTGAAGGTATTTGTGAGAAAGGGTAATTTGCAAAATTGTTGCCATGGGGTGCACATATGGAAAAAAAATAAGGCAAATATAAATAAAATAAATATTCCTCAATTACACAACATTGTGGCAGAAAATGTATTATAATGTGTCAATTTTGCCAATTTTTTTTTTTTTGACAATTTGCATAATGGCTCTTGGTTAAAAGGAGAAGAACGCATGTTCTTGCAGTGACATGAGTATAATTAGTTTCACTAAAATGCACTTAAACATAACAATTATTCTTTCTGTGCAACTGCGTCAGAACTGATAGAAGGTAAATTATGTAAGAAGTAGGACTTGATTCAATTAATTTAAAGTCTGTGTCAATAGTATGAACCGTCTGCCATTGTTTATCATAGGGCATCAATGTCATCCAGTCAGATCAACTAAAGAGCCTTTTAGAGTGACAGGACACAGGTTGCAAAGCTGGTTAAAGTTAGTTTGAATCGTGAAGCATTGTCGTGCTTTAAAATCCCTGCAGGGGAAAAGACTGGGGAACCAATTATGATAACGAGAATATTTCCTGAGGAAGGCAATGGAAATAACGAAACAGAAGCCTACCATAGCTTTATTCTGCTTGATTTGGTTGGTTTGCCGAGGCCAAGATATTCAAAAACAGCACTTAAAGCCTCAAACAGCTTTGTTAATTCACAATGAGAGAGAGAGAGAGAGAGAGAGAGAGAGAGAGAGAGAGAGAGAGAGAGAGAGAGAGAGAGAGAGAGAAGAACGTAGAACACAGGATGCATAGCAGTAAGATGTTTCCTTGAACACACACTTGAATCCAGTCCGATGCGCTTTTGCACAGCGCAGTATGCTTGTCTGAGTTCACAAGCCAATCCTCCCTCCAGGTTGGAAAACTGGACTGGCCTCCCTCAGACCCCAGGGCAAGGCATTCATATGACGGGCGAGCTGCATATTAGACACATATGGTGCCAAAACAGATTTAAGAAATAAGCTGTCATCAAATAATCAAATCATTCATGTTTCAGAGAGCAATAATGGAGGTATGTGAGCAGATATATCCAGGACCTTTCCTAGTGGGATGCCTTTGTGTGTGCTTGGTGTGCCTGTGGACAAAGGCTTGTTACTGTCTCTTCTTCTCTTTTTTTCATGGTCACACGCAAAAATATGCAAACCAGAGATCAACAAAACATTACAGCAAACAAGCTGGATTCTGATAAGGATGCCAATTGGCCAGTTGATAGAAATCAGATCAATTTTAAAGGCAAATGAAACTAATTTCCTAGATCCATTAAGCACAGATAAGCAGAGGACTATATATTTATGTCCAGCAGTACAGGAGAATTTCAAAAAGTCAAAAAATTGAGAAATATGTCAATAGCACTTAGACTCAGAAAAGGGGTTGCAGCTCCTGTTATTTCATTTTTTTAAACTTGTATCTCTATCTTATTCATTCATTTAATATTTTGTCTCTATTTCATGTCTTGTCTTTTATTGTGAAGGACTTGACACCTGATGTAAGAAGCTGCTACATAAATTATTTTTCTTTACTACAGTTGACACTAAAATATCAGCAAATCCTAAACTTCTGGCAAATGTTTGCAAAGTAGGCTATTCAAGAAAATTATACTGCTTTCAAATTAAATCTATTTTTCCTTAAATACATCTACAATTGCTAAAGATACTCATATATACAGCTTTTGTTCTGTTTTCAAACCAAAAAGAAGGCATGGACTGGATATCGCACAGTAATGTAATAGCAGAAATTGTTGGATGAATGGATGTTTATCTTCCAGTCAAAAGTATTAGCCAACACTTCACTGATAAGATGACTGCTGATCAATTCCCACTGGTCCAGATAAGCACTTAAATTAATTAATTAGAGCCTTAGCTCAGTGGCTGGATGTGATGCACACTATGCAAGCACTAGAAAAGACAAGCCAGTGCTTCCTGTACCCTGTCTGCACTCATCCCATCAACGTCAACAGATCGCAGTGTCCTCACTGAGAAAACAAGCCAGCACAGAGGAAAAGGGGGGAAAGAACATGCACCACGCCGCCCACCAAACCCCAGGCTCTGCTTTTTTAAACCTGAGCCTCCGCCTCTGCCCGTGCTCCGCCCGCTCGCCTGCTCTCCCCACCTCCCCACCCACACTCCACTTGCAACCCTAGGCCATGCGTCCAGGCTGTGCATGACAGCTCGCAACATCCCCTGCCACAAATGTTTTCCCAAAGCATCTATACTTCCGTGACCCTATCAGCAGATAAAACTTCCCCACGAGCCCTGATGGAGTGTGCCCCTCACTTTTTTAAATGTGTCAACAATTTCTGGCTGGCTGGCCAGACACGGCGTCCTGGCTATGTCTGCCGTGTGTGTGTGCCACTGTGTGCCACTGTGTGGGCCACTGTGTGTATATGTGGATCCATGTGAGTGTTTGCACTTGCTTATGTATATTTGAATATATTTATGTCTCTGTGTTTTTCTGTCTTTTTCTACATAAAGCAGGCAAAAAAGGCCATGTCATTCTTCCACAACTTAATCAGGAGCTACACACAGGAGAGGGCTGCTGCAGCCTGGCCCTCCCTGATCATGTTAATGAGGTCCCCTGGCTATGCAGTCATTGAAGTATAATTGACTTGTTCGTCTCTTATCTTCCTAATAGACACTCTGACCCAGAGCACGTTTATTTCGCTATGAGAAATGTCAAGAAGGATTGGAAGTTTCCTCAGTGTGCCCATTAAAACTGAAGGCATGCCACCCTGTCTCCAGCCAGCCAGGCCTGCCATTGGCTCCCTAGCTCATTATGCAGATGCCAAACGTAAATAAATAATTTGCAGATCACTGCTGCCCCCACCTTTCTCCCCCCTTGCCCTTCTTCCCAAACTGTGGTATCCCTCCTCTCCCAGGACTGGAAAGGATGACAGGAAAGAGGGAGGATGGGAGGGAGGAAAGGAAGACACAAAACCATCCAGGGAGCACCATGATGATTTGTCTCTCTGGAGCAAAATAAATAATACATAGGTAGTAATTATAATAAGACATGTCCCTGACTTGAAAACCTGGCGAAGCGCATTGATGTTGTTACAGCCACGTATGTCTCCTGGCTTTCAGGAGCCATCAGAATCAAACAGGGCAGCGTGTAATGTGGAAGGACCAAGAGGCAAGCTGCGTAAGCGGGCGCCAGGCGAAGGCGAACCAGTGACTGTGGTCACACGCTTGTGCATATGAGGGGGAACATCTGTGCGTATCAGCATGTCCACCATGTCTTCTCGGGCCAGTCGCAGAGTCACAAAGAAATTGCTTTTGGACACAAAGCACTGTTTTCTGAACATTGTCTTCCTTAAGGAAGCCTAGTTTCTGCATGTTACATCTTCTGTATCTCCACTCTCCCAAAATCCCTTCACCCACACTCTTAGAACTATACTCTGGTTTTAAAAAGGTGCATTTTAAATGCTTACGGACTCTTTTTTTAATGTCACTGACAAAGTTTAATTGGATGTAATAATTATAATAATAATAATCAATGATAATGATGAGGAGAATACTTTGTTTTACACAAAAAGTAAAAAGTAATCCAAATATTGAATTGATTAACAATACCCAATTAAGTAAATTAGATAGATTAGATTAGATAGACTTTTATTGATCCCAAATTGGGAAATGTCAGTGCTACAGCAGCAAAATATCAGACACACAGTACACATGAAGAACATTTAAGAAATAATAAATAGGATAGAATACAATATCAAATATTAAAAAAATGAAAATACAAAGGAAAGAAGTATACAAGAAACGTATAGGCCTATACAAATTGGGAATAAAAATAAAAACTACTTAAATAAGAGTTATAAAGATGTAAGTAAAACATATGTTTGTGCAAGTTGCACTTAGTACAGTGTTGTGCTGTATGTGAGTCTTATCTAACACTTAGTGATAAGGTGTTAAAAAGCTATGTTGCCTGTGGTAGGAATGATTTCTTGTAGTGGTCAGTGCAACACTGAAATACGCAAATAAATAAATCCTTAAATCAGTCAATAAGTCATTGATTGCTGTATTAGATTGGCCTGATGTTAGAAATGATGGGCTCCTGTATGTGGGAGTAAAATATACAGCATGTTGGTCATTTTAATTTTTTACTGGGAACTGTTTCTGAGTTAAAGGGCAGATTTCCTAGCCTGACGAGCCAGACCCACAACAAGATTTGGGGTCTGGGAACTCACCATTGACAGGGCTCAATCCGAGGAACTAAGAAACCAGAACACAAACACTGATACACAGAGAAACTGAGCCTCATTTATTACAACCTCTGACTAATAGCCATGTAGCCAGGTCCTTGTTTACCCATCATTTGGTCATATAACCGATGTAACGTTACACATGTACCGTTGGCAAAAATGAGGGATAACCAATGTAGCATCCTAGCTAATGTTAGCTACTGTAGCATTTACATTAGCCAAGCTACATTCTTAAAATACGTGACTTTTTATAAAAACAGAGAAGGCATACTCAAGCTGTTTCTACATTATTGTACATACCGTGCTGTTTTGCTTAAATTACGTTGCAGGCTACTTGAAATCTTCACTTGCTAGTCAACATTAGTTTGAAGCTAGCTAACAGTTTTCCTTCACTGACATCTAACTGACACATTAGAGCATAATCCATTCATGCAGGTATTTTATATTGAAATGCTCATGCTAAAAAATAATTAAAAAAAACAGAAGGTTAAAGTGCAAGATGTTCAAATACAAAAGTGACCAAACCTGTGTAAAAAAAAAAAAAAAAAAACTTAAAAACTTTTAAAAATTATGTTTTAAACCCTTCTCTACACTGCCTGAAATTAAATTATGGTGGGGGAAAAAAGTTAAATTGCCATTATTTCTTCATTTTGTTGGCTTAAAAAGATCAAATAATGTTAGAATCAGCTAAATAAATAGCCACTATGTGTCTTTAGTGTACAGCATCTCCAGATTGTGTCACATTTCACTAGCACAGGAACCCAAAAGCAGACAAGGACAAGGTAAAAAGTAGGTATTTATTTGGTTTTGATACATGGAAGCAGGGGAGTCCAGCTGGTGAGGCAGTGGGTGGAATTGAGTCAGCTGACGGATTAATGCAGATCCAGTAATAATGGTGAAGCAGACAGCCAGACGGAGATGGAGTGAATCTTCCAGGTCACAAAACTGCAGAACAAACTTCTCAAACTTTCAAACTGCTACTCTAGCAAACATACTGGTGAGGCTAACGATCCGGCAGGGAATGGATGTCAGTTCATGGCTTAAATGGTGGAGCGGTGATGACCAGGACCAGGTGTGCAGATTGCAGATGAGAAACAGGTGAATGTGATTGCAGATTCTCCGCCTTGCTTCGTCGCCAGGCAACCAGACAGGATGCGTTCAGGAACTCCCAGAAAACAGACTCACAGGTGAAAAACAGAAACTGAGGCAGAAAAATGAACTTAGGAAGCAGAATTCATGACATGATTGCTAAAACTCTGAAGAGCATGAGTATAAAACCATACTCCATGGGAAATGGCTATACCCATTTTTATGTTTCATTTATTCATTTATTTAAATTAAAGTATATTTTCCTTTTCTTTTCTTCTCCCAATATAAAGATCTCAAATGCTGTGTCAAAACCTTTTCCACATGCTTATAGCATAGATGAGTATACTAAAACTGTCACACAGTCACATTTGAAGCAATCAAGTGTAACAAATGTCAAAATCCTCTCGAAAAAAAAGCCTGACATGACTGTGTCTCGTTGTGAACACTCCAAATAAAAACTCCTTAAGTAATTAGACCCACACAAATTCCCATCAAAGAAAATACAGAAAACCGGACTTCTGTGTCATCAGCTGTTGTACAAATATAGGCTACAGTAATAATCTTATCAGTCACGCAAGTGATTTTATTTAGGCATACAAACCTCATAACATTTATAAGAATGGGAATATTTGTGAAAGGCCAAGAAGGGTCCTTCTGTCATTTCTCCTTCTTTAGCATGTATTAATGAGATGAAGTTAGCTGCCTTGTGTGCCCCCTGAAATTTTTATTTTCTGATCAGCTTCTATGTGATCGCGGCACTGGCTGTGCCTTGACTTGGAGACATCATTATAGTAATTACCACAAGCTCTAATCGTTGCAGGCAAATTATTCTGCCGGGTTCATTTTATCTCCCCCTCCACTGCAGCTCCATAGAGGGGAAATTACATTTTTCACCGAGCCTTTCTGTTGTCTGTATTGTGACAGCAGTCATACTCCATCACATAGCCCCTCTCTCAGCTATGAGTATCCAACAATCGGAGTAATGGTGAAAAAGAAAAAGAAATCGGAGCAGAGGTAACAGTCTATTTACTACGCAGTCCCATACCACCTTCAGCTTGTGAATAGAAGAATATGTTTAGTTCAATGACTACCTCTCATTTGCGTTCATCTCAGTGGGGGTTCAAAGATCATTTGTAATTACGCAAATCTGGATCCAGGAACTCTAATTAATCTTTTGGCAGCTTTGGTGCTGCCAAAAGGTAATAATCTCTTGCTCGATTCATCCTACCAATACAAATTTTTGAATCTTTTATTTGTATTTAATAATGCAAGGAATGCTTCAAGCAGTCAGACATGGTCCTTGGATGACCAGTATCCATTTGTTCTGTGACCTGTGAGCCCCTTTTTAACTCAGAGAAGGCCAATTGTATGAGGAAAAAGCCTTCAGTAACACATTCTGTAAAGGTTTCACAGTCGTCCCAAACACAACATTTTAAGTTTTGTGTGTGGAAACAAAAGTCCCTTTTCTGTCATGTAATCTGACCTGCACAGAAAACATGGGCGAAGCATCTGTGCAGCTGCAGACCTCTTGATCCTCAAAGATGTTGTGCTGAAGAGATGAACAGAAGGTTTAAGATGCTGCAGGTTGGGGGAGTTTGGAAAAGCATTTTATTTTCTGGCTTGACAAAACAACCGAGTGGCTCACCGACACATATTGTTCTTAACAACCTCCATTGAGTTTCCATAGTGTTTTCTGCAAAAATTAAAACCATTACAGTAGCCATCTTCGCAGAATTGAAATGCTTTTCTTATTCTGTTCCATGTTTGCACTCACTCGCTTACTCCATCTTCCCTTTTTCACTGACCAGCATGTCCGAACCACTTGTTAAGTGCTTAATAACAAATATAATTAGCATATCTTTTCTTTTTACACACTGTTAAAACTGTTACTTAGATTTAACTTAAAAAATTAAGGCCACATTTTTCAACCACTTTTTGTTAGTTTAGCTAACATCTACATAATAAACATTTTACTATATGATAAATTATAGGGGTGCACGATTCAGAAAATGTCGATCGATTCAATATCGATGTTTAGGCTGAAGATTCGATTCAAAATCAATTTTCGATTCAAAAGCGATTCTCGATTAAAAAAACGATTCACAGTATGTAAATGTAGTTACTTTCCCCATGTGATTGCAGTATAGACATACAATAATAATAATAAAAATAATAATAATAATAATTTAAAAAAATATGAATTGATTTTTGGAATTCTATGAATAGATTTTGAATCGGTAGAGCTTGAATTGCGATTATTTTGCACACCCCTTCTAAATTATTATTAATAAATTAAGTCTACGAAAAAAGGCAACAAAATTAAGTTTAACCATTGTCAAAATAGAGAGCTTTTCAACCACAAACACCTAATTAAATTAAGTTACATTTAAAAGAAAAATTTAAAATTTGATTTAAATCAAATCCTGCACTTATCATTTTTAATGTTGAGAAATTCTTTTTTTCTGTTTTAGAAGTGCATTTTACTTCAAATAATTAGTTGGCATTGGCATACATTTACCAAAGAAAAGAGAGGTATTTGATTCCAGCATGAATTATACAGCTATTGAATCCAGTCATGGCAAAACTAAATGGAAATAAATTACATGCTTGCTGACCAGCTTATAAGATAAGTGTAGTAGAGCACCTCCACAGTACAGAAACCTTTCTCTGTAAACAGTAGTCTTGAAGGGACACATTTGACCATTTTAAACATCACGGCTTAACAGTCAATGCATCATTTGACATCGCTGGCTAAGAACAAAACAGAGTCATGGTTTAAAATTGGCAGATTTTCCTTTAAAAGTAGTTTACATACTAGAACATGTGACCTCAGCTTAGCAACTGCAGCTTGGTACAATATGTTCAGTGTCTTTCCGTGAGTACATCAGTTAAATCATTTTAAATAACAGAAAAAAAGTTCCTGAACAGAAATGATCATGGAGGTTAGTTTTGGACCCAGTGCAGAGTCCCACAAAGTGCTTGAAAGGCCTTCAGGTACAACTCAAGAATATGCTCCTCAGACCCAGAAAAATGTAACGTCCTTGAACAGAAAAAACGTAACAGTCTTCAGTGCAAGGCCAACAATCACGTTTCACTGTCTATGCTGATGATGCCCACTACATCTGATTCATGGCAAGCATAGGTCCTCAGTGCATTTTCAGGTCCTTGTGCACACTGCTCTCTGCAGCTCCCTGTATGACAGACAGACAGACTACCAAAATTAAGAATATTATATTCATATTTATTGTCATTTACAGGTGCAATAGGTAAGCCTTATAAAACTGTCATATTTGCTGAAACTGACCCTATGTTCCAGTAGAACTACATGAAGCAGGTCATTTAAAATAAATCCAGCTCCTCTGGCACCACCTACAACCTGTAGTGAGAGTTGCAAAAATCCACAGCTCCCTGTTCAGATGCACCAATCAGGGCCAGAGGGGGTGTTTAACTGCATGTCAATCACTGCTCATGCACACGCATTCATTCTCCCTTGTGGGGGGAGGGGCTTAGGAGACCGTTTTGGGCTTTAGCGGAAAGGGGGGAGGGACTGAGAAGCTGTCGATGTTAAAACAATTTGGCTAAGTCCTGGATCTTCACAATCCTACCTACAGCACCTTTAAATCAATATTAAAATGTTATGGTCATTTTTTAACTTTAGGTATACCATAATTTTTGCTTTGACTTTTATTTTGCATCGATTTACAGATTGTTAAATGTGCGTGCAAGGCTCATCTGATGCATGTATGTACATTAGCATGTGGCTGAGAACAGGGAATAGTGGACCCAAATCCAGAGAGACAGCAGGCAGGAGCTGGTGAGAGTTCAAAAATGTTAATGACAACGAAAAACCGGCAGTACAGAGGCTGGAAAGAACCAAAAACCAGGACACAGCGGAATTCACACTGACAACGCAGGGATACAAAACAATCTGACACGCAACAAGGGAAACACAGTGGTTAAATACGTGAGGTAATGAACTCAGAGGTACAGGTGATACAACAGGTGAAACACATCAGGGCGGGGCAGGACAATCAACAAAGGCGGGAAAACAGAAAGTAAAACTAGACAAGACAGAAAACAGGACTATCAAAATAAAACAGGAAACAGGAAAAACTGACAGGAAACATGGGATAACCTAAACACAGAAACTTGACCAACACTAAACACAAGGGAGAACAGAACACAGGGATTAACCAAAAGATACGGAATTCACAAAACAGAATACAACGCGACAGAGAACAGAACTATACAGAATAAATATGAAAACACAGGAAACATACAGAAATAACTAAAGCAGGCAACAAAATTAAATAAAACAGGCAACATAAATGTCTGAACCATAACACTCTAGACCCCCAATGAATGCTGGATATTAGTGGTGGTGGAAAACTGGGTCATCTGGGTTCTTAGTAAACCCATGTCATTTCAAAGTGGGAAAGACCAGGTAAGACCATACAGTTAGCAACACCTTATTTAAAATTACAAACACATATAGGCTACTGAATTAAAAGCCAATATGCCCTTTTTTCCACCAATAATGAAATGCAGGATGATGGAGCTGGAGACCTTGAATAGTGTCCCTTGATTGTGACAGTAATTATCAAATCTATTACGTTTAAGTTAAAAATCTGTAGGCTACATAAAATGAAAATGGGAGAATACAGAAAATATTGAGCAGGTGTGAATGGTCAAAATGTTTGCTAGCGCAGGAAGGAGCAGGCAGTAATGTTCAGAAATCCACCTGGAATGGGTTTAAAAAAAAAAACTTCATAACACATCACAATCTGTAACTGAAAGCAAAATAAAAGGAAATTAATTTATTGAAAGAAATATACATTTTAAAATAAAGTCTTATGGACAGTACCATTGAAGGACTTTTTGCAGTGCACTAAAAGCTGCACTTTGTTACCGCCCTGAAGTGGTCTAGAGTGTTAGCTTGTGTGCAACGCTTCTAAAGTGCCATTGTCATTCCTCACTTGTCGTGCGCCATACTAACTCTCTACAGACAAACAATTAAGGGAGATGCAATTAATGCAAAATAGATTAAAGGAGAACTGGTGAAAAGAAAGGCATAAAGAAAACTCTAACAATAGTGGGATAATGGCTGAAAAACACATTTCATGGACCTGCATATCAGCAACCACTTCACAAACACACACGCACATGCACACATATATACATGTACATGTGCTCAGAAAGGGGGTGAAGTGTATGCTGTTTTTATCAGCAGCATAAAATAGATCCAAATTGAGAGCCTGTCCCTCAGATGGTCAGGGTCAGAGCGTGTTTGTTAAACCTGACTGTAATTTTGGAGAGCGAGCTGGATAATTTGTCCACTTTGTTATTAGGCATTCAAGCCAAGGCTGAGCTGGTCAGTGTCTACATTTTCAGTTCTAATTAGCCCAAATTGAAAAATGTGTTTCTTCTTTTATACCCCATATCATCCCCTAATCTAATAGTCATTAACATTCAGAGGAGTGATAGCAAGTGACACTGATAGACCTCCTACTGTAGCTCTTCATAACAGGAGCACATCAGAATTGTGCCACTGACAATCACCACTGCCAGTAAAGAGTTAAAGGTGCTGTTTGTAGCAGTGTGCTTTTTATGGACAACTTTATTCCTGAATAAAAAAACGGTGCAATCTGGATCCTCTCTCCCATTCTGGCTTCACTGTAGCTGGCACCCAATTCAACACTTCATACTTATACTATAAAGCACATGTGTCAAACTTAAGGCCCGCGGGCCAAATCGCTAATTTTGATCCGGCCCTAATATCAATTTAGGTTCACAATAAATATTGGCCCGCCTAGTTGTGCGCCTAACCAAAAAGACAGGAAACTGTTTTTCAAACTGCAATTACGTAAAAACTCAAAGCAGAATTTGGCAGATTTGCTGATTTTGAAACTGTGAGTCTGCATATTCAGGATGTTAAACAGGTTGTTGTAAATCGGGTAGCCTGCTTTTAAAAAATGTATTTATTGTTGTGCTTGATTTGCTAAATTCTATGATGGTTAAGGAACTTTTTTTCTGACGTTTGTAGGGCTTTATGCACAGCAAATTGTATGTGAAAAGAGTGTATGAGACATGCAACAATACAGTCAAAAATACTTTACTTTTACGATTAAATAAAAGCATATCAATAAACTCTACATGGCTGGCCCTTGATGTGATTCTCATTTTCAATGTGGCCTTTAGTGAAGTTGAGTTTGACACTCCTGCTATAAAGCATTCACTATGTACTAATCCTCATTCTGCAAGAAACTATCTTCAGCATGGGTCTCAAACTCGCGGCCTAGGGGCCAATTGAGGCCCGCGGGATGATATTTTGTGGCCCCTCTACTTGACATCAAAGTTTAGTTTCAGTGCAGCCCGGAGCGTTGTTCTGAAACGCACCTTTTTGCTGAGTCGTTGCATGTGTTGTGCTTTCCACGCTCTTATCTTATTTTATCACTTACGGGCTACCGTAGCTAGTCTCGTGACAGCTTCCTGCGGCATTTGTTGTCAACGGTTGTCAAGCCATCCAACCGTGAAGTACCTGGGGAAGTGTCAACGTTAGTCACTTGGTTGAAACGTGTTCCGGAGTGATGGAAAATATATGCCATCACCCAGTTCCAGTCATGTCTCTCTCAAAATGTGCCGTGAAGAGAAAGGTTGGCCACGAGCACAGGCAATTTCAGTGAAAGTGGGAAACGGAATATTTTTTCTATCGAGCACAGGGGCACCCCTACATGTCTCATATGCACAGAGAAAGTTGCGGTGTACAAGGAATATAACATCAGACGTCATTACTCAACTAGACATGCTGAGGAGTATACAAAATACCAGGGAGAGGAGAGAAAGAACCGGGCCGCCAGTCTTAAAAAATGTCTATTGAGGCAACAAGATTTATTTAAGAAAGTAAAAAAGAATACTTTTGTTGAATACTTGATGTGGCCCAGCCTGACCCACACTCTACCTTGAGCGGCCCCCAGGTAAATTGAGTTTGAGACCACTGATCTTCAGTGTATTGTACTAAGAAGAACCACAGTGTGGGCCAACGGATGCCAAACTCTTAAATGATGCTTCCAAGTTTAGAGTTGGAAACCTTCTGAAAAAGCTTTTTCAGGGATTTCATTATTATACTTTTTTATTTCTTTATTTATTGTATTGGTAATACTGGAGCTTTGTCATTATTGTCTGCAGTTTTTTATGACATGTCTATTGTGCAATGCATTGCTGTCCATTAACACCACATTCAAAAGAGAAAATATATGTAGTAGTATGCTTACTGACATCCTGTCATTTTCCAGTCGAAATGTGCCTCATTTGGATGTTTTAGGGAATTGGCACAGAGCTTACTTTTCTTTTCTTTTTCAAAAGGTATTTTAAGATGAACACCTTTAGCTTGGAAATAACATAAAATACAAAGACAATTGATTGACTTTTATTACAAAAAAAAAAAATGTTTCAAGCCAACAGAAAATTAAGATGGCAGTTGTAAAAGCATTTGTAGCATTACAATGTGTAACACTATGAATGTGTCATGTGTTTTACTTGTAGGCTACACTATAGCCATAGTCTGCACTCTGCAGCTAGCCTTCTTGGTATAGAACAAGTGCCCCTACTGAAATGTCTAGCATCTGTGGCTTTTTTAAGTTGTAAGCCACACACAAGCTAGTAGAGGTTTTGCAATTTTGCCACTAAGCATGGGATAATCATGTTGGTCCTTTGGTGCACAAATAATGACACATTAGAAGAAAAAGAGAAATATCTGTTTCGTGACTGGAAAGCTTTTTTTTCTTCGTTTTTTTCATTAAAGCTACTGTGAATTAGAATCATGTCATTGGAATTGTACAACTTTTTCGAATTACATTGCGTAGTAATACCAAACGTCCAGTTTTTGTCAAGAGGAATCATGCGTTTTGCTATTAATGTAAGAAACTCTCAAAGTAACCTGCAAACTAGTCTCACTTTGCCAGACCTTCCTCAACAGTGCTGCAGAGGAGGGTCAGGCTAGTCCACACAGCATTCTGGGATGGGAGAAAAACCTGCTCTGGTTTATTGGCATTTCTTTAAACCAGGGGTCTTCAACGTTTCTTAAGCCAAGGAAAAAGAAACGGATCAGGGACCCCCTACTATATATATTGCATAAAATTAAGTTGCATATTAAACTGGGTCTACAGTCATGTTTGGGCAGCCTAAAGCCTTTACACATACCTTTTTAAGTGCATATAATGTTCTGCTCTTATAATGTAATACACTGCACATACTGTATTTATATTTAAACTACCTTCTGTAAACCAACTGTATACTACTGGCTACAATGTTTCTTGTCCTGTCTATGCACCACCTGTCTATATTTTGTATATCGCATTGCTTTTTTTGCACTTCTGGTTGGATGCAAACTGCATTTCGTTGTCTTTGTACTTGTACTCTGCACAATGACAATAAAATTGAACCTAATCTAATCTAATATAATACAAAGCTATTAAAATAATTGTTGGTAAGCTTTATAAATAATGTTTTAATGCTGCACAGTAAATCCTTAGGATGAACTGTATCTGTGGATGGCTATCTTAGTGACTACCTTACCCATAGGCCAGTAAGCCTATCATCAATGTGTTGTTTTTTTTCACAAATAGGCTGATTTATATTTGCTAATCATTTGTTGGATTCATGTAAAAAAAGTTGCAAAGAAACAAGTTAGACAGTGTGCGGGAGTTTCTTTGCAACTTTTGACTTACTTTTTGACTTACTTATCCCCCTCCATCTATAACCTTTCTCACGTTATAGATGTGCAAAGTATTTTTCTGCAATGGAAAACTTTCAAAAAAGGAACAATAAGTTGGTGGCCCCCCTACAGTTACTCTGACCACCCGCATCATTTCAGGCCCTGGGCCTGAAGTTCATAGCTGCAAAAACAGGTGCGGACGGGATTGCCTTTACAGGGGGAGGACAGGAATGAAATATTCACTGTGTTCATTGGTAATTTAACTCATTGTTCCAGAGAACATTTTAACTATGCTGAAATAACAGGATATGGTCTGTAATAGACATGGACAAAGCCAAACGCCTCCCCAGGGACGCATGGGAGAGTTTAAGGTAAGGCAAAGATACTGCATGAATTGAATTAATTCACAAATAAAAAAAAGTAAAATCTGAACACACAGACATGAAACACAGATTGATATCATTCAATGTGATTGACACTTTCTGTAGATATCATCAATGTTCATAAATCATAGAAAAAATATGCATCAGAGTTCGCCTGAGAGTTATCACATTTTTCTTGATGTTTTCTTCAGTATTAAATTAATCCAATGTGTTGTGTGTACATCCACTGCATATTGCAAACAGGAACTGCTAATAGCTAATTTGACATACTTTTAATGGTTCCAATTTGTCAAAATGTAAATAAATGTAGCTAAAACACAGGGCTCAAAAGAGAATACCAGTACCTACCTAGCTGATATTACTACTACTTATTATGGGGTCCTCATGTTGGTTCCCAAATAGGCCCATATGTTGGTGTCAGCGTGTTTCCATGGATCAGATTAGCAAAATAAAAATGTTTGACTTGACACCAAATTTCAGACCGAGCTGATAAATTGTGGAAAAACCTCAAAGATCCACTTTAAAATATAGGTATGTCGCTATGTACGGGAGTCAAATAACAGCAGGACCAGCGAGTTTGCTAAAAAACTGTGGGGAATCGCAACTGTAATTGTGAATGGGGTGGGAGTGAAAAATGACCCACATACACGCTCCGAATGGAATTAAAATCATCGACCAGTGCAGATTATGTTGAAGTCACCCTACCTCTTTAAGAGACATGAATCCAGTCTGAATGGGGCTTAAGTTTAGGTTCGTGCAGGCAGTGAAAACTAAAATCAGTGTGCAAGATGTACATGTTATACTGATCTAAACCTGTGCTACTTATGTGACCAGAATGTACACACAAAAACACAAAAAGCCATTGTATTACATGGGATTTCGTTTTTTTTAAAAACTGACGTGTGTGAGACAGTGGCCTTTGCCCTTTTAATTGATAACTACAAAATATTACCACTGGTGTTGGTGATAACCGCTCGAACCCTCTGCGAGAGTCTCTATGTAAAGTGTGTGTTTGTTTCTTGTTGCGCATCTGTGTTAACGTGTTTTCATTTGTGTATGAATAGATTATGACTGTGGGGGTGCACGTGTCCTTGAGTGTGTGTGTATTGTGTATGTGCCCGTGTGTGAGCGGCAGCGTGTGTTGAACATGTGCTGGCGTTCTCAGAGGAACAGCAGGGCTCTAATAAGGACTAGTCCTGGATGGCAGCTGGTAAGTTCTGTCCTCAGAATAGGTGTCTTTTATTCACACACAAAGGAATGCAAATTAGTCCCAGTGCTGAGTAGACACTGAGAACGGATCCACATGGCACACACTTTCACTCTCAAATGCGCATTGAGAGTTGCACCGCAATGCAACTTACCTCAATCAAAAGGAAAACAAGCAGGACTAATGACAAGGCCCACCCGCACAGCTGTTTTGTTTGTTTGTGGTATGCGTGTGTGTGTGTGTGTGTGTGTGTGTGTGTGTGTGTGTGTGTGTGTGTGTGTGTGTGTGTGTGTGTGTGTGTGTGTGTGAGAGAGAGAGAGTGTGTGAGAGTCTAAGCACGCCGGTCACCAAGGGTTCATTTTCTGCTATGACAACAAAAAGTCTGGTAGAAGTCTCAAGAACTTAAACCACACACACACACACACACACACACACTCTTGCTTTTTCACCACAGCAGATGGCAGATAAACATCTTTTAGTGATTCCAACAATAAAACTTTAGCCCTTCAGCTCGATTTTTAAGTTTCTATAAATATCAAGTGTGTGACTTTCCAAGCAGGTCAAATTATGCCACTCTTTATATGGCATTCACAATCTTCCAATTCATCTTAATAGAAATTTGCGCTTAAATTTAATAACGGTGTTCATGGTCACGATCAGTAATTGAAGGCCTTGAAAATAAGTTTTGTGCACACGAGAGGAAATGAGTATTCTCATATCCACAGATATGAGAATACTCTAGCTAGCTGTCTGGATTTACCCTGCAGAGATCTAAAGAGCAGTTAACCATAGTCCTCAGAAATCCACCGGAGTTTAGAATACCAACACAAAGAAAGTGAGGACATCCTGTGGAATTTCCGGTGGCACCGGAGCAGTCCCAGAAGTGGAACGTCGTGGACATAGACTACAACCACCTCAACTTCACTTCTCACTGGGAACACCTTGACTCATCCAAAAGTCAGACAGGATTAACTTTTCAATTCAGAGTACAGAGACTTGCATTTAAGTATGAAACATAGCTAGAGCATGGAGTCACCTTCTGCACACTGTTGCCCTCTGCAGCAGTGAGGGAATATCGTTTTACATCTTGACGTTTATTTCAAGCAGCTATGGCAAACAAAAGTAGATATTAAAACACAGGGATGTTAGTGGTCAGGGTGGCATGTGTTCTAAGACCTCCGGATTCCCCCTGACACACACAGACAAAAGTAGCTACACACAGAACCAGATAGAAATCACACAACTGATAAGTGGAAAGGCATCACACACATAGAAGTCACAGCCATACCCTGCTGTAATAAAATCAAAATGTCAGCGTCAGGTGTCAAAGGCCAAGGAGAAGAGATGGGTTTTAAAATAGAGCAAAGAGGTGAGTCTAATGAGGCAGACACAGATCATTCCACAGTTTAGGAGCTGTAACAACGAAGGCTCGGCCCCCTTCGAGTTTACGCTTAGTTTTGGGCCCACTCAGGCGCAGTTGATCAGCTGACCTGAAAGGAGGGCTGGGTGTATAAGGGTGTAGCCGCTCAGAGATGTAGGGTGGGGCTAGACTATTGAGGGATTTAAAAGCAAATCAAATAATTTTAGAAACCCTAGAAAGAACATCATAACAAAGAATATAGTGTGCTTCTTATAGAAGCTTATTAATCACCTCTACCTGAATAATATTCAAAATTGATATTAAATATACCATATATAGATAACATACAGTATAAGTATTTATGTGGTATCAAATCTGACCATTACCATAAAGATTGACAGCCTTTATTTCTTGACACCGGATCAGTTTGCAGCTAGTCTATATCCACGACATTATTGTAAGTGCAATGATAAGTTAAAGTCCAATAAGTACTTTATCAAACCGTATGAATGTGTACCAGGCCAGCCCAGGTTAGGAAATTAACTAACAATGTCAAGATCAACAAGCCACTGACAGTGACAGACATGTTCATATTTGATTCATTCAATAAATTATAATTTTTTGTCTGAAATCCACTAGCTATTTTCATATTATACCAACATTTGCAGCATCCTGAGCCTTTTCGGTAAGGTTCTTAAGGAAATCTCAGCCCAGAGTAATTCAAAAATACAATACAAAAAAAACTTTAACTTTTTTTGCAACTTTTTTGCAACTTTAACTGTCTATGTGAATCCCTATGCAGGATTATCAAGGCCGGTCCCCCTACTACAGCACGTGATGACGGCGCAATGTTCACGAGTTGCTGCCATCAATAGGACAGGATAGGATCATAGACACACAGCAATTCCTGTTTTTCACCTTTATGAGGCAAAAATAACTGGCTGGTAAAAAGTCACCTGCCACAGTGGCCGGTGGTCAAAAAACTTCAGGCCCTGGTCAGGTCGCAATTTCAGAAACGTAGTATGTAATGTAATGTAATGTAGCACATACAGACCACTCTAAGTTCAAGATAATTACCACATAAATAGCCAACAAGTTTTTATGATTAATAGGCTGGCAGTCTGTTAGGGCCCTGACACGCCAGCCAGACGGGCCGACCGTCGGCAGAAAAGCCAGTCGGACTGATCAGTCGGGTCCCCGAGGTCCAAAAAATGCCTCAGAACACACTGAGGCGACGCCGACTTGATCGTATGCACTGTGCGTAATACGTCTCCATAGCAGCAGGCGGTGCTGCTCTGTATTGTTTCCATTAACAGTCTGATTATTTCCCAGAACATTAAAACCGGCAGCTGTTTGGACGAACGCGTCACGTGGTTCTTTTTTTCCAGAAATTCACAGCCAGACTGTCATGGCGGCTTGTTCAGAATACGATCTCATATTGTACTAAAATAGTTCACCGAAACGTGTTTCTGAAAACATTTTAAGTGAGAAATAGGCCGTGCAGTTTCTGAATCTGTCTTCATTTCAGATTGACAAAGGTTAGTTTAAAAGATTTTTGTCAGATTTTGAGAGGCTCATCCGCTCGCCATTTCCGGGCGAGTCTCGACTGAACATGTCGGGTCGGTCCAAATGAAGGCCGACGGCTCCTCGGACGGACGACGGCACAGAACACACTGAACAGACTCGAGTCACCGACCTCGCCAGACGGTCCGACGGCCGATGATCGGGCTGGTGTGTCTCCTCTCTTAGAGTGCGGCCTGGTAGTTTGTGACCTGGCGGTTGGGAACAACTTCTTTAGTCAACCTACTTTAGCGCCTGTTTTTCACCACGTCGAGTAACAAAAGTGATGTTAATCATGACCACAGCTAAAAAAAACAACTCATGTTGTAATTAACTGGAATTATCCTACAGCAAATTGAGAACAAATAGAGGTTTCACCCGGTGAAAGTTAAGATGATTTTGGTGTTTTCTTTTATCCCTAAAATTGATCTGTGGATCCTTTTGGCAGAAATAGAAAAAAGAGGTTCAACGGACCAAACAGTCAAAGCATTTCTGTAATTGTGGTCTCTAGGTGAAAGCTATCAATTTTTAGGTGTCAGGAAGCAGCGCAGGAAGCCTATGATAGATATTTGCAGCATGGTGCCATATAGAAAATGATTTCAACGTCCTGAGAATAGCATGAATAGATACCCTGTCAGATGCAGCAGTGAGAGGCCAGTCAGACATCAAAGGGTGCCAGCTGTTTTCTCAAACTGGGAGGGGGGGGGGGGGGACAAGTAGGGCTGAATAGGAAGATTGAGATGACACGTCGGATCTCCAGGAGTGTCACTTTGTGTAATAGGTGAGTGGCGGGTATTCATCTGCAGAGAGAGAGTGAGAGAGAGAGAGAGAGAGAGAGAGAGAGAGAGAGAGAGAGAGAGAGGGGGAGAGAGAGAGAGAGGGGGAGAGAGAGGGAGAATACTCCACATGGACTTCAATGAGACTTCAGTAATTACTTATTACTGCACATATGGATGAGATGGGCGATGAGAGGACTTGAGGCGTGCGCGGCTCTCCCTCCATCTGAAAACCACCCCCGGGGTGACTTCAAGAACATCCCTATAATACTCCAAGACAAAAGTCTCATTACAGGTAATTACGGACTGCATATATCGCCCCCTCCCAGGTAATAGCCCCATCCCCATCTCCACCCCCACGACACCCCCATGCAATAGCCCTCACTACTTTTATCCTCTCATTCAACAGGCGAATCAGACTGGGAGAGGGAAGCAGGGATGGAGTAGGGGGAGGGGATGGGGCTATTACCTGGGAGCAGACACTGATCATGGCCGCTGACGCTTTACAGCACTTCCATTCATGTGGAGTGGCTCACTTGTGGGCAGCAATTACAGACCAAATGATCCAAACTGGGCCTTGTGATGAAGTAGCTATACTGACTAAGTGACTAGCTGCACTATTCTTTTTGTGCTTGTGTGCACGCTAGGCTACTATCCTATATGCTTTTAAACAGAGTAGAGCTGCTGGGTGAGGGTAAGTGTATGCACTGCGTGGACTAGGAAAAGTCTAATAAGCGATTGAGGTTTCTCTGTGACAGAAAACCTCAACATGCTGTTTGATTTTTGTGTGCTTGATTGATTTTTTTGCACAGTATCATGTAACACAAGGGACGGCATTTATTAATAAAAAGGTATAACTGTTTTATATCCATGGCCAGACCATACTCCAACGCTAGGGTAAGGTCTGGCTACACCGACACTCTATTCTGGGATATCGGGAAAAAATACTCTGACTTTATTTATTTCTTTAAATCAATCATAACCGTCCTAAGCGGTGCGAAGCTCTGATAACTCCGATGGCGAGAGGGTAGGGACATCCTGTGTCAGGCTTTATCCCAGCAATGTATACCTGTTGAGCCAGACTATGGCCTTGTAGATGCTCAAATTTCTGAGCACTTTAAGGACATCTTAGTTCTCGCATTGTCAGACCTCCAGATCTCCACAGTGCTGTGGAGTATGGTCTGATACACCACAGATACATTCTAGAATAGCACACACACACACACAGAGAGCGGACATCCTGTGCATGAGCCAGATGTCAGGCTTTATCCTGGAAATGTACTTCCGTTGGCGCTGATTAATGGGTTGATGTATCCTTTGATGGGGGATGATCTTGTAAATATTTTTCTTAATCTATTATTCAATATTTTATTTGGTAAGATATGCTTGTTTTGGATCCCTCATATTTTTGGTTGTTATTAAGTCGCATGAATAATTGAAGGGCTTAATAGAAAAGAAGTGAAGAGTTGTAGTATACCTTGATGCTGTTTCAGAAATGTCTCCATACTAATAATGATCAAATGCAGCAGGTAATCACTGAAGTGTTAATAACTGAAACTGGCAAAAAAGCGCTGGTAATCAGCAGACTGATACCAAATGTCCTGGTATTGATAATCCTTTCAAAAGCTCATATTGGTCTGGCATGTACTGTACATGTCGCTGCACACACGCCCTGCTCCCCTCTCACCATGAGCTCGCCAGTGTGGAGCTGGTGCAACAGGCAGGACTGTCATTCACAGATCATAGGCAACAATGGTGCCTTCCTCTGCCTCCTTTGAATATGTCACTGTGGGAACAGCATAATCAACCCCATGTCACCACCAGCTGCTCCATCGGGACCACATTAGAATAAACAACAGGCGAGGAAGAAGCAGAGGTATAAAGAGAGGAGACAAGTGGGTAGGAAAGAAAGCAATACACTTGTCTTGTCTGCCACCAATGGAAAGATGATATTGTTCTGGGTTTTTGGCCCAGAATCAACCCCGTGCTCCATCTGCGGACGCTGGTGAATGAGGAGGCATAAAGCACAACTTGAGCCAGTAATTTAAGGGTGGAAATGCATGCAGAACCTCCTCTGTTCATCGGTGTTGTGCATCACAGCCTTTAATAAAAGAGACCCAGCTGACCTGAACCACTGCAGGCCCCTCTCCAACCTTCTGTTGATCTCTAAACATCCATGAACTCTTACAATCTAATTTCAACCTCTAGTTACGACCCTAGTTGACCTCATTGCTGCATTCAATATCATCTTCCACCTGACAGCTGGATCACTGGTGTTGCAATGTCATGGTTCTTGTCATATCTTACCAACAGACAACAATATGTCAAATCAGGACCCACAGATTTCGGTGTTCTGCTGTTCCACTGGTTGTACCCCAGGGGTCAGTACTGGGTCCACTCCTATTCATCATCAATCATCTATCATTTCCTTCTTCCCCTGGGCACAATCCTCTGACACCATTGTGTCCACTTTCACTTCTACACTGATGATACACAGGTCTACATCTCCCTCTAAACCCACCACTGCCCTTTCTCCCACCTCCCTTCACCTGCCTCCAGGATATCAGGAGCTGAATGAGCGGGAACTTTCTGAACATTGGCTCCAAATAAAACACCCTCTCCAAAGTTTAAGGGCGTTTTCAAACCTGAAAGTCTGAACCAAAGTCTGGACCATGGTTCATGTTTTTGTTACGTTGTATACATTTGATCCGGTAAGTTTTGGTTTCACACTACAGTTATGCAAGCGCACTAAAGATCTATACGTGACAAAACTACGTCCTGCCATCATCACATACGTGAGATGTGTTTCCTGATACTTATAATTGATTGGTTTGTAGTCGGACTTCCCCATCCTCTCGTATCCTCTCTCTGTGTCAGAGTTTTTTTCATCTGACTGCTGCTCTCCCCTACTGCTGCGGCTCTTTTTGTTTTGTTGTGATGTTGAGAAGCAAGACACGGGAACTTTCTGGAGCATTTATTCAGAGACAAACGGAGACCTACACTGTACATTTACTACCACTTAACAAATAAACCGAGCTATTCCTTAAAGGAGCTTCCCCGGTCTTGTAACACAAGGAGAGCCTGCCAGAGCTTCTTGTATTTGGTCCAAAAAGTCCGAACCATCCAAAAAATGCTTTCACACTATAAACGAACCGGACCATCAGTTTGGTCCGGACCGAGACTACCTCTTTTTATCGGACCAAAATTTGGTCTTTTGATCCGGACTGTGGTCCGGGGGAGGTTTCACACCTGTAATTTTGGTTCGGATCAAACTGAAAAGTCCGAAAGTCCAAATGAGGTAGGTGTGAAAACGCCCTAAAACAAACACCACAGCCCCAAACATCACTTTGATGGATAACACCCTTTTCTCTGCTACTCACATAAAAAAACATCACCACCTCCGCAACATTTCCAGGCTCTGCCCATTTCTGACTCTATCCTGCACTGGAGTTTTGGTCCATGCATTCATCACATCCCAGATTGACTACTCTAACGCTTTTCCTCCAAACTACTTAACAGGCTCCAAATCATTCAGGACTCTGCTGCCCGGATCATTACCCGCACCAAATCATCCAACGGCACTGGCTCCCTGTCTAAAACCTGAGCGACTACAAGAACCTATCTCTCTGACCTCCTCCAGGGGTACTCCGGCTCCCTGCGATCATCCTTAGCTTAGCTTCTGACCATCTCCACCTCATGCCTCAGCACATGGGTGCTAGGGCTTTCAGCTGCACTGCTCCCAGGCTCTGGAACTCCCTGCCCTCACACATTTAGCAGGCTGACACCATAACAACATTAAAATCCCACCTCAAAACTCACCTGTTCAAACTGGCCTGCTCGTTTTTACACCCACCCTCTCTGTCCGATTCCCTTTAGCCTCACAATGTTTTTACCTATACAGATGGGTGTCCTGAAAGGCGCCCTAAAATAAATTGCATTATAATTATTATTATTATTATTACTTTTATTAGACTGATCATGCTACTGTATGTTCAAGGAGAAACTTATTTTATATAGCTCTGATACCCTTTTGGAATAGTTCAAGTCTATGGCACCTTATTTCAGAGCAGGATTTTCCCTTACACGACTTCTCTCATTTTTGATAGCGTTTTTTTCATGCACATAATTGTGTGCAAATAGTTAATACAGTGGCATTGATTTACCAGCATCTCCTTGGATTGAAGATAATGGGGAAGGCAAGAGAAAGACGGATGGAAACAAAAGTAGTCCAAGCACCATGCCCACAAGAGCTGCCATTGTTCTTTATTATGAACGATTTCAGGCAGGGGAAATGTTTTACAACAACGGAGTGTCCTTGGAAAACTCAGACAGAATATGAATGGAGGTTTTGTCATCATCTTTGACAAAGGACCAGTACTACCTGTACAGAGGAGGCTATGCTTCCAATTTATCCGAGGTCAAACACAGACCGGCCAAAATGTAACATTTTGAGGCAAACATGACTCCAAAAAACACCGCACCCCCCCCAAAACAAAAGTAAAAATATACTGAAGTCACCTTGAATAAATATTGAGGGAGTGAAATTTCCTGCCACCATTTGCCATATGCTGTAAATTACATTAAATATAGGTTGATTAATGCATATACCTCTCCCTATTCATCCTGTTTGAAGTGTCCTTTCACTAGCCAGGATCTCTTCTCATCTCCAGTACCTGTGAATTATACAAGATGATGCGTTCGCCATTAATTTTATGAGTCCAATGTAGTCGCTAGTAATCCCATTATAACATGTCTGTTAGTACAATAGCCAGATATGGCTTGAATAAGGGAAACCTTTCTTTGCCTCAAAGGTAGGCTGTCTTCCAAATTACTTCTTCAGAAGTTAAAAGGCCCACTGCCTAATCAGTCTATTATACCAGGCTAATAGATGACCAGTAATTGCAACTAATAACTTATTACTCATCTACACAAATATTCTAATAGCTTGTATTTAGAAGCCATTTTTTTTCAATGGACATAGTAAGATGGAGGGGGGTCCTATTCACAAGCCAGACAGTCAGCAACACAAAGAAATACTCCCACAAAGGAAGCTGAGAAAGCAACCTGTAGCATGTTTTTTTCTTCTCTCAGCTGGATTAATATCTAACCTTATTCATGGGGATGTGAAACCTCAGCTTCGTCTTCATCTCCAGAGCTGTCTAGCAGCAGGGCTTTGTTTGGTACCACAGGCCCCTTTTAAGAGAGAGAGATGGTGCAGAGAATTATAGATAATGTCCTCTATCCTCTCCCCCTGCTAGCCTGCTAGGCCTCAGACACAGAGCTCAGTGGGGACCAGAGAGGTGGACACACTGTACATGATTCGGGCTACAGCAGCCATTGTAGTCCCGACAGGGCTCACAGGTGGGAATGCATTCAGTCACAGCCAGGCGGTGACAAATTACCCACGAGACAAAATAATAAAGCCTAGAGTGCCGTACATGGCGCTCATATTTGTTTTGTTACAGTATCTGTTGTGATGGGAAAATGTTAATTTTTCATGATTTATAAAATGCCAAACAAAATTAAGATAACAATAAATTTGTATACACATGCTGAGCATCAGCAGTGTTAGGCAAGTTCATTTCTATTTTAATTAAATGTCATTACATATTACAAACGTACTTAATAATCACTTTTTCTTTTGTTACTCAGCCCAGCTCCAAGGTGATTTGGTTTTACAGATCGTCGACAGCTAGCTTAACGTTATAGCCCCATGAAGTGACTGCACATAGTTCTCCAGAAATTCATGGTGAAGTCACAGGGCTCATACAACCTCAAACTCTAAACCTATGGGCTGGTCTGAGTCAAAAAGTCTGGGGCCATTTTTCATTTGCAGTCCCACCATGGTCTCCTCATTGTAGCCACCCCTAACATCCTGTCTGTGTGCCAAGCTAACACATGCCAGACCACCCCGTCAACTGAACAAGCTGACCTCCAAACTGTCGGAGTAACAAGACATTAGTGGGATTAGTAATGTAAACTACTGAATTTGTAATTTGAATCCTTTACCCTCGTAACTAAATAAAAGAATCACATTACTGCAACGCCTAGTTCACACTACACGACTGGTCAGATCGCTGTGCTGTTTACACAACACAACTTGCTGTCTTGCATGTGGAGTCTCGAAGTTGTTGTGGTATTCACGCTATACAACCGCTGACAGGGGGGGTCACACACTTCAACTTCCTCTTTCACTAGGAGGAATCCCTGATGAGTATTTTTCGACTTCAAATGACTTTTTGTCACGAAAACACATGCGAGAAGTGACACGGGAAATGGCGTAATACCACCACACACACACACACACACAGCCACAGGATTTTTGTTCAAGCAATTTGTGAAACTTTTCTTGTTTCCACGTCTTTACTATTTATAGCCTTTTTCACCGCCGAGCCAGATCTCCAAAAACTGTTGGAGTTGTTGACTGTTTCAGTCATGTAGTGTGAACTAGGCACAAATATTACTAAGCAGCGTGTTAAACTGCTATACTGAGCATCAGTTCCTTTTTTTATTAAAAGTTGCATGTTTAACAAATATGTCATGGTCTACAAACATACTTTGGACTGAATCTACATTTGGGAGGAAGCATCACTAACAAATATGTTTATTGACTGCAGTGCATTGAGGATTGAATGGGCAAAGTACAATAGCGGTAGTTAAAGGGGCAGGACACACTGGGAGTATACAGCCCCCGCTGATCAATGACCTCATCCAGAGTCATTTTCTTTTTCAAAGGCGGCGAGACCAAAGAGCACTGAAGCCTTTTCAGCCCTGTAGATAACAAACCAACACCAGACACCCAATAAAGAGACTTCCACTTCATTTAAAAGCAATTAATATTCTTGGCCGGCCGGCGTGATCCCTTTGGTGTGGCAGGTCTGTACACGCCCCCTGCACTGTAATGGAGTTGACTGGTTAACTTTGAGTCTGTGGCCACAGTGTTGGCTGCCTGGGTGAGAGCACTGATGCACAGTGGGACACAGTGTTTAGATCAGAGTGAATGGACCTGTCTCACAGCCCACTGCACCCCAAAAGAGCCTCCTCTTCACCATCTCTTTTTCTATGCGTGTCTCGCTCTTACCATCTCTCTCTGTGCCTTACCCGTCCTCTTTCTCTCTTCCACGTTCTCTCAGAGTCTATCTTGGCTTTTGTTTCCTTTTTTCCTCCTATTCTTTCTTGTTTTAGGTCTCTTCTTCAGTCTGTATGAATTGGCTTTCAAAAGGAGCAAGGGTTTAAATAGTTAGCCTTTGTAATGTTTGGTAATGATTGTCCCCTGAGGATGTGAAAGAGAAAAGGGAAAAGATATTTTGTTCCTTTAGGCACACACACTCTTGCCCACAACACAAGGTTATTATAGTCAAATAGTTAGGTGATGGAGTTCACATATTTTAAATATAATTAATTGAAGTACTGTGTGCCATACATTTACTTTCATTGCATTTGAATATAGGGCAGAAATACAACAATACAATTCATGACAGCCTCGTGGATCATTGGATGTTTCATATCAATAATTCTGACTTATTGTCTGACAAGTGTCTTCAATTAGAATTTTCGCTCCAAGATGCTGCTTGAATGAAAACCTGGACCTCTCCCAGTTGAGTAGCCGAGAAAAACACAGTCTAGCTTGACATGGCAATGACAACATGAGTGAAAGAGAACACAGTAAAAACAGACACTGAAAAGAAAATGGGAATAAACTAAAGTCAATTCACTGTATTTGAAAAGACAGAAGCAGTTTGTTAATCCATGCCGGACATGGGCACAGTGGTGCTTTGAGCTAAATGCTAATGGCTGCATGCTAACATGCTCCCAATGACAAGGCTTACATTCTGATGTATAATGTTTACCATGTTCACCATCTTGTTGTTTAGCCTGTTGGACAAATTGACTTTGTGATTTAATGATAGATGAAAAGTTAGGGCATCACTGAAGTGATTGCAATTTATTCTGAGGGGGTCATGGAAGTCTGTAGTTGTCAAGACCAGTGTTGGTCAAGTTACTTGGAAATAGTAATTAGTTACTGATTACTGATTACTTCTCCAAGAAAGGAATCCAGTTACTTTACTGATTACTTATTTTCAAAAGTAATTAGTTACTTTACTAGTTAAGTTACTTTTCAAAACTATGATGTACGACCCGAATAAAACAGTGGAAATTGGCAGCATGTCCTCGACAACATAGCCAGCGACGAGCTTCAGCTCCGCGGCACTACGTCCTGTTGCTTTAAGTCTATTTTCACCTGTTTAGCAGGAGAGGGGCCCTCGGAGGATCGCCCGGAGGAACTGGATGTAGCCGCAGCGGTCATGTCGCTGGGGGTTCAGGGATTTTTTCAGTGAGTGTAACATTCCTGTGCCGGCTTGCTAGGTGCTTGCTCAGATTTGAGGCGGAATTTTTCGCTGTAGATACGTTTTCTTCCCACGCAGAGCGTACAGCGGACGCTGATGTTTTTGTCACCTTTAACCGAGTCAAACTCAAAGTAATGTCGGTACTTCCAAGCATTAAAGAGCAATGTGCAGGTTGAATTCATAACTGAATTAATACTTAATATTGTCTGAAGAGGTCTTTTAAAAACACATAAGTAGAAATTGCTATGTTACACAAACCCTAGAGCAGAAATTTTGATGAAAAGGTGCCCATTTTAAGCTAGGCTCTGAAATACGCCTTTCCCGCTAGCAACGCGTCATATGACGTAGGCAGAGGTAAACAATAGGTTGTGCTCCCGCTCCGCTTCTCACTCTACAGTGGTGTGAGAGAGAGAGAGAGAGAGAGAGAGAAAGAGAGAGAGAGAGAGAGAGTTTTAGATAAGTCAAGTCAAGTCATAATGGTCAATTATTGTGTTTGTGCTGGTTGCACAAATTCCAGCCTGTCTGGAAATCGTGTCCATCATTTTCCTTGTAGGAAAAGCAAGGTTTTTCGTTTTTGGGTGCGTTTTGTGCAGGTGAAGAGAGCAGACTTCACTTCCGCGTCTGTCACCCCACATTCGGTCGTTTGTGGCGCTCATTTCACTCCGGAGAGTTATAGACCTGGAGATTTGTTGGAGTCTCGGATGGGATTTCGGAGTAAGGACCATGTGGGGCTGATTACCGATGCTGTTCCCTCGGTGCACTCGATGGAATCAAGTCCACCACCATCAACGCTTTCACCTGAATCTGGCGCGGGCAAGACTGGAGGACCAAGTGCTAGCACTTGCAGAAATTCCATGCACCGCAAAAGAGCTCTTAGCAGAGTAAGTCTTACTTTTAATTCTTTTAACTCTTAATTTGGCTGATTTCGTAATGTTTTAGTCTAATAATGTCAGAATAAAGAAGTGATTTTAGCGTGTATGTATTGGGCAATCCACCATCTAACTAGTAACATAGCTAGCTACATGTTGGTTGGCTATTGCATTAGCAAACATTTGGTAGCTGATTATTTGATGACAGGAGTAGCTAAAATTGCGTCTGAAACCATTCCCTCATCTAGATTAAAAATGCGCTGACTGCAAGTTCCTAGCATCAGGGCTTCAGTATACAGAGAGAGAGGGAGAGACTGAGCTTTAGAACAGGTTTTCGTAATTGTCTCCCTTCTGACATCTATGCAGTTTGTACAATGTTATAGCTATGAGCTGTTGGCAGGCAGCTAACCCAACACCCCCGTTTCCCCCGCATTTTATTAAGCTAGCTATGAGCTGTTGACAGCTAGCTAGCCCAAACACCTCCGTTTACCCCCGCATTTTATTAAGCTAGCTATGAGGTGTTGGCAGGCAGCTAGCTAGCCAAACATCCCTTGTTTCCCCGCATTTTATTAAGCTAGCTATGAGCTGTTGGCAGGCAGCTAGCTAGCTAGCCCAAACACCCCCGTTTCCCCCGCATTTTATTAAGCTAGCTATGAGCTGTTGACAGCTAGCTAGCCCAAACACCCCCGTTTCCCCCGCATTTTATTAAGCTAGCTATGAGCTGTTGACAGGCAGCTAGCTAGCCAAACACCCCTGTTTCCCCGCATTTTATTAAGCTAGCTATGAGCTGTTGGCAGGCAGCTAGCTAGCCAAACACCCCTGTTTCCTCGCGTTTTATTAAGCTAGCTATGAGCAGTTGGCAGACAGCTAGCTAGCCAAACACCCCTGTTTCCCCGCATTTTATTAAGCTAGCTATGAGCTGTTGGCAGGCAGTTCGCTATGAGTTGTTGGCAGGCAGCTAGCTAGCCCAAACACCCCCGTTTCCCCCGCATTTTATTAAGCTAGCGATGAGCTGTTGGCAGGCAGCTAGCTAGCCCAATACTCCAGTTTCCCCCGCATTTCAATTCGGACCATTCTCCCGCCTGATTTTGTATCCCAGTAGGCTACTCTCTGGTAATTTACAAAGTCCAAATTGATATATTAATCAATATGCTGAAATCTCCTAGATTTTGCCACTAGAGGTTTTGACATGTCAGAGCTGCTTTGGTTTTAATTCTCTTTTTTTATTATTATTACTGATCCTGTTGGTAACTAAGCTTGTATCCTATTTTTGTGAGTGATTTTGAACCTCCGTGTTTTTCAGATTTTGGCAGAGAGTGCAGCCAGTAATGAAAGGATAGATGCACCTAGCCCTGTAGATTTTGAAGAGACAGAGGGATTCTCTCTACAGGATCCCGGACCATTAGTGCTTCATCGTGGGTCACAGTGCAACATCAAATGTCTGCAACGCTCATCAGGTAGTGTAACTTGTAGCTATCATTAGCTGTATATGACACCTAAACATTTACAAATTACTTGTAATGGTAGGAAGAAGACATTTCATACTGGACTGTATTGGGTTGTGCATGCGTTGTGACCACTGACTATGTGATGTTGTGCAACTCTCAACATTAATCTATTGTCATCTTAGCTGTTCAGGTAAAGGCTGAAATGGTTAGTGTGGGGTCTCAGACTGAGCAACAAATATCAACTCCACTGCCGAGTTCTGTCCAAAGTGAGGATGAATCATCCTCTGCTGTCATGGACCATTCTGATCTGTCATGGATCCCAGACGAGGAGATGAGTAGTGAGTCTTCTGATGAGGAGAATTCAGAAGAGCCAATACAGGAATCTCTCAACGACCGCTGCGTGGTCCTGCTCTCTCCCCCGCTCCATGCTCTTCTTATATAATACGCAGTAACGCAGCCTGCTTACGGGGAAGTAACCGTAATATAATTACTGTTTTTGCAATTGTAATCCCTTACTTTACTCGTTACTTGAAAAAAGTAATCAGATTACAGTAACGCGTTACTTCTAACGCGTTACTGCCCATCAGTGGTTTACTAAAAGTCCTCTGGGGTTCATGAATGTCTAAAATTCCATGGCAATAAAACAAAACGTCAATATATTTCAGTCTGGACCAAAGTGGTGGACCAGCCAACTGACCTGCCTTCCTATGAGCCTAATCTATAGCATGGCTAAATAGGAGAATCAAGGTATGGAGTCTCGTGGAGAACATTTAAATATAAGATTGCAATAGTGACCTATACTGCTTTCTGTAATTGAGAACTTCATAAAATGAAAAACAAAGCATAGCTGAGGGTTTTGTTGCCATTGCTCGCCTGCTGTGTGTATATTTAGAAGAATGTTAAGTTAAACCATCACTAAGTTTGTGCATAAAGTGATTTAAAAACAATTTAATGAATTTAATGAATGTTTTACTGTAGTTGGAAACATATCTTAGTCAAATATGAAAAAGTAATAAAAAAGTAAACAGCTCTAGGAACATGGGTTCACGTAGTAGTAGTAGTAGTAGTAAAATGTTTTTCCAAATGCATCTTGACTTCCCTGCTCTATATGCAAATGAACACGTACATCATTTCAGTTTACATATAGGCTGTGTGTGTGTGTGTGTGTGTGTGTGTGTGTGTGTGTGTGTGTGTGTGTGTGTGTGTGTGTGTGTGTGTGTGTGTGTGTGTGTGTGTGTGTGTGTGTGTGTGTGTGTGTGTGTGTGTGAATTCAGTTCTTACTCTCACATAAATCATACATTAGAAACGTGCGATGACTAATGAAAAGGCGCTGCCTATAGTCATTTAAAAAAATCTATATAGTAATCTATTGGCTATCCTGGCTGTTAATGACCTACATGTAAAAAGTGTAAATTGCTGTGTGTTACAGGTACACTAATGGCCATTGGGCGTCAATCATCTTGCAACAATACCACCCAGAATTTGTAAGCAAGCAGGAATGCAGAAAGACATTAACCACTGCCTCCGCAGCACCACAATTCAGAAACTATCCGATGCAGGTCTTGAAACAAGAGAGATCATTGCCAAAAGTGGCCACGAGTGCGAAACCTCTCTCCAGAACTATTGCCAACCGAAACTCGATGAACGCAGTTAGCGGAGCAATAACTTTGCCACGACAAGCAATACACCTCCATCAAACAAGAAATGCTAAGCCTACAAGCAGTTTTCAAAGTCATCCTACTGACGTTGGACAGTTTTTCAGTGGCTTCACAATCAATGGCAACATACAAATTAATGTAAATAAATAGCCAGATATGTATTCAATATAACACTAGCCTGTGATGCAAAAAGAAATATGGTAGCTGCTAGGCTATGTTCCATAGCAACCACCTCAGCATCCAGCCCAGGAGAGACTTTTTTTTGTTTAAATTGTTTTTTAATTAATAAAAATATGCTTACATTGTAATGTGACTTTCATGTTGCTGTACTTGATGTTTTATGAAAGCAATAGCTCTCTTCAGTCCATGGTATGTTGTGATTGCGTCACAGTTAAGTGACGTTGTTAGTATTTCACACTTTTCTGATTGAAATAAATGTGGATTTTTTTTTCATGGTTTTCAATTTAGACCCACCAGCGAAACTAATGCGAAATGAAACAAAGAGACTGTTGTGTTGAGTGTTTGCTGTGCATAAAAGTGACATTTTGATTACTTCTACAGTGATTTACTTTCTTTAATGTAAACGGAGCACACATGCGTTACACGCTACATATACACAACAACGCAGCAGCAAATTTCCTTGGGGATTATGGAGAAAGGTTTGGCTACAGAGAGTCCAGCAAGTTGGATGGTACTGACCAGTGCATTAGTAGTCGCCTGGTTGTTTAGTAGGCTGAGGGTAATGAGGAAATCAATGAACCACATTCAACACATCTTTAGCCACAGACACAACTAAAAGAGCTTTTTTTTTTTTAGTAGTACAGCTCATTCATTCTCAGTACTGGTAACATCTTCCTAACAGTCCCATATCAAACACATGACACGGAATAACTCAAGTCTGAATGCACTGGTTAAGTCACAACTTAATGTCAACAAGGATGGTAAGTTGATCAGTTAACTGTTATTCCATTTTGACTGGCGTAAGCAGCCTGTCAATAGTAGCTTGTAGCAGCCTGCAGGCTTCAATTAAATCCAACTTTTAACCCGCCAGTCAGTCGATCAGAGCTAGACCTGCTATACTTTTACTGCCTTACACTTTCTCTCACTCTACTCCACATCTATACAGTGTACTAAAGAATTTCTATGTAATGTTACAGCTCACCCTGACAAATGTACACATTGCCGTAGTGACTGAGAAGCTCTGCAGACTTTGAATTAAATTATTTTTAATACAAGGATGTAATGCTATGTGTAATTATGTTTCCATTCATAAGAGGTAAATAATGTGCTTAAAATCTGTCCGCCAAGAGAGAGTTAGCTTAGCCAGAGACGTTTTAGAACTGAGACGCCCCAACTCAGAGTCATTTCCTGTATCTGTGTCCCGTGGGTTTCACTACTGCCACGGCAGCCTGGGTGTATTAATTCCAATGGGAGAATTGAATGTAAACACAGATTATGACCAATTATTTCTCCCCATAGTCACCAAAGTAAATATTGGACCCATTTTTCATAAGCCACATATCTCCCGAACATTCTGACACTAAAATGGCATTTTTCAGACAGACACATCAGGTGAAATTTGACTTCTTTCGAGACCTTTTTCTGACTCCGCAAACAACTCTCACGAGATCTGGCAACACAGAGACTATACTCATATATTTCTATATCAGCAACTAACGTTCACAAATGGCGTAACAAAACTAATTTTTGTTGTGTTAAATATGGCTTTTTCGGGTGTGTAAATATCTAATGTATGCAAAGAAGTTTTCCACCATGCACATGATGTTCACTACACGTTCAAACGAGGCCACGCCCATTTAGGAGACAGGAAGTGTGTACCGTTTCATACCATTGATTGCAGCTTGTAATGCGCAATCTTTAGTTATAGAACAGCTTTGGCTAAGCTTA
The DNA here is from genome assembly GCA_023566125.1 of Zingel zingel. Lineage (NCBI taxonomy): Eukaryota > Metazoa > Chordata > Actinopteri > Perciformes > Percidae > Zingel > Zingel zingel. The sequence goes on along the minus strand of CM042321.1, from coordinate 35,749,271 downwards.
TTTTAATTTAGCTAACCATTTCTTAGCTTACCTTAACTTAGCTTATCTTAGTTTAGTGTGAAGACTAGAAGCAGGGCAAACATCTAGCTTGGAGAGTGGTATCAATCTTATCATGGCCATGAAATGATGTGTTGTGTGCTTTTTATGGTTTCCATCATCTTAATGTGGGTTTGTGATTGTTGTTTTCTCATGTTTTTTGATGTATATATTTGTTTTTCTTTATTTTTTGGTCTCATATCACATGGTCAGCGATAGAATGAGACAGAAACATTGGTGGGCTGAGAGTGGAATGACATGAGATGAAGGTCTTAATTTGGTCATAGTCAGGCCATTTCGTCCATCATTCGAGTTAAGCACATGCTTCTTCTGAATGTGAATTGGTTTATTGTTTTTGTGCTTTTGTGAGCGTCGTGTTTTTGGTGTGTCTGCCAGCGGGCAAAGCACCACTTCACATCTACTTTGTCAGATGTCCATCATTGCCAAGAGGTCCACATGTGTACCTTGGATGGATTCTTCACTGAGATACTGAATGTACCAATCCTTTCTGATTTAGTCATACTATCAATGCATTTATTTTATACAATCTGTGTGTTAATGTGTGGGCTTGAATGTAGCTTAGACATGAATAGACTCCAGAGCTCACAGACCTGACTGCTTGATGTGAGGTACCAAAACAATAGGGGTTATAGTTTTCAGAAACCTGCACAAATGAAAATTCATCCTCATTATTCATGACATCAAACAGGGCTGGGGCCCGAAGCGGGCTCATTTGCAGCTGAATGTGGGAGGCAGTGGAGACAGTGGCCTGTTTAGCATGTGTTTGTGTTGCAGAGATGGTGGAGGGATGGAGGAGGAGAGGGTACCAGTGAGCCACAGCTGGTGTGCCACAGTCTCAACCTTCTACCTGCTCCCATCACAACTGACAGGCTGGGCCACAACCAGGGACTAATAGTCCTGCTGTTACCACAGTCGAGGCCGTGGACTCAGCCTCGCTACCTTACTGTCTGCTTGTTTGTCAAACTGAGCCTGAGTTGTCAGCTCTTTCTTTCTGTCTTTCGAGCCAGTCTGCTCACCTGTCTGCCTTAGCGAGAATGACTACAAATTCCAGCAGTGGCGGTGTAGGGGGGGGGCTTGTCGCTCCTGGGGCTCCATCGCCGAAGGTTTTCTTAAAAGCCTTGAGCCTTACAGGGTTTTTAAATTACTTAAACGTAGTGTTCAGTTACTGGGGGAATACTGCCATTCATTCTGTGAACTCTACTCCAGCATAGTATAAGAAAAATAGGATTCAAGATTAGTAATGCTGTCGCCAAACTCCTATCCTACCTACGTTATGTAGCCTAACTTAAAAATAATAAAACCAGACATGTTTTGTCCTTTTTTAGGTGGCAGGAGTGAAAATCAGTCAACATTTGTTCTGTCCTGGTTTTAAAGTGATGACAGTTGGAGAACACGTATATACCAAAAATGATGTAGGCTCTATGGGATGATTTTTTTTCTTGGCATCTATCACGTGCTTCCCAAATGATGCACAGATTGTTCATTGCAGAGACATTCAATTATTTCAAATGGCTTGAAAAATAGTGCATATAGCTGCAGTAAATGGTGGAAAAATCTCCCCCCAGACCCTTGGTTGGCTGAATTCCAGTATATGGTGTTCCCTTAATTTGTCCCTAAAATAAAGTCAGTTCCTCTTACGCTAAAGGCAGTGAAGTGCTGATGTCCAGCTGTTCATCTTTCCGATTACAACTTGTGTCCTTCCCTACCTCCCTGTAAAACTCCCTACAGTTGTGTCTATCCATGTCAACATGCATTAGGGTGTCTTTTTATGGTCCTCCATGCTTTTTGTACTTGTATGTGTGTATCTCTGTAGCGCTGTGAAACCAGCTGTGTGTGTTCACTCTACCTGGTTTACCTGCTCCAGGAGAGCAGGCTGCCAGCAGCAGCCCCGTCACTTCAAATCCACTCTGTCAATCCCCCATCACTGCCAGGAGGTCTGCATGTCGGACACTGGGTGTACAACTGGGTCATTTTAACTTGAAGGTGGCGCGTATGGGTTTGTGTGCATATGTGCTCATGGAGCCATTTGTTCAATCTGTTTCAAGCTCTATCTGACTAGATGTGCGTGTTGACTCTACCTGCGTTCATGTCCTGGTCTACCTGCTCCAGGAGAGCAGGCTGCCAGCAGCAGAGCAGTCACTCCGCATCAGCACTGTCAAACCGAAAAACAGGCTGAGAAACTGAGACAAGCATTCGCTGCCTCCCTGTCAAAGACACGTTTTTATTTTACCAACTGCGCTTCAACTGAAATATTCAGCTGTGTAGCAAATCTTGTGCTGCATGCTAAGAAAAGAACATTTTCTCCTGTATATGTTAGTCAATACAGGACTTTGACTGTGGCCTTGAAATAAAAACAGGTAACACCACATTATCTTTTCTAGTTCTTACTTCTCTCCTCTTTGTCTGTGCTCCATTGTGAGAAAAACAGGTGCTGCAGTAGACTGAAAAAACATTATGTTTAATAATATTATATTACAAGGACTAATCAATCTATTTCCTTGCTGATGGCAGATATTGTATACTCTAACCAGTGGCTCAGTCCTGGTCCTTAATGGGGCTTTTAGATGTCTGTCCTGCCATGTATTTACGAGCCTTCAACGGCTCTTGCTGCTTAAAACCACAACTCTAAAAGTTACACGATTTTTATCATATCAAATCCAATTTCTGATTCTACTTATGTTTGGCATTTATTCTACTTTAGCCATTAAATAAGATTTGTACTCATTAAAGGTGCTCCAAGTGATGTTGGGTGACGTTACTTCTTGTTGACGTTCAAAGTATTGTCAAACAAAACGGAGACTAGCTCGCCCCTCCCTCCTCCTCATCCCGTCCCCTCCCCCTCCCTTCCGTGCTTCCTGAAACAGTCATGAACGCGCATTGTGGAAGTAGCCTACGTGCTAACGCTGCTGCGGTGATGGCTCAACCAACTCCTCCTTGTCGGTTATTGGCTGCAACACTGTTTGTTATGTTTGGTGGTGCAGGTTGGCACAGTTTGTTTTTGTTGGTGTTTGTGGAGCCTGGGCTGTCTACAGAGACCCCTTTTTTACAGTGTGTTCAGGGGACAGGCAGCTAGCGGATAGTGTGACCAAAAATGTTTTGCCTAAAAAACGTGTGACATCGCTTAGAGCACCTTTAGTTACCTCTCTAAAGACCCAATCCCAATGTTTGTTTATAATCACTTCCGGGTAGAAAAACCCCTGCGTCCCATACATACAATTAAAGTTATAGTGCGTAGTTTCTGTCGCCCTCATGAGGAATTCTAAGTAATGACAACACCACTGCTGTTGCATCCACATGACGCAAGCCTTCCGTAATCGCACACTGACCCCACCCCTCCTCCACAGTTGCCTGTTGCCAAGGAGGACACAGAGGATTATAAAAACATGATGGACTCTTCAGAAAAATTAATTATCTTCACTCGAGTTTCTGCGTGTGAAAGTCACCGGACGACACCATGTTAAACATAGCCATGCTGAGAATCTTCCCTTTAATATTTAATATCCCTTTAATATTAGTAATTTGGATGAACACCCAAATTACTAATATTAAAAAAGTATTATTTCACTCAGCTCTTGTTTTAGTTGTATTTGCCCAGGGTTTAAGATACATGTTGGTCAATGATGCTTGCAACATTAAAATTACATTTAAAAAAATCAAATCAATAGCCATCAATCAATTGAAATCAAAAGCTGTGTGTATTTTCAGTAACTGTGATCCCTCCGTTATCTCCCTGTAAACAGCTTTCATCAGTTGAAAGTTCAGTAGTTCAAAATTGGTTACAAGAAGGCAACAAGTACAGTGATTCTGTAATGACATGCTGCTGCTGCTGCTGCTGCTGAATTTATTTTGTCATTTCTATGAGGGCTAAAGACAAAATTCAATTTACTTTCATTGTATTGGAGTGACAGCAGACATCTCAGCAACCAGTATTTCAAAACCTGGACAGATAAAAAACTCCACATGACTAGATGCTATTAGTTATATGGGAAAAAAAAACGTGTTTTTCTGTAATTTGGGTGACCTGATCCATTAATGTGGCTACATTTGCTGAACTAAATTGGTTTTGGTTTAATTGAGAGACTGACCATGTGACAATCTTCCTGAAGCTCTGCACATTTGGCATAAAGACCTTAAACACACTTAAGATCACATGAAATTGTGTGTGTGTGTGAGAGTGTGTGTCAATCGGTCTGTGTGTGTTGAGTGGGAAGAGAGAAGGAACGTTATTGCACCTGTCAAATGATGAGCTGCCTGTGATTTGAAGAATAAATTCTAGCTGCCTTCACAAGAAACAGGTCAGCCTTAAGATTTCTCAGCTACATGTTTTTGTTGTTGGTGGTGACAGAGGACTAAAGGACTCTTCAACATCCTGCGAGCGATTTGAACCTTTTCAGTGGAAACAACACAATGACTCCAAATTTTCTCTATTTTTAATAATTTGGCCAGAATCTTAATTTAACATTTTAGCATTTGTGTAAGCATGGCATATTAAGATTCTGTCACAGTCGGGTGAAAACCTTTTCAGGAAATGAAAAAAAAAGGCTAATTTGAGAACATTTTATTTAGCTATTTAACTCAGACGAAGTCAGACGAAGTCAGATGAAATCGCCTCGTCACTGTTTGAATATTTGTAAAAACCCACAGACAGACGCAGAAGTGACTAATAGCATTCATTTATGTAAATAAATAAAAAGAGGAACTATGGAGATCAGCATCAGCCTATCAGAAGTAAGGGTGTTTATGTGAAGTGCCAGTATAGTACCGCTGAGTACTGGCCCATTTCAGGCACTGGTTTAATGACAGACTTGACAAACAATGTGAACTCATTCTTTAAAGCATGATAAAAAGCTGTTTTATTCAAATCCATGTCTTAAATGGATTTAGTCTCTACCCTAAATGGAACCATACAGAAGTGTATCACACCGTGTACAGGAGGGAGATATTTCTGGCTCCATTGTGTGTGTCAGTCATCAGTGCTCCCAGTGTCAAGGAGAAGATCCCAGTGTCAATGGACATGCACAGTATGAAGGTTTTCTGCCTCATGAGCCATTCTCCATCAGGCTCCGGGTCTGGCCATGGCTCTCATTGTAAAAAGGGCATGGTTCAATTAAAGTGTGTATTGCTGTGTAGCACTCTGACACGCTGACTCTTCAGCCGCTTAACCCGAAAGAAAGGCAATCCTGTTGGCTGGCATTGCAGAGAATTGCTCTCAGACTTTATGGAATGGAGATATTTCTAATACGCTGGTATCCACACACACACACACACACACACACACACACACACACACACACACACACACACACATACACACACACACACACAGATGCCAGTGGGTTTATAGCTGCAATATTAACTTTGTTTAACCTCCTTTTTTATCACATCAGAAGCTGCTGAATAGAGGCTAAATGATTTCACACCACAACAACAGTCAGTAGGAGAGAAAAAGAAAAGATAAAGGTACTTCCTCTGATTTCTGCATCTCATTTGAATTCACAAATGAGAATTTCCATATTTTTTTTTTTTTTTTTCTTTTGTCTCCAGTCTCATTCAACCATTTAAACCAGCTAAATGTGGTATTCATACTGAGATTACAAACAGTATCTAAGATACCGGCTGTCAGTTTGTTTTGGGGGTTTTTTCACCATCAACTATATTTGTTGAATAATTCAACAAGAGATTTTCTTCAGAACCTCACCTCCGCAAGACTCCTCTGAACACTTTCAGTTGAACCCATTCTTCTATGAAACATTTCCTTTTCAGCTTTACAGTGTTCAGCCCATGGGTGATTTTAGACCTTTTTAGGGGGCCTCAAGCACCCCTGAATTTCATCTCAGCCCCCCTCTATTTTTTTTAATCAATTTTTGTGCTTCAAGCTAGAGTTTGCGAAGTTGTCTGTTAGTGACAGAGGACAAACAATTTCAGGTTCAAAGGGCTTAAAGCAGGTTTAATATCCTGTGTGTCTGTAGCCGATGCTATCCACCTGTAACCCCGTCAATGAAAGGGTTAACAGAAATGTAGTTTGGGCCTAAGGGAGGTGGTTGTGCCAGACTTTCAACTTTGGCTCAGTCTCTATGTAATCTGTCAGAGAGAGAGCATGAGACGGTTGTGAAGTTTAACGTTGGTAGTCCCCGGAGAAGAAGTTGGTAATTTCATGGCGCAGATTAGAACCCAAATTGAAACTTAAGCAACTAAAATTGCTGACTGTTAGAACATTGTGTCAAATTGGTCGTTATTACTGTGACTTATAAAGTGTCAGGTTTAGTTAAAAACGTTAGCTGACGTTGTTGTTCCATAGCTCAGAGATTATCGGCTAATGATATTACTGATTTAGCATGGGGGGGGGCACTGCAAGGCACTGTATCCGTGTCACATTCTCATTAGGGACTGAGCCCCCCTAACGGTCTGATCCTAGAATCACCCCTGGTTCAGCCTTTACAGTGAATGCAGTGAATAGCATATTTAGTAGCAAAAACTATTGAGTGAAATATCCGCTGTCTTTATCATGTCTTATACTTTGCTTGGTCAGTCAAGGCAAGCGGCTGAAAAGGATTCCTGTGATCAAGGATACCCACATCAGGCTTTAGAAGAGACTAAATCGCAGCCTGGAAACAAGTCGGCCTCGGTGTGGTGGTTGAAGTCTGGTTTTGGATCAAATTCTAGGCTGGGAGTCAAACTCTCTCAATCAAACTCTTTTTTCCCCAATGTTCCCACTAATGAACGGCACTAATTGATTGAAAACGCTGGTGGGAGGGGATGAGCGAGCAGGGTGTTATAGTGTGAGAGAGTGAAAGGGGGTTTGAACACCAACAGAGCCTGGACTCAGTCCAGACTGATGTGGGGGGCCCACAGCACAGAGCCCTGAATATGGGATATAATACAGGGTACAGTGAACACAGGGGAGCAGACACATAAAGGGACAGACAGCTCCGAGACTCTGTAGCCGCCCGCTGCCCTGCTGAGAGTGAAAACACTTTGGAGTTAATTACAATCATTCCTGCGGGTTGAATCATGGCGTGCATTTGTGGCCGATCAGAATGAGAATACATGTTTGGTACACATTCTGGGGAAAGATTGTATGTGCATCACACTGGCCTTTTCTTCTTCTTTTATCCTAAACTGGCAATATGCAAAGGAATAAATCTGAGCCACCAAGAAAGTAAATGCATCACTTTACATTCAACTGCAAAGAACTTCTTCTTCTTTTAGAGAATTTCTTCCCACCAAGCAAACACTGAAATGGGAAGATTGAGTTGCCTGTGGTACAATCTTATTTGATCGCGTTTATCTGCAACCTCATTCCTTCAAACAATACCCATGCAAAAAGGAGGTGACAGCTTTTATTTTACCACCTTAAAACTTGGTGCCTTAATAATTCAGAAATAATCCAGATCAGGGACTTTATGGTCAAATGGGACAGAGGGAATGTAGTGGTGGAATGTAACTTAATACATTTACTCAAGTTCTGGATTTAACTACAACATTTTGCTAATCATTAGCTAACTCATTCATTTAACAGTAGCTACCATTCAGTTTACCAGTAACTAATCATTAGTGCTTGACTCAGTCAATCAGTAACTAATCATTAAGTTAACATTCGTTCCTCAGTAACTACCTACATGTTTGTGTACCTTATTGTAAAGTGTTACCTAATTTGCTAATATTTAAAGTGCCCATATTATGAAAAATCATCATCGATTTGGGGTGCTATTTTTTTGTACAAACTTGAAAAAAAAAACATCCATGCTGTTTTGAGTGAGATCCGGTTTCTGAATGTGTCCTGCCTTCAGTCTCCAGGTGAGCTGGTCAAAATCTGAACGGCTTTCTACGTCACTAGTCGAAACGAGCTGGCTAACCGCAACCGTTAGCATGCTAGCGCTAGCATGCTACCTCGTTCTCAATGGCAAAGCACTGCTACAACACACACAAGTTCACCATAATCTTTTGCACCCTCGTTTAGAAGAAGTCTCCCGGCTAATCCTGCCTTGTAACTGACCGAAGTTGGAGAAACAGCTTTCTTTTACTGTCTATGGAGCTAGCTGACATGATCTATGATCTGAGCTACTGTGCATGTGAGAAGAAAAGATGTCTCACTCTGTGGCTAAAACAGAGACCTGAACACAGGGTGAAAAGAGGAGCTGCAGCAATGAGAGAGAGCTGTGCAGTACAACAAAAATATGGTGTTTTTTGAAAATTAAACCATATAAACCTATTCTGGTACAACCTCAAAATACAATTGTAAACCTGAAAATGAGCATAACATGGGAGCTTTAAGCTTAAAATCTTTTAACAGAGGTGGTGGTGATGGTGCAGTGGCTATGACACATGCCTTTGGTGTGGGAGACCTGCGTTCTATTCCCACTGCGTTTATTCAAATCCATGTCTTAAATGGATTTAGTCTCTACCCTAAATGGAACCATACAGAAGTGTATCACACCGTGTACAGGAGGGAGATATTTCTGGCTCCATTGTGTGTGTCAGTCATCAGTGCTCCCAGTGTCAAGGAGAAGATCCCAGTGTCAATGGACATGCACAGTATGAAGGTTTTCTGCCTCATGAGCCATTCTCCATCAGGCTCCGGGTCTGGCCATGGCTCTCATTGTAAAAAGGGCATGGTTCAATTAAAGTGTGTATTGCTGTGTAGCACTCTGACACGCTGACTCTTCAGCCGCTTAACCCGAAAGAAAGGCAATCCTGTTAACAGAGTACTTTTACATTGCAGCATTGTTACTTTTACTTAGCCTATAAAAGTATCTGAATACTTTCTTCTCTGGGTAAACATATTATTATTATTATTAATAATAATATTAATATTATTATTAGTAGTAGGCTAGTAGTAGTAGTAATGGAAGAAGAAAAAGAACAACAACAAGAAATAGAAAAAAAAGACGAACAAGAAATGAAGATGAAGAACAAGAAAAAGAAGATGAAGAACAAGAAAAACAACAACAATTAAAAGAAAAGACGATATTTGGCTCTTCCAGCGTTGCTGGCCCCACCAGCCGTGCGTTATGACCGCAACAGGCCCGACGGACTGAGCCTCGGTGCGGATTGATAACGGTGGTTGGTGTGCAGCAACTAGTCCGCTCCTTCTGCATAATGAGCGTCTAACAGTCTGTGTCCCACAACCCTGGACACCAAACTTCATGAATATGACAGTAGGACATCGTGGAGTTGTCCACGGACAACGCCCTTCACCGGGGGATTTTGAACATGTCACGGAGACAACAACAAAAAAAGAAATCCTTCAACAACTTTTTCTTGATATTTAAATTAAATTTATTCAAAAACCAACGACTTAATGGACACAGGAGTAAACATCGTGCTCATAGACAATATCACTTATAAACAAACGTATACAACACTTCTCCACTGAAATGTGAAATATCATACTTTACACTTCTTTACATAGGCTATAACTGCAACCAATACAATTTTCTTTCTCTAGAAATAGTTCCTTAAATAAACGGGGATCTGCTGCTGCTGGCTGCTTTTCAACAGCGGGCCTCGGCAGGAAAGTGCAAATTTCAGTACAGAGTGTTACTCAGTGAGGCGCAGGGAATCCGAGATCTTTAATGGAGTGATGAAAATAAGTTGGATTATAATAAATCATTATGCATCTGTTTTGTCGAAATGAAATGCCCATTGTTGTTTTTAAAGTGCAACTGAAAGTTCAGAAGGGAACGTGAGAATGATGCAATTTTTTTCCACAATAAAAATAAAACAAAATAGAAAAGAATCATATTCTTTTACAGCTCATAATTTCCCAGAATGCGTCCATATCCAGTGTGATGGAATTTAGTGCTCTTTTTTTTCTTCTTTTTTTCTGCCTTTAGGTAGGCCTAAATAAACCCATAGATCCTTTCTCAACGGGAGACACATTACAAAAGACAACTGTTACCTTTTTTTACACTGCAAAAAATACATCTAACTTAGTCATTTAGTGTCATATTCAGCCCTAACTGTTTTTCTCAAAGCGACTGAAAATGTCTGGGAGTGATGTTGGATCATTGATATTTTTTGTGTGCAGATGCTGTGATGGTTCTGTAGAATTGTCAGTGTTTTGAGACCCAGTAGATAAAGAAAGATTTGCCATTTGCAAAAAAAAACAATTTTTTTTTTTTTTAAATCTGAAAACAATTATGGCCATTTGTATTTGAAACAAACGATAATGTCTGCAACACCCCTGGCTTTTTGCATGGTTAAGAAAGCGTGCCCGAACCCAAAGGTCACATGTTATAGGCCGAGCAGAACAATATGTGTCCATGAGCAAGCCAAAGAACATTTCACTTGCCCGATTACTGTGACTAACGACTAAATATAGGCTAGGATCATTATTTCTTTTCTCTCGAATAAGTCACGATTAAACACCAAACAAAAAAAAAGAAGTCCCCCTTGAATCCAAAAGTAATACTTCAACTGCGAATTATCATTACGTTTGGACAATGTGGTGCCATGTAGTTCAGACGCCATTGGGTCAATGTCTAAAATGTAAAGACTCAAGCTTCAGTAGAAGACTAAATGACATGTTTTCTTGTGTACATAAATTAAAGTCAATGAGCAGTCTCTCTCCTGGGCATGAAAACTTCTCAGTCATTATTTTTGCTCGACTCTTGGTCGCTCTGGTCGTCGGTGAAGCACACGTCCACATCACTGTCATTGTCGCTCTTTTGCTCGGCGTCCTCGAACACTCCGCCCGGTTTGTCCTCCAATTTCTTGACGGTCTGCCCTGGGTGTCTGGACTTGACGTGCCTCTCCAAGTCCCGCCTCCGCACCAGCACCTTGCCACAAAAGTCGCACCTGTAGGGCGTGTTCCCCTCCGCGTGGAGCCGGATGTGTTTGTTCAGGTTGCTGGGGTCTCCAAACGGCCTGAAGCACACTTTGCACTTGAGCGGCTTGTAACCTGTGTGAGTCCTCATGTGGATTTTCAGGCCGTATTTCCTCGAATACAGCTTGCCGCAATACAGACACAGGTGTCCCTTTTTCGGTTTGCCAGACCCGGCATTGCTGGCGCTCCCGGTGGGCATTGAGTCCAGCCTCGTCCGGTTCTTCTCCGCGGCGATTTCAGACAGCTGCTGCGTGTGCATGGCGATCTCCCGGTCGATGTTGGTGATGGAGCCCAGGTCATGGTTCAGTGAGGGCGCGCCAAAGTAGGACATGGACTCCGGATACTTGAGGAGGTTGCTGAAGTGGAATTTTAGAGGATAGTAAGGCGAGCTGTACAGGAGCTCCCCGTTGTAGACAGTGAGGGGCATGAGTGGGATGTTACAGTCTCCACCATATGTCTTGACGCCGTCGAAGTGAGGGAGAGAGAACCTCTCAAATTGGAGTCCAGGGGGCATCTGGGGGTAACGGGACGGGGACAGGCCGGAGTGCATCCGACTCTCTACGTGCTTAAAAGCTGAGTTCTCCTCTATGTGAGGCAGCAACGGGAAGCCTCGGATAGCGTTTGTGCATGGCACCATTGGAGATGCGGAGTCCATAATTGCAGGTGTGCACTTGGGAGGGGGGTTCCCTGCTCCATTTAGAGTCTCACCTACATTACGGATAGGTTTCATGTTTCCAATGAGTTTGCTGAATCCCAGGCCGCTCAGCTTCCCATTTGCGTCCTCTCTGGAGGCGTCCGCGCCCGGGACTTTGGAGACGCCGGTCGGTTTGAAGGCAGAGCGCACACCCGGGTGGAAGCCCATGCTGCTCAGCACTGAGGATGTGGCGCCGAGGCCGAGGATGTGTCCTTGGTTTCTGGCAGAGGTAACGCTCATGTCGAGGGCCCTGTCCTGCTCCTCTGAGCTGCTTTTCTTTGACAGTCCCACTTTGTGTAGAAACGGCGAGGAGGACAGTCCCCGCCTGCCAGAGTCTGACATGGAGGAGATACTGTGGCCGCTCCTCGGAGAGGTGGAAGTGTTGGGGATGTCTCCAGACTTTGGTGACCTGCTGAAGGTCTCCGTGCCTCTGGCTTGCTCGCTGTTCACAAACCCCCGCCCATTGCTCAGGGCGCAGTGGAAGTGGACGTGGGCCTTGAGTGTGTTCGGGTATTTGAATATTCTCCAGCAGTACCAGCAGATGTAACGCTCCTCACCTGTAGAGACAACAGCAAACATGGCATTAATTATCAGATGGATGCGGATCATTAAGTCCCCCAACACAGCGTGAAGCCAGATTTAATACTAATGACATGACAATTTACAATATATTCCCGTGCGTAATATGCCAGATCTGTGCAAAAAATGAAAATAACAGGTTTGGCAACCTGTAGATAAAATACCTGTGAGCGCCTACACAGACAAGTGATCCACCCCCCCCCCCCCCCCCCCCCTTCTCCCAATACAACCACACACAACACGCGCACACAAATTGAAGGGTGAGATGCAGTTATAATAAAAACGCATACATTTGGCATAAAATCGAGAGATTGCCATATTTAAACATTGTAATATTGTATCAATGTTACTTTGAAAATGTCCCTTTAAAGAGCAACATTTCCATCAGTCACTCACTGCACATCACCTTCAATTTAAATAATAAAAAAGGATAAATGGATATGATCCGGTTTCTACGATCTGGTGCCAAATGGCAATAGACACAGAAGGCCATTTTAATGACCCCCCAGTCGAGCACTCAGAGGTTAATATAGATGTAATGATTTTGTAATCCTCATACGGGTCATTGTTTATGATCGCCATCAAAAGAGCAAAGGCCTGCCCAATCTGGCGCTCAGAAACCGATGCATTGAATGCGGGACTTTCCCCTCTGTGTGCGCTTTCCCGTGGAAGTGACAGCAGCTGTTGCTTGAAATCGCAAGTCTCCAGAAACAATGGCGCCGGCCCATCTGTTGACGCCTAATAATGGAAGAGAGCGTATGTCCAGGAGCGCACACGGTGTTGGGCCGGAGAATCAGGGTAATATACACCCCATATAAAAGTTAGCATTCATTAAGCCACAATACCTTGACGCACCCACCTAATTTACCGTGAAGCACTTGTTTTTGAATTTATTTGCTTTTGAACACATGAATATTAATGACAGCGCTGACATTTGTTAACCTCCGTCTCGCAACTGAATCACCAGCCTCTTCTTCTTCATTGGTCGCCGAGACACATTAATTTATGTTTTTAATTGCTTTTTATTATTATTTCGCTTCAAGCACCGCAATTACTTTATCACAATTATCTTTTGACTCGACGCAAATTCAATATCATTCGAAGCTTCGCCGTTTTGCTTTCACATTTATTCAATCCGTTAAGAGGCCCTTACAGGTCCAGATAAAATGTATTAAGCATGTGAATTGAATGGAATTCACTGTAAAGTCTCTGCTGTAAATAATCTTTTTTTTCCCCAACGGATTAGTTCCTGCTGAGATGGTGTTTTGCCCAGATTAGGAATGAATCCCCCAGCCCACTACTAGCCCAAACAAGCCGATTAAAAAAACGGATCCAAACAAGAAACATCAGCTATTCTGACAGGAAATATCATCGGTGGTAATTAAAGCTAAGATTAGGATCTAGTGCCTCATTAATTGTGCTGTGTATTTCGTGCCCTGTGATGTCTAATATTCTTGAAATGGGATTTATTTTTGCTAGTCAATATTGGATTGTTAGTGGCCCACATCAAATGAATAAAGGCTACACTTTCATTCGGGTAAATATCGATTCAATCATTGCTGCTGTAGGCCTGAAGTAAAACATCCATCCTATTATTTAACCGAATTTCACTTTTTTTTTTTTTTTTTTTTTTTTAAAGAAAGTGATTGTTGAATTTGTTTTCATTTATTGAAACGTGTGGTATTTTTCGGGATAAATAAGTTAATAAATGACAAAAAATAAATAAATAGCTAGGCTGCCTGAGGGAAAAAACAACAACATCCAATTGATTTCCATCTCTGAGCGATAAAGGAGGGACATCACGGGTATTGGCAGCTATTTAACTGTGCAGAGCATGTCGATGTTGTGTCAGTGTCAATCTGAGCGCAGGCCCACACTGTATTGCATGTCACCAGAATTAAAAGTAAACATATTATGTGTCATGCAATAAAAACATTATGGTCTTTATTAGTATTAATAGGCTACATCTAAAATCCTCAGTGCTCCACATCTGTTCACAGCCAGACATAACCTTATAATTCAGAGCTCGTGTAGTCATATATATTTTTTTCTATAATTCCCATCTTTTTATTTCCAGACAATGGGCCCGCTGGACAGCGGTCTGATTTACCTTTCTCGTCGTGTGTGGGAGTGGCCGTGGTGGGGATCTCGTACCACTGAGCCAGAGCGTTGGAGTACCAGACACTGAGCTCCTCTCCTGAAGGGATTTCTCTCAGCACGCGGTAGAAAATCTTCAGACAGAAAAAGGGAAGAGGAAGACTGAAGTGAAGTGTCCAACATGGGAGAAGAAATCTGACACTGCGGCTAAAAGTGAGATGTCATGAAAATTCACCTGTCCGCCAGGTAAGTCCGACACAGCCTCCAGGTTTTGTTCTTGACTGTTTCTGGCGGCGCGGATGAATCCGATCCAGTCTGGTACGGGACAGGCCAACTCATCCACGAACTCTCCCCGTACCAAGCGGATCTAAGACAGCACACAAACAAAGTCAGAGTGAGCATGAGTTTGACTATACAGTATGATAACGATGGGGAATATGAACGCCAAGGCCCCCTCACAGACAAACAAAGAGATTGAAATGAAAACTAATACAGCAGACCACAGCTGTGAAAACTCATTTGGCCTCTTTTTTTTTTCAAAAGCGCAACTTTCTGAACATGAATCCCCCGTCTAAATTCATTCATTTGTTTATTCATATTTGCTTTAACTTTTTTTCTCACCAATAGAGTCGCTATGTGCTATTCTACCTGGAGGTGCAGCGGTCACGCATGACCACTTAATGCGTCTTTATCCGCTCTGCTGATAATTCACTAAAGAAAATGACACTCGGGCCTAATTGAGTTGATATGGGAAACGAATTTGAGGAGTGTCAAAGCGTTTCTAAACTGTTCAAGGACATTAAAGATCGAAGCGTGACATTTGACACAGAGATTGCACCTGATGATCGCCGGCAGCCCGGGGCCAAGCATTTAGACGCATCAATCACAACCGCTGACAGCGGCAACAATAACAGGCTGCGGAGGTAGACGGACCGCACAGATAACTGTTTAAAATCTTTACTCCTCTGGATTTCATCACTGCTGTTTATCAGACAAATCCCATTCCAATAACATGGATGCAGTTTGTTTCATTTGATCTTGTAGGCCTATCAGTGTTATTATTAAAATGATTTCCCGTAGCCCCAGGCTGAGGCCCCGGCCTCTGTGGCATCTTTCTGTGGCCGGATTACATTAAAATTAAACGGCTCATCGGGAGAAAAGGCCAGCCATGCGGGGAAATGTGAGGCGGCTGAGGGCATGAAATCCCACACAGCAGAGCCGGGTCGCCCATTAGGCCGGTTAAGTAGAAGCACAGACTGACAAGTCGGCCAACTAATGGAGCTCAATTATTTCCAACTTGACAGGCCAAACCAATTAATAACCGACGGCCCGATGGAGTTTGACAGTGCAGCTTTAAAATCCAAATCAGTCCGTTCGTTTTGAATATGGGCCTATATATAGCCTATACGCAATTCGAGTGTTTAGATTTATTATGGGGTTATTTATCGAAGTCGGTTGAGTAAATTATGCTCACAAAACAAAACAAAGTAAAGTTAAATTGTTTGAAAAAAGTTTTTGATGCCATTTTGGAATGACTAAATTGGTAAAAAAAAATAAAAAAATAAAAAAAAGTACAGAAATGCAACTATATCGAAATATTTCAAAATTAGACGCATTTCTTGGGCTGCAGGCCTGGTCAAAAACATGAAATGAAAACTTAAAGATATATATTTGAAAAATGTTTTCTTACCTTCTTCTTGGGTCCAACTTCCTTACGGTCCGACGCGTATTTCCCGAGTTTGAAGATGCCAGGTGCCGGTCCTATCCGGAGCCCGGCCGGGATGCTGCAGTCCGCAAACACACTGACGGTGGTGGACGCCCGGGTGGCTTGCATGGCGTGGGCTGAGATCAGAACCATGAAGGCTGATGGAGACCGAGTGGGAGAGTGCAGGGAAGGAGGAAGAGCAGGAGGAAGAGAGGATGAGGACCGGCCGATATCCGCCCTCAAAGTGACGCGGTGGCGTTATGCTCTCCGGCTTTTCTAGTGCACGGTGCACACCCTCCACCCCTCCCCGACCTCTCCAGCTCAGGATGCAAGTGAGTGCGGTGGGGGGGATGTGTGTGTGTGTGTGGGGGGGGGGGGCGTGCAAAGAGGTGATGCTGTGCTATAAGGTAGTTTAAAAGGGGAGGAGGGGAAGAGGGGGGGAAGCGGTCCTGAGTTTGCAGCAGCAGCGAGGAGTGTGTGTGTGTGTGTGTGTGTGTGTGTGTGTGTGTGTGTGTGTGTGTGTGTGTGTGTGTGTGTGTGTGTGTGAGTGAGTGAGTGAGTGTGAGAGAGTTGAGCTCTCCCAGCAGCTGTGAGGAGAGGGAAAACGGGCCGGCGTGGTCACATGGAGACTTTCCCTCACCCCGCCGCATAATGAATTGCTCCAAACTGGTCAAGAGACACAAAGGGCCATGCGACCTTCCCATCCCCAAAATCCAATTTGTCAAGGCCAGAGAAAAGAGGGAGCAGAATCAAAGGTCCAGAGCGACCATTAATCCTCAGCATGTGGCTTTGTCCTCCAGACAGTTCCGATATTTTAACTGACAAATCCACTGTATAATTTGTCCATAAATCCTCACCCTTTTCCATTCTTTCCTTTCAAGCCAGTTTTTGGAAATCAGTGGCTACTTTAAATCTACTTGGCTGGCATTCTTTGGGTTTTATATACTTCAAAGCGCTTTATTCTCCCTCCTCCTTTGTGTCCTTAGTTTAACAAAAGAGCAGGAAAGTTTAGAGGACTTGTTAACTTCTATTGACTCTCGGCGTGTGCCGGGTTGAGATCAGGCAGGTACTGAAAGGAACCAGCAGCAGGAAGAGAGAGAGAGAGAGAAAAACAGAGAATAACCATCAGCATCTTCCCAACACACACACACACACACACACACACACACACACACACACACACACACACACACACACACTTGTGGTTTTCCTGTCTTGTCTTATTCACCACGTACATTGTGCTGTATCGAGTGCGAGAAACGATTTATTATTGAACGAT
The DNA here is from genome assembly GCA_023566125.1 of Zingel zingel. Taxonomy (NCBI): domain Eukaryota; kingdom Metazoa; phylum Chordata; class Actinopteri; order Perciformes; family Percidae; genus Zingel; species Zingel zingel. Next base: position 35,732,032 of record CM042321.1, on the reverse strand, counting down.
ATTGAACGATATCATTTTGAAAAATACTTCCATTATTTGACCTAATATGATAGCTCAATTCAGCTATCTATTTTAGTGACGAAATATTAATTTAGAATTATTTTTATTATTTTTTTTAAAGCTGCTCCTCTATAAATCAATGACAAAAATGGAACAATACAAAAGCTTTACAGGAGTAATATGCGAATATAGAATTACAATGATAATACAATATTTCAATATTGTTTGAAATTTTAAATCCATGATCAATGCCAAAGTCCCAAAGTTACCATCTGAATAAGATAGACATTATTGTGATTACATGATTGATTTTGTTTGACTAATTGACTTGAGGATCTTGATTGATTGATTGATTGTTTGTTTGTTTGATTGATTGATTGGTTGATTGGTTGATTAATTGATTTTACAATATAACAAATCTAAATCTAAAAATCACGAGCAAAGAAATGCAGTCCTGCAAAACAAAGAAGACTACCTGAAAAATGCAATTTTTGTCCCATTTTTCAGATAGTTTATGTAACTGACAGTAGGTGGGTTTTCTCACAAGGATGATTGAATCACTGTACAGCGCAGATAAGACAACAGTCAAATGCAACTTTCGACTCAGAACTTTGATGGATTTATGGCACTATATATCAGCCCAACTGTAACTCCATTCACATTACCATGGACATACTATGTAAATATATCAGACCACATGACTCTAATGGCAAAAGACTTCACCTATGAATGGTATACAGATGGATTGTGATGGGAGACTTGGAGGGACTAGCATGTGTCTGTGCAGCAGGTTGTTGAAGTAGTTGGAGCCTTGCCTTCTGATGGTTGTGGCGATGAGTCTGAGCAGAAGAGGAAGAACCTGTGGGCGATGCATTCAGACCGTTGACATGTTGACCTATGACCTATCCACTGTGGACATAGCTTATCCTTTCGATGCCAAAAATCCCCGTGATATGACATTTTAGATCAAATAATAAAAATGATCAAATGTCCAGAAGTGATAGGTGTTATGCCTCCCAGCGGTATTTAATATGTTGTCTAAAGAAAGAATAGAAATAAAGAATGAACAAAAAACAACAGTAAAACACATTGCACAGTTCAATTTAAATCAGTGCATTGCATTCATTCATTAAAAAAAATGCTCTAAATAAATAATAGACATTAATCTCTCTCTCTCTCTCTCTCTCTCTCTCTCTCTCTCTCTCTCTCTCTCTCTCTCTCTCTCTCTCTCTCTCTCTTCCACAGTCAGTCAAAGAGCCTGAACGACACGCGAACAATCTCCTCAATGGGCGCAATGTTTGAGCCTGGCTGTGCGCAGGGGTTATTTATTAACGCCTCGCCATTTGCGGCTGGTTCCCATCCACCCCTGCGCTGCTTTAAAATCCCCATGCACTACTCCACAGTGAAATGAATTATTCTCCGAGGATGGGGGGGGGGGTGGAGTTTTGCGGAGAAGTCGCTGGGCTGAATCCCCGCGCCACTGTGCGCTCTGAAGCCCTGAAGAGCAGTCAAAAGGCTCGGTGTCAGAGTGAAAACAGGGTTGGAAGCAAATGGCTTGACCGGCGCTATTGTTCCTCCTCCTTTTTATAAAAAAAGGAAAAGGACATTAATTACATGCTCGGATCTTTATTCTAGGACAATATTGCGGAGTCAATCAACAGCATTCCGCTAGTGCGCTTCTTCTCTTCAATGCACTCCGCGTCTTTTTCAATAAACGTAAATAACAAGCTGAGAAGAATCGGAGTCGGGAGAGGAGGGAGACGTTTTTATGGGCGGCTTTGCCCGGCTCTTGCCAGCCTTTTTCGGATTTTAACTGTCTAAACGGTGGGGCTCTGATTTAACTGGTTGGCCATTAATGAGCCATGAATATAGAGGAACAACCTGTCTGCAAAGCAACGCGGTAAATACAGAGAGCAATGCCCCACCAGGGATCTCCATTCATGCTCCCTGACTATACTCGAGGGGAGCCAAGGGTTCACCACCACCTCTCCCGGACTGGTTTCAATGGCCCACCATTTAAGACCCCTCTGAGCTCGGAAGAAAACACATTTTTTACGTCGACCCATAAACTTTGTTTGGTTCTATTCAGAAGGAGCCCAATCATTGTCCCACTTAGCAATGTGGCCTGTTTCTCACCGATTCCCACGTCTTGGAAACGACTGTTTGTCTAAATCCATTTATTTCTCCACATGTAAGCCCACACCTTCGACACCTCAAACATTCATTTGGTCACACTTGTTTTAATTGAAAGAAAGAAAGAAAGAAAGAAAGAAAGAAAGAAAGAAAGAAAGAAAGAAAGAAAGAAAGAAAAGAAAACTTAAATCCTCATGCTTTTGGTTTTCTGGACAGGTTGAACTATGTCCATGCAGCAAAAGAATCGTATTATTATTCCTTTCAGATCTGAGCCCGCTCTCAGACAAAGAGAAACGCTTTGGAAATGCCTGTTTATCTTACTCCTCGTCTTTTTTTTCTTGTCTTTATTTAAAACCACAACTAGTCATGTTAAAGGTGTTTAACTCTCCGAGAAACCTGGGGAAAGAAGCAAGCTGCACACAGGGCAGACCAGCTGCCTTGCTGCGGGTGGGACATTAGCGACGCGTTTGAATAGTAATTATGCTTGTATGGGACTCCCACCAGATGACATGATTGGGATTTTAACCCAGACTAATATTCAAAATCGCATTAGAGAGGAGCCGAATAAACGACATCTGATTCAACGCTGTTCATGCGTGATTTCATTCAGAATGACTTCTCTCTTTCTCCCTCCAGAAGTGGGCTGCACCATTTCGGTATTCAAAGTCTCTACAAAGTTTTTTTTTGTTTTTTTTTTTTGCGCCGGGCTTTTTCAGGCCACATTTCCCTGACTTAAACTCACTTTGTCTCGCATGAGGAGACGCGGATAAAAGCCTGTGAAGTGATATGTTTCGGTGTACCTTATAAATTCATACCTTTTCTCACTCGGTTGCTTCAGAAAGAAAGTGTCAGTCAGGCCGATTCTCTCTGCTGTCCAACGCATTTAGCAGGAGATCTATTTGAGCAGATCATTCCTAGGCAAATGTATGCAGGCAGGGCTGTGCATGAATAGAGCAGCGTGTCAGCCGACCCTAATTGGGATTTAGCCACCCAAAGCATATGCACAAAGTGACAGAAAACCGCAGCTTTCAAAGAAAGTCACAACTTTTGCCCTTCTTGGTGAATATAAGGAGCCGTTTCCCTCGGCCCAGAGTTAAACAGCATTTTTCCTCATAAGGAGGTTAGTGACCCAATTGGCCATGCGGTGTGTTTCTGCAAACTAAAAGTGTGAGCAAAACAACTCTAATGGCAAAGAGCATGTTTAAAGACACGTAACCTTGACTGGCCTATATGTTTGAATGAAGCCAGATATTTTAGTCAAAGTCATGGTTATTAGGCTATGTGATCAAACAGCCTACCGGAATCATTTAGCATTTTTACCTTTTCACGGGGAAAATGTATAATTTCCCAAACTGTTTTGCAGATAGATGTTTGTGGTTTTGCAATAATAATAATAATAATAATAATAATAATAATAATAATAATAATAATAACAATAATAATAATGATGATAATAATAATATAAAAATAACAATAATTCAACCATTTTTTAAATCAAATCTGCGTTACGTTTGCTGATTTGAAAATGTTTAGAGAAGGCTTTTTGACAACCTGTGTTTCAGAAAGCAGGTTTAGACTGTCTGCAATGTGGCAAATGTATCTGTTATTCATTTATTCAGGACTATCTGAATGGTATAACTACACTCGTCTGTTCCAATGCGTCAATTTTTCTGTAAAGATGAAGCACCATGGAGAGCTCCGCATTCCACACACACACACACACACACACACACACACACACACACACACACACACACACACACACACACACACACACTCTGTTAATTATATTAATAATACATTCCATCTCATCATATTGATGAAAACATATAGATATATATACACACATATACATATATATATATATATATATATATATATATATATATATATATATATATATATATATATATATATATATATATATATATATATATATATATATATATATGTGTGTATATATACATATATAGGCCTACACTGATCCTACATCGTTCGGGTTGGATGCACATTAATAATTCGCTGTAACAAACTGTAATCTATAATGATATGACTGTCTCGCGGCTCCTCATTATATTTCCGATTGACAGTTCTAGGTTCGAACTAATTGTCTCCTGCGTGTTCGGGTGGGATGAGCTTGTGGAAATGATGTCCGAGAGGAATATTGATTATTTCAACATGAAGTCTCTGCATGATCATCGTAAAAATGATTTATTAAGCAATGATATAATACAGTGAGATGATGATGATTTTGATGATGATAAGAGAGGCGGGTTGGCTTTAACAATGCTTAAAGTAGGCTCGTTTCGTGTTTTGTCTTCATTTAATCTTGCTTGTTTTATTATTATTATATTGCTACTTAAATCACAAGCCTGATTGTATACACATTTTATTTGCGCAATTTATTTATTTGCTGTATTGTATTCCAAGTTCGGAGAACTTTAGAGTTTTAATCCAACATTTGAAGCAATAAACATTTGGCAATTAATATTTAAATGTGTGCATTCTGATTATTCATCTTCACAAGCAAAAGCAAAATATTTTAGGGTTCCAGTGATATAGAAGCATTCCACTGTAAAATCAAATTAGGTTTTTGATCTTCAGTTGACTTTAATCAGATGTGTTTATTAATAATAATAATAATAATAATAATAATAATAATAATAATAATAATAATAATAATAATAATAATAATAATAATAATAATAATGGCACAGTAATGTTATTGCTGCTATAATAACAGCAGCCCTGTTCCTATCTTTTATTTTAGTTTCTCTCAGAGGATTGGTGCGTTGCATGTCTCTGCTCTAAGCCCCTGAGCAGGACACTGAGTGTGTTTGGCATCTGCTGGCCAGATCCAATCGCTCCCAATCAGCAGCAGGAGGAAAAGGTGTGATGTGGATGGAATGAGGACAGGAAACGGCTGTGTGCCATCACTCTGCTGCAGGACAGAATCTGACTGACGGATTCCTTAGCCCTCCAGAAAGTGTCAGGGCGACCGCCTCGACCCTCAGGTGAGTTTGCTTTTCTCTCTGTGTTGCTGTTCCCTCACTACTTCATTTCCCTTTTTCTCCCTCTTTATCATCACAAGCCAAAGCTATCAAAAATAAGCTACATCGCTCTCTCTCTCAGTTGTGCATGGATTTTCTTTTACCAGCATTTCATGAAAGTAGTATTATTAACATTGTGTAAACACTGAAAAAAACATCAAATAAAAAAGAAAGACAAGGTAGTTGAATGCTGATAGCTTTATTTGCAGCAAGTCGAAAAAAAGGGAGGGAGTGTAAGGCACACAAACGTTTAGTGACCATGTTGAGTGTTATATTTAAACCCTGTGAGGCAAAGGGTCATTCATGGTCTTCATGTCCAGGGCAAAGGGCGAAGGTCAGTGCCCAGACATGGGCTTTGGTCAGTGCAAAGCTCAGGGGGGGGTGGAGCTTTAAGGCCGAGGGGAGGTCACTTGGGAATTCATGCTGCTCATTCCTCGTCAGAGTCGTCGGCTGCACCGGTGATGGTGTAGGTTTGTTCTTGGTGGTCCACCTCCAGCACGTCATCCTCATTTTTAACAGTTCTGCAGGGGAGGAAAGAAAATGCAGAGGGCTGAAGTAACCACATAAAGCTTGTTGGACCTCCAAATAGCTGTATGCTGGCCTTATATGTAGCAGGTTAAGACACTTTAAGTCAGATTTTATTTTTATGCAAATAAATGTTGAAAAGAAAAAGAAAGATGATACCTGATGGTACCTTTACCTAATGAGCACCGTCCTCCTCTCCGTCAGCTCCACAGCCTGCTCTGCGTAGGGGTCATTTTTGTCGTCATATCCATCGGATCCATACCCCATCCCGGCACCACTGCTGTCACCCATTCCACCAACGCCTGACAGTGCAACGCCTAGATCACCTCCACCCACACCCTCAGTTCCTCTACCCCCTCCGATTCTGCCACCCATTCCAGCAGGACCCATTCCACGATCTTTACGTCCATCCCCATTTATGCCTCCACCAATTTCGTCACCCGTGCCTCCACCAACACCGCTATTTCCTCCACTGAAACCATTGCCAGCGGTGCCCATGCCACCTGAACCTGCAGTGCCACCACCTGGACCCAATCCAACACCACCCACGCCGCTGTCAACTTTGCCTCCGGTGCCGAACCCCAAATTTCCCTCAACACCCACACCTCCAACACCAGTGCCCACGCCTCCAGCCCCAGTGCCCAGACCTCTAGCTCCAGTTCCCAGACCTCCAGCTCCAGAGCCCAATCCCCCAAGACCATTACCACCACTAGCACCAATGCTTCCAGCTCTCAATCCGCCAGCACCAGTGCCAACACCACTCATTCCTCTGGCGTCCACTCCTCCACTGCCTCCACCAGTACCCACACCCACTGCGCCAGCTCCTACACCCCCAGCTCCCAAACCATGACCATCGCCCATGTCTGCCCCACCTGCCCTACCAGCAGGACCTCCAGCACCCATTCTTCCACCCATTCCTCCAGCACCACTGCCTGGACCTGTGCCCATGCCTCCTGCCCCCATACCCCCACCCATTCCCACTCCACTCCCCGTGCCTCCAACACCTCCACCACTACCTCCCATCATCCCGCCACCTATGCCACCACCACCACCACCCATGCTGCCTCCACTGAAACTCATCCCACCACCAATGGCCCTCACGCTACAGCTGGTGAGAGACAGGGTTTGCATCATGCCAGAGAGCCGCAGGTCCTCTCCTTCGATGAGTTTTCTGTAACAAAAAAAACAAATATTTAAAAAGGGCACAACATACACGCATTTAAATATATATTTCATGGCACAACATCAATTTAAGTTATTTTTTTCTTCACCTGTATGTTGTAATCTCAATCTCCAGAGCCATCTTGACATTCAGGAGGTCCTGGTACTCACGCAGGTGCAGTGCAATTTTCTCCTTGTAGGATTTCAGCTCAAACTGCAGGGCCTCAATCCGAGCCTATTAGGTTAACAGAGCCATACAATTACTTTATGAATGAATTATTGTGGTGGCTTTTAGTCTGCATGCATGACAGTAGGCGTATATGTGTGCACAGGTGTGCACCCTGGGACTACATAAGCCTTTTACCTGCAGGTCTTCCAGTTCCTTCTTGTGATTTTCTTGTGTCTCTCGGATCCGGGCCTCAAGAGCTTCATTCTTGCTCCTCAGGGCATCCAATTCACAGTCTTTGTTTTGGATCTGGTATAGATCGATAGAGATATTTTTATATGATTATTAGTCATTATAGACATTCAATATCAATTGTCAATCCAGCCTCATTTATTCATTCTTCTGATACTCACATCCTTTTTGGCACCGGCTATTTCATTTCTAATGCTTCGAACCTTATCCACATGCCTTGACGTCTTACTGGTCAACCCTTCAAACTTGTTTTTATACCACGAATCCATCTCCTAAAAATAAGGGGTGAAAAACTCAAATGACTGTAATGTAAAACGCAAAGAATTTGACTTCAGACAGTGCGGATGTGTGATTATTTGACCTGGAGATTTTTGGCTGCGATGTCGTCATACTGGGTTTGGATTTGTTTCAAAGCAGCTGCCAGGTCAGGGAGGGTGAATGCACTCTCAGCTGTCGCGTGCGCCGAGTAGATCTGTTTCATGAGCTCATCAATTTCCTGGAAAAAATAAATCTTAAGTCATCTTAAAAATGGAAAAAACAAACTAAATATGTGATTCTTACGGGAAGATGGTATCCACCTGTTGATGGACCCGTTTTAGGAATTCAATTTCAACTTCCAGCTGCTCCAGCTTCTTCTCCAAGGCAATGCGCGAGGAGGTGGCTTTGTCAACATCCTGAGGAACACACACACACACACACACACACACACACACACACACACGCAAACACACTCACCATAATTATCACACGGGTTTGGGACTGTAAATTAATCTGATGAGGACAGAGATATTGGATAATTAAATGCCACCTACTGGACGGAAGGCTTCAATGTCTAACTCAGCTTTCCTCCTCAGCTCCAATGCCTCCTCATATTTGATTTTGATTGCCTCCAGTTTGGCAGCTGTGGACTCCTTAGCCGCCAAGGAAATGTCCTACAACCAAGAAACCAGAAGTAATATGATTGTCTATTAGGAGTGTGCAAGGGTGCGTTGAAAATGTAGATCAGACACTTGCGCATTTTATATCTTAACTTAATTCATTTGTGTGTGTGTGTGTGTGTGTGTGTGTGTGTGTGTGTGTCTGTGTGTGTGTGTGTGTCAGCAAATGTACAATCAAGCCATTTCATCTGTGCATAAAACATAGCTGAAGACAGCTGTACTCCCTGACACCCTTAACACGCTGAGGCAGCTCTCCATTTGCCTGCCAGAAATAAGCCTGTTACCAGGTAAGGAACCTTGAAAACACCAAGTTGACATCTTGTATCGTTGCCTGGATAGAGCCTCTACAGCTCAGAGAGGTGTAAACCTCGCCGGAAACAAAGAATTCAGTCTTTCTGCTTTATTGAGCTTCTGAAACGTAAAAGAAAGAAACAGAGGCGATGTGTGGCTTTTTTTCTTTTTTAGAATTCTTTCTCACCCGCTGAGCTCTCATCTGGTCAGCGATCTTTTTCAGCTCCCTCAGCTGTTCCTCATACAGGAGACGCAGACCGGATGGATTCTCAAAGCGGTTCTGGTAGGCCTCGATCTCTGCTTCCAATAGCTTGTTCTGCTGCTCAAGGGATCGAACCTGTAAGCATGAGAAAACCTCCTCTGTGACTTCAAGTACGTTTGAACCAGAAAGCACAACATGTTTCCTGTCCATGTGCTCGCAGAGTGACAGTAATATGCTCCCATTTTGCACCGAAAGGCATTTTTCCTTAAATTCTTTTTATATTTTTCAGCACTGAGGGAAGAAGTATGGGGTTAGTTTGAAGGCTGTTTTACCTTGTCAATGTACACAGCCAGTCTGTCATTGAGGACGATCATCTCCTGTCTTTCAGTTGTGCGGGTGTTGAGGAATTCATGGTTTTCAGCTGCAGCCACATCCAGATCTATAGGAGGTTCTCCACTTGGCCCGACACAGACCAAGGCTCCTGCACTCACGCTGAATTTGAAGAAGGGGTAGGTATCATGAGGAGATGTGAATGTGTCCTATACTAAAACGTACTCTAAATGGCTTGAATGACAGCTTGAGAAAGAGGAATGTATTTTTACATAAAGAACGTATTTTTTAAGACTATTTTTGGCATTTTAGGACTTTAAATATATAGGACAGCTGAAGACAAGAAAGGTGGAATGACTTGCAGCAAAGGGCCGCAGGGCGGAGTTGAACCCGCGGCCACTGCATCAAGGAGTAAACCTTTATATAGGATATGGGTGCATGCTCTACCAGGTGAGCTACCCAGGCTCTTTTTTTCAACAATTACCAGTGGTGGAAGAAGTATTCAGATTATTTAAGTAAAAGTGAAAGTACTCATACCACTGTAAAAAAAATACTCTGTTACAAGTAAAAGTCCTGCATTGAAAATGGTAGAAGAAAAAGTATGGAAGTATTATCAGGAAAATGTACTTAGTATTAGTATTAAAAGTAAAAGTGCTCAATGCATAAAAATCCTCATATTTTAGAAACACTCCAAACAGTTCTGTCAATCAACTAATCATTCCAGCTGGACTTGTAGGCCGTTATATTGTTGGGTAGTTTAATTTATAAGTAAACATTGTATTTTACAAACTGCATGTGTTTTGAGTGCAAAAAGCTGAATTTGTAAAGTAACTAGTAACTAAAGCTGTCAGATGAATGTAGTGGAGTAAAAAGTACAATATTTCTCTCTGAAATGTAGCAGAGAAGTAAAAAGTGACATGAAAAGAAAATACTCAAGTAGTTCATATTTGTACTTCCATTCCACCACTGACAATGTATGTAAAATAGGCTAATCTAACTGTATAGCCTGCTTACCCATAAACCCCACATCTGTCCATGTGTAGGCCCGGTACTGTAACTGACACAGCTTACCCTGCTCCAACCATGCGAGTCCTGCGTGCAGCCGAGACGTTCCTTCGTCCCACTGACTCCACACGCATGCCGCTGGCCCCGGCTCTGCAGGAGTAGCCGGCGGAGGCATGGCGGGTGTCTCTCCTGGTGGGGGATGGACTGGACACCCTGACCTGGTAGGACGAGCTGCTGCTGTCCTCAAAGTGACGGCGGTAGGATGAGATCCTCTCTGGGCTGCGGCTCATGGTGGCGGCAGCGACTGTGTTTCCTCTGGTCCTCTGAAGGGAGATGACAGAAATACTCAAGCAGGCTTGTCTGTGGTTGACTGCACTTCAGGGCTGTTCCACCGTTTGCACTCCCTGACTGTCAACCCAGTCTCAGGTTTTATACTGTCCATTGCCAGCCATACCCCAGCTCTGTCAAAGACAGCCCAGTTCATGAGCCAACACCTGTGGAATCTCGAACCTCTGCACCAACTCAGGCTTGACCTGCTGCTCAGATATCTGTCAGCAGATCGTGAGGAGCAGAGCTTGGCTGGGATAGTGGCTGAGGGCGTCAACCATTAGTCTTTCTGAAAATCACAGAATGGGATCATGTCAGACTCCCGTTTATCAGAGCCACAGTGGGTTTTGCCAGTATTATCCACCCCATCAGTGTCCAATACGGCACTTGGCAGCAGACAGGCAAGCAGGCAAGGTCCGGTAGCATCTAGAAGGTGCAGCACTGATGTGATCTGCTCTGATGGGACGAGGGACTTTAATTTAATGCTGAGCAGAAGCTGGAGGGTGACCTGATGAGGCTGCTGCTGCAGTGGAACAAAGAGCCCCAGCGAGATTTGACATAAATTACTACTTATTTGTCTGATATTTTCAACATATTAAAACCATAGAAATCAGAAAAAAGAGAATGCAATTAACTGCTTCTGAGGGAAATAAGGAGGCAGAAGAAAAAAAAGGGGGGGGGGTTCACAGGTCTTGAGTTCACAGTTGACATGGCACAGTGATATGAGGGGAGAAAACAGTGCTCATGTCTGTTCAGGGCGAACACCTACAGGGTGACTTGGTCCTGGGTCAGTCCTTAAAATGTACTGTAAACATGTACTACTAGCAACATTAACCCTTGTAGAGAACTCAGGTTACACACACACACACACACACACACACACACAGTAACCTGTCCAAAAGCCAGATGCTATTGGTTTTCAGCACATTGAAAACATACAAACCAAGTTCTAACATTATTTTAATTGATTGTACTGAACATGTCTTGATGGATTAAGCAAGCATCTATTCCTTCCCACTGACCTCAGATCTAGCAGCACCTTGGGACTTTTGGGAAGAGGTGGAATCTGTCAAGTCATTTGAACAATCAATCTCCACTAACCAGCTCTTTTCATGTTGCAAGTAAATAACATCACTCATCATCATCGTGGTATTTTCCATCACAGTATTTACGAAGCCTGGCTTCAAATGGTAACACAACCCTGACTCCCACGTTCAATTATTCATTCAGCTAGCCACTAAGCTAATGCTTCCTTTCAGAGTCATTTATTGCATTTTGTATTTTCCTAATTGAACAGGCCAGATGATAGGGTGTAGTGAGGCCTGCTTGAACCGTTAAATATAAACATGAACAAAAATTTAGAGTTTTTCCTGTCTGCTTGTAGAATACTGTTTAACATAGCAGAAATAGCATTAACACTTCTGAGCCAGATTATTTAGTCATGCATCTGGAAAGTCACTCAGAGGTCAGTTTCCTATTCAGTGTCAATGATTTGGTATCAACAAGCTGCTCCTAAATTCCGTGAGGCCCTTGAATAGTTTAGAAATCTTATCGTATTACCTTTCAGGATAATATCATTTGTGTCCTGCTTGGAGTTTCATCCTAAGCTGTAAAAGGGCAAGTTAATAGGGAACAAGGTCTATGGTCGTGGTTGAAATTCTGTAGTAGAGGCGTTTTTCTCAGTTAAAAACAAACCCATTTATTATCATGGACGACGAAGGAATCTGTTAATGTTCCCTGGAGGGTGGGTGGCAAATTCATACTGAGACACAGTGGATATTAGGCATGGCTCTTCAATACCATAGATCACCTTAGTCCTAGTGGCTGTCACCGCTCTATGCCTATTTATATCACAAATTATTCAAATACATGTCTTCTCGTGTCTTTTGTAATAAACCTGACCGACATTGTTGATCGATTGTACAAAAGAAATAAAATGAAAAACGACAACACACAAAGTAAATATCACTGTTAATCAAAACTATAATTAAATTTATTGAATGATGGTGGCAACAACTGCAAAGCATCTGTGGCTTCATTTTAACTCACAATAATACACAGTTAAGTAGTCAGTTGCATAGTCTGAAAAAAAGGGTATTTCTTTTTGGTTTGGTTATCATTGGATCATTTCATTCATTTTTCACCCAGTCTTGCCATCCACCCGGGTAATGCTTAACACTGAAATGGAGAGAAAAAGGAAGTAAGTGATTGATATATTGCATAAACATGTACGTAAAAAAACTGAACAGCATTTGTTTTTGGTGGTTTTTAAATTGCCTTTATAATAGCTTGAGAATGACAGAGGAAGAGGGATAGAGAGAGAAGACGACACGGAGCAAAGGGCAGACGCGGACCTGTACCTTAACCACTCAAGGACCCAGCCCACATGGGGTACACACTCTACCAGGTGAGATATAGGTCACCCCAACACTGTCAGGGTTTAACTGTACTGTATAGTAATATGCTGGATTTAATGATTTAATTCACTACGTTTACATGCACATAATATTCCGGGTTGTGCCCTTATTCCGAAAAAGACGATATTCCGACTACGCTGTTTACATGGCTAATGAAAGTGAATATTCCACTAATATTCCCGTTTACATGTAGCCGTGCAAAAACGTGGATTTTTTCAAAGTGTTCAACCACTTGTTGGACCGTGCGAACACAGCGTCCCTCTTTCATTCCTTCAACCAGCTTCTCGAAAAGGTCGGCGTAGCGATGTGTGGGCATAGCCAAAAACCTGCTGATATCCAAGCCTTTGAGAATGTTTAAAAGTAGCAGTGTTTCTCCTTTTTATCGGGTCTGCAGTCTTGCAAACTGTTGGCTGATGGGTTTGTTTACAGCAACCAGAGCTGACCATAAGCCTGCGGTGAAAACCCCGATTGAGACGCATATTCCAATCCATTGTCCAAAGAATGCCTCTAAAACCCAAATAGTACCGGAATAGCCCACACGTCTTAATCAGAAAATGTTATATTCGGATTAATGCCTTATCCGGAATATCCAACCGGAGTATGCTGTTTACATGACCTGTATCAAATTCGGAATAATAGTGGAATATTGGGAGTGAATGTAAACATACTGAATGTTAGGCCTTTTGAGCTAAGTAGCTACAAAAGCCAATTAGCGCTCAGGGGATAAATAGAGACCAATCTTTGGTTAGTCAGGTGTTCTACCTGGAAGCACTGACAGTGTTTGAACCCCACACAACTAAAGGCCACACACAGCCAGCCAGACACAAACACAGTCATCGTCTGTTTGGAGAAACCATTAAGCTGCACTGGAAATAAATGGAACTACTGCTTTTGACTGACAACTTGGACTTTAATTGATCAAACAAAGTAAAAAGTGTGTCAACTATTCAACCCGTGGTACAGTGTACCTGTATTTTTGATTTTGTATGTCTACATTTGTGTATGTACTTAGGTTGTAGTTTTTATATGAGCCACTACAGGTTTCTACCACACCCTTGCATGCATTTTTGTATTTCTTTAATGTAATTTGTTTTTTTATGTTCTGTAAAACAGATAAACTAAACTGAACTAAATTACAGCACCTCAGGGGGTTAACGCTTAAGCTTAGCCTCTACGGTAGATTTGGTCTACTGGAGATGTGGTATGTAGCAGCTCTCAAAAGAGCACTGCATGATGGGTTCAAACGGGTCAAAAATCTCAAGTTGGTTAAACTTAATACTGTCTTGTGATGAATTATAAAAGTCACATATAAAACTCAGCCATAAAAATGCACTGGTACTCCAGCATTTGCCCAGACTTTAAAAACACTTCTTAGTTCAATAATTGATAGGCTCAATACTGAGGTGAAAAGCAATGATTTTGAAAGAGATATGCCAAGGAAACATGTCTCACTCTTTGTATCCCAGCGAGGCAGCAGTGTTGAGCGCGTCCTTGCTCCTGATCCCTTTCAGACAGGTGAACACAATATTATCTGTCTGCTGGGGCATTTTACCACCATACTGTTCATTGAACTCTTCCGGACCCAGCTGGAAGGCAGTGTTCACCTGTCCCACTGCAAAGTCAAAGAAGCACAGATAGGTCAAGTGTAGCACTTTAAATCTAGATGGTGGTTTCTGGGAACTGTGGTAAGTAGTGTCAATGCATTGTACCTATTCACTTATCAGGATTATTTTATATATATATATATATATATATATATATATATATATATATATATATATATATATATATATATATATACACACACACACACACACACACACATACATATAAAATATGATTTCTTTTAAAGAAATGTTAACCATGAAAAATGTTGTTTGCAGGTGTCATCAATGCTGAAATATTGTTTTATTTGACTGGGAATGTACTATTGAAGCAGTTTATTCCCTATCAAAAAAGCCTGCAATTATAAACTGAGGCAGAGCAGGGTTATATAGGGCCTAACTATTATGTGTGACAGACTTGATATGATTCAGGAACATTCTCAAATGTATTAATGACCCGCTGAAAACTTCAAACTATTTGGACTCTACATTTTGTATATTGGTCTAACAAGTGGGTCTGACGTTACATTCCTGCCCTAACACTGAATTTCTGTGTATTTTGAAAAACACTCACGAGGAACGTTAATTGACCCTGGGATGACGCCGTACTCCCTGAGTTCCCAGGGCTCTCGGACGTCTATAAGTACAACCTTCCGGCCAGCCAGGAGCTGCTTCAGCTGCTCATAACTCACATCCGTGCTCTGTGGCGCGGAACTGAACTCGCGGAGCAGCAACTCTGTAGCTGAAAGCAAAACAGACAGCATGCCACATATGAACAATTTCTAAACATGATAGTATGTCGCGAGCCTACCAGCTGACATTCACATGGGCAGTCGAAATGTTGTCACAAATTAATGCGACGCTAAATGGAAGTGAAGCTCACTTTTGCAACCGTGGTGAGTGTTGACAAGGCTGAACACAGAGCTTCGTGCTCCCGGGACGGAAGACCCAGACAGGACGGTACTGTTCCATAACAGCCGCGGAACAACCCCTGCAAATCCCCAACAACACCTTCTGAGAGCCATATTCTATTAGTGGCCTGGTTACCGACACTCTATTAACGCTTTGTCAACAAAAACCCGTAATGGCGCAATTATACTCCGTACAACAACTAGCTAGTACTCTCACCCCAAGAAAACTTAAAAGATTCCTTCCTTGGCTGGAGGCTGGAACGTACCACAACGACCCTGCCGAGTGACCTGCGCGAAGTACGGATCCCCTAAAGGACCAAAAACCTTTTAGTGCTTATCAAACGCAAATACATCAATAGTACTAAAACATATTCTGCCTTTCCCCCCTTTGGAGGTAAACATATTTACGCCCACCCCCCAACTAAATAATAATAACAACAATAATACAAATTATTATTATAATATACTTTATTAAGGACACAAAAAGGTCCATAGCGCACTAAAATAAAATAAAAAAGACGTGTAATAAAGGGCTAGGCTTTTGAAAAGTTAGTTTGGGTCGGAAGATATGGAGCTAGGCTAATAGGCTACCAGTCAAAACAGGAGAGAGGATGCGCAGTTTAAGGTACTTATTGTAGACTGAGCAGAAGACATGCTGTGCCATGGTAGGATGCTTTGAGTTGAGTGTGTGTTGATGTGTTCTGCTCAGTTATGCACAATAGTGGGGAAACTCAGATGCATCCACAATTTGTTCGCCACACTGAACCATCAGCTGCGCATGCGGGTGGCGGGTGCAGTCTGTGTGATGTTCATGAGCTCTCGTTAGGTCAGCTATACATGATTCTTGTTTAATCTGTTAATCTGCTCTCTACTGTTAGATTCCGGAGTTTTCAGTCAATACAAAACACACTGGCCTCTCAAAGAAGTTACTATATTCGAAGAGCAAGAGACGCTTCCTCATATTTTCTTCTTGACTCGTTTTGGTTTAATTTGACCGAGAGTTGAGCACGTTGCCAATTTAAATGTCGGAGCGGTAGGCTAATCAACCATCCGGACGTGACCCGTCATCAGAACTGGGTAACGTTACCGAGACAGCCACACTGGAGCCCGTGTGTGTTTGAATGAGCGTGACAAAGAGAGAGGGGAAGGGAAGGAGGAATAGCCACGCAAATGTTCTTACTTGAAACGCTGCTTTGCTTAGTCAAGTGCATAATTAAAACTACTGTTCCGCCGTGAAAAAGATACTGCGGTCCAGCCAGCCAGCAGTCGGATCTCCGTGGTCAAATCAGCCGACACTACAATTCTAGTACACTAGCTAGACTACTACCGGTTTTCAAAATAAGGTGTTAATACAAAGTAGGCTACATATAAAAACAAGATTAATGGATTATATTCACCAGAAGTAAAATATAGCCTATGTAACCTGTGTCCCTTACAATACAAATGCAATTCCACTAAATTGTGAAAGGAATGTATTGTTGGCTTTTTACAAGAATATAACATTAATAATTCCAATAATAATTTGCGGTATACATTTGGAGATTTTATGGAGTAAAGTCCCACATTTCTTGTGGAAAATTACTTCAAATCTGAAACTGGAGGTGCTATAAAAAAAAAAGACTTTGCTCCATAATTTCAGACAATGACTGATATATTTGAGTACAGGACATCTCTGACTACTGTTGAAGTTAAAAAAGTTAAAACATTGGTGATGTTTTAGAGTAATATACTTTTAGGTCAAAAATGTAACTTATTTTATGTAAACTGATGTAAGACTGAGTGACACTGAAACTGAGCCGAAAATTATTGTTTCAATACTGATTAAGCCTAATCAGCATTCGACTACATCACCTTAACCCTAGCTTCTGAAGAATTGAATAAGTCACGTCTGTTATTTAGCATAAAGGTAGAAGCTCTATTGACCTATTGTTTAATCAACTTTGAGAGTCATCCCCTGTTGGGCCAGACTTGATTAGGACAAAGAATGAGTATTCCTGTAGTTTGGAAACAATTGACACCAACTTGGTAGGATCCTGGGCCGGGTGTGGCCTCAAGACACATGGATTAGGAACTTACACCTTTTCTTTTGAGAGACATCTGACCAATAGGGAAAGATTTAATTTGAGGAAACCACCCTCAAACTCTTTAGGATAAATTTGGGCTAGTGGGAAGGCATCAGGACTGTTCTGATGTAATTCCTGAAGAGGAAGCATGTCATTTCAGTCCGCTGCTGGCAGTGTGTTATTGTTGTATTGTTATTGACTTGTCATTTTCATCATGTTGCTCATTAAACCTTTTGCTTTAACTTTCAATTGGAACCCCAGCCTCTCCTTCGTCCTCAGGAATCAAACGAACACGTCTATTTTAGAATTTCTTAACACTACACCCATACTGAAAATCAAACCATTTTACTGTATAAATATGGATATTTTTCAAAGTAAAATCCCATGCCTCTACCGTTAAATGACTAAAAATCTGAAACTGGAGGAGCTATAAATAGACCGTGCTCCATAATTACGGACAATGACTGATATATTTGAGTTAAAGACATCTCTGACTACACCCATACTGACAATAAAACAATTTATACTGTATAATTTAGGAGATGTTACCAAGTAAAATCCCATATCTCTACTGTTAAATGACTAAAAATATGAAACTCAAAAAGGATCAAACTTTATTTTTAATCGTCACATACACACAGTACAATGTAGTGAAATTCTATTACTGCATTAAACCCATCCTATGTATTAGGAGCAGTGGACAGCTATACATACAGCGTCCGGGGAAGTGCTATGAAAAGACACCGGCTGTACTACACCAGAATACTTGCATGTTGGGATGACAGTTATCCTTTGTTCATCACAGTCTCTAAGAAAAGTTGCTTTTTGCAATTATCTGCAGCACGCTACTCTCATATGTCTTTGTATCTCTACTTTTCCTTGCTCATTTCCTGGCATCTGCCCTCTGGCAGCTGACAGGTTCATATTAAGTAAAACTTATAATTTTGCAGATAAGCAACCAATCAAAATAAAAATGTAAAAACCGTGACTATGAAAACTGCAATGAAACATTATGTTACGTTATGTTAAAGCTTGTTAAAGGCCTGCGTTTAAAAATTATATTAAACAATACAGCATGAAGCTCTGTCTTCTCAATTAACAGTGGTTATATATTGACCTTTTACAGATTCAGTGTGACAGCTGTTGCCGGTGGTTTCATGCTCAGTGCCTACAGATGGACACAGCACAGCTTGATGCTGCGAAGACAGGTGATTGGGATGCTGTTTGTGTAGAAAATAATGCCACATACAGTATGTGCTGTGTCTTTGTTTTACACTACTAGTGGTCCTCTATGTCAGCTAACAGTGCTGTAAATACAGTGTACGTGGAAAGGGGAATGTGTTCCTTTGGTATAAAGTATCCAAGGTAGGCCTACATGGAGTAAGCATCTTAAAATAAAGTGCTGTTGACTTCGTAAAGTTATCAAAAACTTAACTGGCCCTGACTCATTTAATCAGCCGCCTTAAAGAAGTTGGTTACTTAAAATAATTGGTCTTCCATGTGAAGTGCTTCACATAGAGAAGCCTCCAAAAATGTTTTCCCATTGAGTCACAATTTACGTAACACCTTCCTGCATCGGTGGCTCTGTTCCTTAAACATGTCAGTGCTGTTGCTCTGTTGTTTAAGTTCTGAATATCATGACTTTTGTAGCTGTCAGTACTATTGATATTATTCAGATTCATTGTTCGTATGAAGTTCTAACAGTAGTATTTTGTGTATGTTTGTATTTTGTATTGTACCCTAACTACTAATCCAGGGTAAATAACCATTACACTGGAATACAGCATAAATCAAGTGGTTTTTCTGTGGTGCTGGCAATGTTAAAGGAAGCTATAGAAGGAAAGGAAATGTGTAAGAATGGGGATAGGTATACTCCAAAGAAAGTAATGTACCATTACAAGATCAGTTTATGAGTGAGAAGTGCTACCTCCAATCTACCATGTTGATGGCAGTGGTGAATAAACACTGTCATTTAAACATTTCATGTAATAAAGATTTTCAATATAGGCCTGGTATAACAACAACAGTGCCAATGCCAAGCCCCACAACTTTGTACACTCAGCTAATGGCCCTGGTAACTAGAAGAACCCTAACCCTAGACTAGAGGGGGAGGCGGCCATTCCTTATTTCCCACACCCCTGCTTCTGGTGTACTTGCTCGAACCACGCAAGCAGTGTCTTTTTTTTTAATTTTTTTTTACAAAAACTCAAGTTTCAGAAATACTATCATCCACATTTACACAGTAAAAAATTATTGATTTTTAGTAAGGGTGTAGTCAAAGATGTCCTGTACTCAAATATATTAGTCGTTGTCTGGATTTATGAAGCAAAGTCTTTTTATAGCACCTCCAGTTTCAGGAATGTAGCTATTTCACTGTTGAAATGTGTGAATGTACTTTCAAAAATCTCCAAATTTGTACAGTAACATTTTTTGATTTTCTGTAAGGGTGTAGCCAAAGCTGTCTTGTACTCAAATATATCAGTCATTGTCTGGAAATATGGAGCAAAGTCTTTTTATAGCACCTCCAGTTTCATATTTGTAGTCATTGAACGGTAGAGGTATGGGATTTTACTTTGAAAAATCTCCATATTTATACAGTAAATTTGTTTGATTTTCAGTATGGGTGTAATCAGAGATGTCCTCTACTCAAATATATGAGTCATTGTCTGAAATTATGGAGCAACGTCGTTTTATTGCACCTACAATTTCAGATTTGAAGTCATTTTACACTCAATTTACAGTAAAAATGTTGGTCTTTACTTGGAAAAACCTCCATATTTATACAGTTAAATTGTTAGATTTAGAGATGTCAACTCAAATATTTTAGTTATTGACTGGATTTATGGAACAAAATAGTTTTTTAGCCCCTCGAGTTTCAGATTTGAAGTCATTTTGAGTTATAAATGTGGGACAATTACTTTGTAAAATAGCGTAAATAAACGTAGCTAAAACGTATGCACTAAAGATATTCATGATGCATTCAATGTCATGGGAAAGACGGAAAATTGACAATCACACGTTGTACATCTGACCCTTGATTTATCAAGAGTTCTCATAACATAATCATAGACTGTTTAAAATAATAGATCATACTAAAACATAATACATTTATACTCCATGCCGTAGAGGCCTATAGCTTTACTGACCACTAAACAAACGACCCTGCTATTAGGCCTATGTCTGTTTGTAGTCAAAGGTTATTAACTACAGCATCTAAATTATTGCTGACAATAAAGGATTGGATTTTATGATGTGTGTGTGTTTATGATACCACTAATTTCACATTAAATTAACAGAAAGACTTGAGGCAACACCACATACAATAATTACGTTTTCAATCATCGTGGGACATAGTAGGACTATGTGATAGTTTCACCAACATTCCAGATGTTTGGACTCTGTCATGGATGTCGTATTTTTTTTTAAACTTGACAACAATCCGATATTTGTAGTTCAACGTTGGAAAAGCTCTTGAATGCCTTAGAACCGATGGCGCTCTGCCATGTGATATTTACCATTGTACATGAATGCAGCATTAGGCCAACTGAGCTGCCGTAGTGCGTCACATGTTGACTAGGTTTGCTAGTTGATGCTACCAAAAGCTTAAACATATTTAGAGAGTCAAAGTCAAAAACGAACAATTATTGAGAGAAGCGTTTGCTGTTGTTGTCGGTACTGTTTACTTTTTTTTGACATGCCTTAATATCTCAATGCATTGTTGGATAAAACACAACTGTTAATGTTTTATTTATTCTGACAAGCTAATGTAGCTAGCCTGTTTGCTAGCTTGAAAGAGTTGACATCTCACTGTTGGCTTCGGGTTAGCTAACACAGTCAACATAGGAGCAAAAATAAAGAGGTGAGTTCATACGGCTTTTCGCCAAATCTAACAAGAACATTTGTTTATTCATTCTTTTAAATTTCGTAGACACGATATAGCTATAACTGTTAACGTTAGGCCTATTATGCTCACCTACTGATGCTTCTTAACCGTGTTATTTTTACATTACGGGGTAGTTATCCTTAATATAGCTAGTATCACCTTTGTTCTTGGTGACATCCCGTTACTATGTAATCTTTAACTCGTTGGACAGTTACACATGTTCTGTTGTTTTGGCTCAGCACTCCGATACAATGTTTTAAAAATAGTAATGTGACTGGGGATAAGTTACTTTAGCTAAGCTTTAAGAATGCATGAGGGTGCCCCCATATATCATAATCAACTTTATTAGCCAGGTGTGCTTATGTATACAAGGAATCTGACTCCGGGTTACAGTAGCGTATATAGGGTAAACTGTAGGGACGGTTTCAAACATGACATCTTAAACCTACGAGCTACCATGGAAATATAAGGTCCAAACAGTGGAATATTCTTGACAGGCAGAGTCATTCACCTGACCTCAATTCACCTGAGCAGTTCACCTGCTAAAGACCATGCTTATGTTGTAAAGCCCCCCAAAAGAGCAAGAAATACCAAGTATTGGCAGATGTCTGTAGGATGTAGACCAGGGGTGTCAAAATCAACTCCCCTAAGGGCCACGCTAGAAAATGAGAATCATATCAAGGGCCAGACATAGAGTTTATTGCTTTTATGTCATGGGAAAAAATGTTGAAAAAAACGTTGTGAAAAGTGACAAAAATTAGGTGGGCCAAAATGTATATAGGGGCCGGGTCAAAATTAGCAAGGGGCTTGATTTGGCCCGTGGGCCTTGAGTTTGACATGTGTGATGTAGACCTAAGATAGTCATTGGTTGCATAGGATTTGCACCTAGATTTAAAAAATACACCATTTTTATTTTTTACCTTTTACTTATTCAGGGAAGGTTCACTGAGAGGAAGCCTCTCTTTTGCAGGAACACCCTGATCACATTCACACAGTTACACATTCATACCTGGAAGCTTATTTAAATAAAATTTTAAAGGCAATTTTGGGATGAGTTCATCTGTTGCTAATGTAAATACCCTCAGAATAGCGCTTTAGGATGGCTCACACTAGAGCTGGCCGATATATCGATATCGTGATATGAGACTAGATATCGTCTTAGATTTTGGATATCGTGATATGACATAAGTGTCTTTTCCTGGTTTTAAAGGCTGCATTACAGTAAAGTGAACAGTCTGAACTTACCAGACTGTTCTAACTGTTCTGTTATTTGCCTTTTCCCCACTTAGACATTATGTCCACATTACTGATGATTATTTATCTAAAATCTCAATGTGAAGATATTTTGTTAAAGCACCAATTGTCAACCCTAGAATATCGCCGCAATATCGATATCGAGATATTTGGTCAAGAATATTGTGATATCTGATTTTCTCCATATCGCCCAGCCCTAGCTCACAGTTGTTGATTAATTGTGCTAGAGTACAAAGTTAACAATAAACAAGTTACTGTACATATACTTATGGCTGCATATACTACAGACTGAATGTAGCATATAATGATGGCATGAGACTGCTTCTAAAACAACCAAGATGGTGTAGTGCTAGTCACATGTTTGTTAGTGTTGGTGTGCCTACCTGTTCTGCCTTAATAAGAAACCTTATTTATCGATACATGTGGAGAACGTCTGTCTCAGAAAACAGAATTATACAAGCTTTAGCCCACATTGATTTTAGCTCTGTCAGGTAAGCATCTAGACTGTGGAGACATTGGCGCTCCTGTTTGTATATTACAGGTGAAGGTTGTTGACCTTTTATTCATTTATATGAATTGTACTATATATTTATTGCTATATGTTTGTAAATATTGTCATTTTTAATGTACTATGGACCTTCCATTTGTGTCCTGAATAAAGTTATTATGGACTGCACTGTAGCTGGTTTTCAAAGTATTGTGTGCTCTAATAAATAAAATGGTCATGGCAGTTATTGACTAGTGTAAGCTTTGATACATTCAAGTACCTTTGTTGAAACACAGTTATGTTGAGGTGGTTTAATTCTGTATAGTAGCACCTATGTGTGTCCTCAATCTTTCCATCCAGAGCTCCAGATGCGGCTAAAGGACCCCTTCTCTTTAAAAGCCGCCGAAATGACTAAGCGGACTAATAAGCCTAGGAAACCTCGAGATGAGGAGTCATCAGATGAAGTCAGTGGTAAGTCACTGAAGCAGTACAGGGCACCCCACCTTTTAAAGTTGGGGCTGTGAGTTTTGATTTGGCCGAGTCTAACGCAGTGGATAGTGAATGGGATTAACTCTTTATGATATGCTCAAAAGGCAGGGTACGTATTTATGAGACCAGGAATGGTCTTTATGAGTTCTTTCTGTAAAAATGTTCACCAGGTTCATTAAGTACATTCATCCACTGCCCTTGACTGTTGACTCGATTGAAACACCACATTGGTTTCAACTAAACGGTGATCTTTTTAAAATTGTTGTCTATTTTGTTGATAATATTTTAAATTATAAATTTGTCCAACTAGACCAGGGCAACAAAGCTATATGTTAACCTGTGAGTGTGACACAAGTGGAATATCTATAATGGGGAATTTATTTTACAATGGATAGTTATTTTTATGTGGGGTTGTCCCACGTTATGTAATTAACATCAGGTGTGTGCACATTGTCTTCCTTTCAAAACATATTCACTCAGAGTCCTAAATTGGTCCCTAGTAGCAGCATTACAGCATATTTTGTATTTAACCAGGGTTGACTTGCCAGCATGTGAGTAAGGCAGTGGACCTGAGCTCAGTGAAGAAATCAGTGCTCTCCAACGTGTGGTTGGTGTGCTCTGAGTGCCTAAAGGAGAGGACCATGATCGATGGAGAGCCGGCAGCATCCCATGACATCCTGGTGTGCTTAAAGTGTGGCTTTCAGGTAAGAATTGTTTTAATTGTCTTTTAAATGTGCAGCACAATATATAGCACACATTGCGATAGGGTCAGCTGTATACTGGATATTGCCAATATACTGTACTTGTGATATTCTTTGTCAGTGTCAATACAATATCTGTACACAGAAGGACATTATCTTTATTAACCAAGAGTGCCAATATCATCATGGGCATTTTGATTCTTGTATGCGTGTTTACTAGTACTGCTCTGTCAGCCACCAAAATATTTAGTATGAGTTAAAGTGGCTCTCACATGACAAGTGAATTATTGCACAACAGAAATTACTAAGAGGCGAGCACACATGTAGATTTTAAATGCTGAATCCCAATTCTCTGTCTTACCCCTTCCCCTTAGTTTTGCACGTTCACATGAGAGTAAGGGCTATCCCAATTCTTGTTTTGATCGAGGGGTAGGGCTAAGGGGAAGGGGTAGATACCCCTTAAAACCAAGCATTTTCACGAGCTTACTTGAAACCAACGGGTACCCAGAGTCCCATAAATGTAAGTATTTTCGGCTTAAATAATTACGACAGTCTTGTTTTGTGCTCTACACAGTCCTGTACATACAGTGCCTTGCGAAAGTATTCGGCCCCCTTGAACTTTTCGACCTTTTGCCACATTTCAGGCTTCAAACATAAAGATATAAAACTGTAATTTTTTGTGAAGAATCAACAACAAGTGGGACACAATCATAAAGTGGAACGAAATCTTTTTTAACACATAAAAAACTGAAAAATTGGGCGTGCAAAATTATTCAGCCCCTTTACTTTCAGTGCGGCAAGCTCTCTCCAGAAGTTCAGTGAGGATCTCTGAATGATCCAATGTTGACCTAAATAACTAATGATGAAAAATAGAATCCACCTGTGTGTAATCAAGTCTCCGTATAAATGCACCTGCTCTGTGATAGTCTCAGAGGTCCGTTTAAAGAGCAGAGAGCATCATGAAGAACAAGGAACACACCAGGCAGGTCCCAGATACTGTTGTGGAGAAGTTCAAAGCCGGATTTGGATACAAAAAGATTTCCCAAGCTTTAAACATCCCAAGGAGCACTGTGCAAGCGATAATATTGAAATGGAAGGAGTATCAGACCACTGCAAATCTACGAAGACCCAGCCGTCCCTCTAAACTTTCAGCTCATACAAGGAGAAGACTGATCAGAGATGCAGCCAAGAGGCCCATGATCACTCTGGATCAACTGCAGAGATCTACAGCTGAGGTGGGAGACTCTGTCCATAGGACAACAATCAGTCGTATACTGCACAAATCTGGCCTTTATGGAAGAGTGGCAAGAAGAAAGCCATTTCTTAAAGATATCCATAAAAAGTGTCGTTTAAAGTTTGCCACAAGCCACCTGGGAGACACACCAAACATGTGGAAGAAGGTGCTCTGGTCAGATGAAACCAAATTCAAACTTTTTGGCAACAATGCAAGACGTTATGTTTGGCGTAAAAGCAACACAGCTCATCACCCTGAACACACCATCCCCACTGTCAAACATGGTGGTGGCAGCATCATGGTTTGGGCCTGCTTTTCTTCAGCAGGGACAGGGAAGATGGTTCAAATTGATGGGAAGATGGATGGAGCCAAATACAGGACCATTCTGGAAGAAAACCTGATGGAGTCTGCAAAAGACCTGAGACTGGGACGGAGATTTGTCTTCCAACAAGACAATGATCCAAAACATAAAGCAAAATCTACAATGGAATGGTTCACAAATAAACATATCCAGGTGTTAGAATGGCCAAGTCAAAGTCCAGACCTGAATCCAGTCGAGAATCTGTGGAAAGAACTGAAAACTGCTGTTCACAAACGCTCTCCATCCAACCTCACTGAGCTCCAGCTGTTTTGCAAGGAGGAATGGGCAAAAATTTCAGTCTCTCGATGTGCAAAACTGATAGAGACATACCCCAAGGGACTTACAGCTGTAATCGCAGCAAAAGGTGGCGCTACAAAGTATTAACTTAAGGGGGCTGAATCATTTTGCACGCCCAATTTTTCCGTTTTTTATCTGTTAAAACAGTTTGAAATATCCAATAAATTTCGTTCCACTTCATGATTGTGTCCCACTTGTTGTTGATTCTTCACAAAAAATTACAGTTTTATATCTTTATGTTTGAAGCCTGAAATGTGGCAAAAGGTCAAAGTTCAAGGGGGCCGAATACTTTTGCAAGGCACTGTGTATATATATATATATATATATATATATATATATATATATATATATATATATATATATATTTGCAACCATGTTCTTAATTGAAAGATTTAAAAAAAAATCGCTAGTTTTAAATTGTCATTACAGCATATTTTGGATATATATATATATATATATATATATATATATATATATATATATATATATATATATATATATATATATATATATATATATATATATATGCAACCATGTTCTTAATTGAAAGATTTAAAAAAATTGCTAGTTTGCTACGTCGACGTTACATTGCTGATTTGCACAACAGTCCCGCATTTCTCTGGCTAGCATGGAATGGACTCCATGGCAGCCAGCTAGCTATGATGTATGATGACATTACCGTAAACAAGTGGTGTCTCGTTTCATAGGGGTATGTTTTTACCCCTAGCCCATACCACTCAGTATCGAGGGACAATGGCTAGGGGTAAGACAGAGAATGACCGATAAATCTTGATGTCCATTTTTTTGCCAACAGCACAAATACTGATAACTCTAAAATTTTAAACGATAATTGACACACAAAACTGTTTTTTTAATTAGACAGATAACTTTTTTAAAAAATTCAAGAGATTCATGCATACATATATGCACATATACAGTGCATTGTATATTGCCCAAAGGCTTACACAATTATATTATTTTTTTCCCCTTATAGGTCTAGCTCTACCACATGGCTTTATTGAGGTGGAAAATTAGCCATGGTCTTTAAATATAGGCATGTGCACTGTGAATGTATGTTGTGGTTGTTAGCAAAGATTTCTAACTAAAACATTTTAAATTATCTATCTTACAGGGCTGTAACCAGTCAGGGATCCAGCATGCTGTCAAGCATCACCAAGCTTTCCATCCAGAGTCTCACTGCATCACCATCAGCTTGAGCACCTGGAAGGCCTGGTAGGAAACCTCAAACTGCAGTCATTGTAAGCTGTAATGAATAGCCAAGATTGCACACATTGCCAATTTGTGTCAAATTGCGCTGACACATGACAAGATGCCGTCAGTGTGTGGGCTTACATAGGAAACAATAGCCGTGGATGTCTTGACGCATGTCATACAGATGATCTTGGCTACCACAATTTACAGTGCAGTTTCTGTTTTCAGACCTATATTTCATTTGACATCATTTCTCTCCATTATTTTTGTTTTGATTGTGTGTATGAATGGTTTTCTACTTCAGCCAAGTAATTCCGTTCTTAAATAATGGTTCATTTCAGCAAGAGTTTCTTAAGGGTTTTTAAATTCCACAGTAACGTAAAGCTTTTTTGTGTCTGTCTATGACCCTGTCTCATTATAACAGGTGTTTTGAATGTAATGAGGAGCTTTCCACTCACTGCAACAAGAAGGCTTTGGCTCAGACCTTGGACTTTTTACAAAAGCACTCTGTCAAGGCAACATCAGGTAAGGTGTTCAGAGAGAGAGAGAATATATTACATGTAGGCTATATGTCGGCTTCTAGAACCATGTGTTGCCAATGTACATCGGTTTGAATTATGTTTTTATATTTTTTTATTTGCTCTCACGATCGCTTACCACTGCCAGGGATGCAACTGATAATATAATAGTCTAAAAAAATGACAGTTTATGGAAAGCGTAAGTGTAATTATGGTCAGATATTGTGCCTGACTGATGGGGAAGTGATATTGACAAGCGTTTTGATTTACGCATAACAGCGTCTGCTTTTTTTGCCAGCTTTCCTTCCTTCGTTTTGCCTGTTAAACCGTGTCTGTGTTCTTCATATTTATGTAGAATTATAGTGTGTGCTTCTTATATAAAATATGCGTCTCTGGTAGATGTTTGCGATTGGTCATGCTGTGCAAACACCGCCTCTTTTATGTGAACGCGCCCGTCGCTGGATTGGATATCCCTGGGTTGACTGAACTAGTTGTTAACCACCTTTGTGACACAGGTTATAATGTGGGACCGCGGTTGTTAGGTTAGGTGAAGACGGGTAACTGAAATAAATCCAGGGCATGTAGATCCTACTTCGTAGTACAGGCCTCTGGTCACATACTGTATGTTCAAATGTGTTATTGTCAGTGATAGAACTACTTACCAGGAATTGACTGCAGTACACCTACTCCCCCTTGTGGCAGTGGTCACCTACATGTACATGTACGTTATTGGGCAATACTGCAGTGTGACGGTTTGAGACCACTCTGTGTTACAGGCATTATTTATTATAGGTGCTGCTACTCTTTTGATTTACTTAGGGTTAGGTGCCTTGAAGTCAACGGTCGCAGCTCTGCCTGGAAGGAGACGTTGGGGGCTTAAAACACCATCGAGCCTTTATGGTCATCAAAAGCTGTCACTAAAAAGTCAAAAGTAACACATTACATTTATATTGCATATTACTTGATTTTGACGATTTCCCCAGTAAAATCATGTGAAGGATTTGAGTTTGATGAGAGTTGTGTCGCAGCAGGTTGCTTTCACTCTGATATTTGACAGCCTGACTGCCTAATTTCAGTCTAATGTCCTCTCACCTCACTCAAGCCACCTGAGCCCTCCTTGCCCAGTCAGTCAACCACATAGATATTATCCCCCCCACTCCCTTTCCTTACTTACACACTCATACACCTTCTGTTCCTGCCTCCCCCTACCTCTCCTACTTTGTGCTGGCATGCTGAGAGGCCTCTTAACAGGCTGTAGCTGATCAGGGTGGTGGGCATCACCACTCGGTCTCACTGACCGCCTCAGCTTAGCTCGGTGGCCAGAGGCCAGCCATCCAGGCCCAGTCAGGCTGGTTCCCCATCAGTCTTTCAGCCACAGCTTCAGAGTTGCAGGATTGATGCTGGAGCAGTACCCCCCCCCCCCCCTCCACCCTCATCCTTACCCTTCGCATCGCATGACTGCACACATTAGCAGAATTAGGCGCTTGAGCGATGCTTCCCGGCTGGGTTCCCTGAAGAACAAGAGCAGCTGCGTGGGGTTCAGCCACTGCTCTGTCGTTCTTTGTCTTTCCATCCCTATCTGTTTCTGTCCCTTGCTTCCTCTGTCAAGCCGCTGGATATCTCACCACCTCTGGGCCTGTGTGCTGCACTAGTGGGAGCCAGGGTCCTCAACAAGTCAGTGACTGGATCCTTACACCTGGAGCCCACTAACTCTCAGTGGACACACACAGATACACATTCGGTATCTGTTATTTTATTTTCATTACATTATTTTCTTTCAATCTGCATTGTATATATTATATGGTAGTTGGCCACAAATGGTGTTATGTTTCAGTAAGAAGAAAAATTATTGGAATTCTCATGGTACAGTGTATTCTTTGCAACAGAGCACAAGCTCTCCCTGTAAAGGAATCTGAATAACTTTAATTTGCAGAGGACATTACAGACCTGAGGAATTTGCGGTTGTTGGTAATATTGAATTTCAGTATGAAGGCCATGTTTTCAGAAGAAGCTGCTGTTGTACTGTTTTTCCTATATATTCCCCAAGCACAAAAGAGCCCCAGCAAGGATTTTTTTTTTTTTTTCATACAGCAACTAAGGGTAGAAAGAAAGTTGATTAACTGTGCTCTCTCACCATCAAGGCTTTCAGCTCTAGTACCTGAGTCACAGTAAAAAGCTAATTGACCTCAGGGAGCTAGACTCCAGCTTGTCACACAACTGGGGAGTCTTTGTGGAGCTAATTAAAATGTTGAATCTGAAAAGGCTTTAGAGCCTGCTTCTCATTGGAATCTGTACATTCTGTCTTACTTTATGGTAGTGATTGTTATCAATTGCTATATTATTACATCATTCATTATATTGCCATACTGTTTATTTTTGCAACTTAAAGTATCTGTAAAAGAAATATTTAGCTTCATGTATATTATATACTATACTGTAGGTCTGATTTAAAAGTTGATTATCTTTGTCCTCACTAGATATAGAATTTATAGAAATAATTTATTTCAAAGGGCCTGGTCCGTCTTTCAATTACTGTACATTTGTGTGATATAGATAATAAAGCAACATGTGTGTGTGGTAGAGCTGGGCCCTTCTACAATATGTAAGCTTTAAATTTCTTCAGATACATATTTATTGCTTTTTCCCCAAAATGGCTTTGCAAAAGCAGGGCTCCAGACTGCGACCAAAATTTTAGAGTGTGCGACTGAATTTTACATCCAGTCGCACATGTGCGACCAGTACATTTGCCCCCTTTTTTACACGTTAAACGTTGAAATTTCGGTACCTGAGAGCGCGTAAGATCAAGCTTATCTGTCCTCTCTGAAAATTGACAGAGCGGAGCTCTGACACAAACACACACTCTCACACACGCATAGCTGCGGACGGTGCAAACTACATCGGATCTGCAGTTTTGTTGAAGTCACAGTGAGTCACGGAAATGCCGATAAAGTGATTTAAAGTGTGGTTACAGTTTTTCAAAACTTCACGCAGACAGCGTTTGCTGCGATATGATATTAATGGAGAGCCGCAAGCGGTCGCGGTGCTGTTGACGTTACTTCCTAAACAGGCACAACAGTGGTTTCTGTGCCCTGGTGACTGACTGACAGGCTGAGGTTGTAAGGCAAGGCAACTTTATTTCTACAGCACCTTTCAGCAACAAGGCAATTCAAAGTGCTTTACATGAAACATTAAAGAGCAATTAAAAACGGTCATGAAAAAAAAAAAAAAAAAATATATATATATATATATATATATATATATATTTTTTTTTTTTAATTTTCATGACAACAATGGTGCTGTCAGTTAACCTTCTATGTTGCTTCTTCAAAAGTGACACTGAATTTGAAACGGCACATTGTAATTTCTGCATCCATTATCAAAGTATGTATTAGGAATACAGTGGAAATTAGTAGAAATGTGAATATTTGGTTAGCATGTTGATTTACGGTGTGTGCCCCTAAATTTTCTGGTTGCGCCCCTAAAATTTTCAGTTGGGGGCGACTGTGCTCCTAGTGAAAAAAGTTAGTCTGGAGCACTGAAAAGGATTTGCTTTTGTCAAATCCCAACAAGACTACGTCAAAACCTAGTATATGGCTGGACCGTGTATAGTCCAAATGCTTAATTGTGGCCAAATTATTACAGGGATAGTCTGCGGTGGTGTCTGTAATGTGAATATAGATATTAAATGTAATCTATAGTAATGCTGACCGATAAATCGTATTTTCACCGCCATGGCAAAAGACTGAAATGCTTGAAACGCAATGAATAAGGAAAACTATTTTATTAAGGGATGGGTATCAAAACCCAGTATTAAATGGGCCCCTGGGCTAAAAACTGTAGTATTTATCATCATCCTGCAGCCTCTCCCCTGCTCCGGGCTGAGCTCCTCCAAAAACACACACACATACAAACATACACACACACACGGAACGAAGTCAGCGGACAGCAGATCAGAAAGGCTGCAGACAACTCCTCGTTACTTACCTTGGCTGAAGTAGATGATAGTGTTGTATAATTACTGCACCTTTATTCACCTGGCTTCCTGCCTCTGGTTGTTGTATTTTGAAAACCATAGTCCTCAGTTTTCTGTCAGTTTAGCTCAGCCGAGTCAGTAGCCAGGAAGATGCTTGTCCCCTGGTGGTGCTTTCATGGAGGTAATCAAGGGTGATCCTGTCTTTATTCCCACCACCGCACATGAAAGTAGGCCAGATAGTGAGTAGCAAAAGGTGTGTGTGTGTGTGTGTGTGTGTGTGTGTGTGTGTGTGTGTGTGTGTGTGTGTGTGTGTGTGTGTGTGTGTGTGTGTGTGTGTAACATGGCACTGGGTTCTCTTGGCCTCAGATGGCAAGGAAACAGGCTTTTTGTGCCCTGCAGTCACAACAAATTAGTGAATTAATAAGACATTTGGTGTTGTCTGGCCTTCCTCTTGACTGCCTGCTCTGCATGAGGGGAGCTGGCCTTAAACCTCCACACTGATGCACTGTGAGTGAACA
Source organism: Zingel zingel (assembly GCA_023566125.1). NCBI lineage: Eukaryota > Metazoa > Chordata > Actinopteri > Perciformes > Percidae > Zingel > Zingel zingel. The sequence continues at coordinate 35,699,730 of CM042321.1, read as the reverse complement.
TGGAGTCATGAAGCCCACTGGCCATACAATTTGACGGCCTCTCAGCACAACTGGGGACCAGATTAGGAAGGCTATGAAAAAGCCACTCAAATAAGCCTTTTTGTGAAAAAAATATACTGTTACAGGTTCCTGTTTTTTTGTATTATTATATAAACAAAGTGGCTGTGAGACAAAAAAAACTGGCATTGAGTTAGATCCTGTTCCCAAATTTTGGTGTAAAACAATTGAAAAGAATGTTTTTTGTTTATGGCATTGTTTCATGAGCTTGAGTTTTCTTCTCAGGCCTGGTGTTGGCCTTGCTTCAGCTCGACAAAATGTCAAAAAAATGCAGACACATACATGACAGAACATAATGCTTTTTGAAAGATTTCAGTTGAGCTTGTGTGTTTTTCTTCTTTTGCAAGTACCCTAGTACTGTTCTCTGTAAAAGTAAACAAGGCCCATGTTTCTTTGTGTATCTCTTGTGTGAAAAAGAGCAGGGAGTGCAGGAGGTGTTAGGGAATATGCGTGCATGTGGACAATCCTGAGCACCGTGATGCTTTCCTCCACCCTGGGGAAAGGCTCCACAGTGTCACTGCTGCCCATACTCGGTGGCTGAGCAAGGAGGGCCAGGTGGTGGTGCCGAGTGCAGCACAGTCAAGCGTGGACACAGCGCATGCTGACATTTGCCTTCGCTGACTGCTGCAGGGAGAGGAAAAATCTGCTTTTCCATATGCTTGTGCTCGTTGCAACCCTTCCCTCCACCTACTGCCCCCCCATCCCACTCCCTCATTCTGCTCCCCTCTCCTCAGTCTCAACCAGATGGCTCCCTGAACATTGTTTACCTTGGGTGACGGTCCCAGATGCAGAGAGTGTCCATCGGCATCCCCATTCCGCCCACTTAGTTTTCTCATTCCTCTGCTCCCTCTTAGTCAGAGTGCCAGTCGCAGCTTTTAACACTCAAGTTGCATTCAGTCTGTTGATTTTGTGGATCCTCTTACAAACACAACAAGTAGGCACATACATCTGCATACTCTTTATCTCAATTACTTTTTCTTTTGCTCAGTTCACAATTTGTAAACGCATCTCTTCACACCTTGTTTGTCTCACACCAAATCCAGAAATACACAGTTTGTTTTCCTGATCAGGTCTCCAGTCTTACCCCATCTCCACTTGTTTTCCATGCATTGTGTGTGTTGACATATGGGAGCTCCCTTATGGCTGCATATTGAAGTTGGAAATAGGCCTCCAGATGTTGCCAGCACGGAAGGCCAGATGCATTTCGCACCGCTGGGTGGAGCGCCACAGCTCCCGACAAGCTGAACCTTCTTAGTCCCCAAACTACAAGACAAGCCTAAAAAGGCTCTCTTCATTTCTCTTCACTGTTGACCATTTTTTCAGTTAAGCTTAAAGCACCGATATTTAAAGCAACACAGTTGGTGCAGTCAAGAAAAATATATTAATGCAGCAGACCTGAAAGAGACTGTACAGTATGTGTATGTGTGTGTATTCAAGTATCTGTTTTTTTCTGTTTAACTTAAAAGTTGGCCTTTTGCCGACATTACTTGGAGTGGAATTTAATTGCGTCTAAAATGCAAGTTGCCAGGCCACGAACGAAAAGCCTACGGTTCACATTCCAGCAACTGTGTCTAGGGCACTGCCGCTAATGTCCTGGCCTTGAAGAGGAAAAGCTTGCGACGTAGCAGCTAGGGCTGAAACGACTCCTCGAATAACTCGAATAATTCGATTACAAAAAATCCTCGATGCAAAATGACTTTCCTCGAAGCTTGGTTAAATCAATGTTAGTAACGTTGTATCGCTGACGGACGGTGTTTCCTGGTGTTTCCTACTGTCGCACACCAGACGCTCAGTCTGCTGCTGGCGACACATGCCAGAGGTAAATAGTGAGGGGCTGAGAGAAGACACAGGCTGGAGGAAACCACAGGAAGGGTCCAAAGTTTGGAATCAGTTCAAACGTAATTAAAACTAAAACTCTGTACAGTGTGTCTACTGCAAAATCAAACTAGCTTACCACAATAATAGCACGATGTCAGTGCTTTAGCATCTCAACAGATAACATGGAGTCTAACTTAATCATCCATTCCATGAAGAGGACCGACAAAAGTCAATCACAGAGTCGTATGGACGATGAAACTACATCAAACACAACAGCTACCAAGATCAAAGACAAGGAAATACGTAATGGTGACCACGATCTGAGCTGACGCGCTGACTATCCTTCAGAACAACAGCTGATTGTTGCGCATCTCTCTCTCTCTCTCTCTCTCTCTTTCTTTCTTTCTTTCTTTCTTTCTCTCTCTCTCTCCACGGAGAAACAGCTGATCAACGATCTAATAGCATAAGTGTAACAGAGCTGTGTGACATATAATCAAATATATAAATGAAAATAGGTTAAGTATAACTAATATTTACATATAGGTCTAGTTTTGGTTGTTTAAAAACGTAAAAAAAATCATTTAAAATTAAAAAAAATATCCGATTAATCGATCGATTAAGAGCTAATCGATTACAAAAAGAATCAATAGCTGTAGCCCTAGTAGCAGCCAGCAGTGGACTTACCAACACTGTAGGATGAATGGCTTTTTCAATAAATGTGTTGTGCACAAGGAGTGGTTCTGTGAATTGAATATTCAAGGGCAAGGCCGCTGTATGTTGATGAGAAGAGTGGTGAGAGCAAAGGTGCAGGTTATTTTGATGATTATGAGGGTTTATGGTTCAATTGAATTTCCTTTGTTTGGACATAAACGGGTTCAGGCCATTGACCTCGCTGCTAGCCTGCTCTCTTGACTGGCTTATATGGGAGAAGTGCTCAATGTGCACATTATTATTATTATTATTATTATTATTATTATTATTAAAGGGATGACTCACATATTTCCAACCTTATCTCTATCCATCTGGGTTAGGAGTATGGTGTAAAAAAAAGTATGCAGTTTTTTCCATTTTTTTCTGTGTATCTGGGGTTCATCCAGCTGCACCTTCAAATCTACTGAACTACAGAGTGCTACTTCAGCTTTGGTACATGTAGCTGCGCAGTGGCGTTCACAAACTTCCTTGTTCTATTCTCTTGTATCGCAAACTAGCTACTTTTCCATTAGAGAAAATA
>CM042321.1:35581624-35689124 GCA_023566125.1 Zingel zingel | reverse complement strand
CATCAGCTCGCACAGCTACACTACCTACTCTAGTCTGTCCCCCAGCAGACTATCTGTATGTCACTGTTAGATTCTGACCATCTGTGTCTGATTTACTGTTAAATGTTAGTTTTCATTGGTGATCAGGAGTAACAGCTGGCTCTGGAGAGCCATCTCTCTAACCTCCCCCCTCCCCCCTTCCTCACTAACCAGTGGAAACTTCTACAGCTGTCATCTGCTTTCCCAAATGACCCAGCTTTCCTTCCAGCTGCCATCCTAGCACCCTGCTCCCAGCCCTAGTCTCGCTTCAAGGCTAAGCCCAATTTTTTTCTGTATCCTGCCACAATCTCAATCTAAGGGAGGCCGACTTCTACCCTCAATTCCAACCAAATTACCAACTCAGCCACCGTCTCGGCTGTATCTTGAAGCTTGGCTGCCAATTCTTAATACAAAAAAAACAACAACCTTAAAGTAAAAGCCAAATCAGGGTTTAGAAACTGAATCTTTTGTCAATTTCAAAGACCACCCACACACCATATCTCCGTTACGTATCTGTAATTTCCAGGCTTGTGTTTCTATTGAATAATTTTACAAATACACATTATTGCATCACTGACCTGTTTTGTTTTTTTCTGTGTTACAGGAGCATCACCCAAGATCATCAAGCTGCAAGAGGAACCATCAGATTACACTGACTCGCCCAAAGGCAAGAGCCCAGCCATCAACAGCACCTTGGTCCCTGTCAAAGGCATAAATAACCTTGGTAACACCTGCTTCTTCAATGCTGTTATGCAGGTTGGTATAACTATGGGTCGGCTCAAACATGAACATTTTCTGTGCATGTGTGTCTATACTGTTAGGGCATTTTATCGTGTATTATGAAATATGGTGCAGTTATATTACAATATTTAGTCAAAATAAATACCTTAGGAAATCCCGCAAGTAGGTGTGATGCACGCTATTATTATACATCTGAAGCATGAATACATTTCTTAAAGGTGGATTTCTCACTGCACATCACCTGGTTGCAGGTCATTGCTTTATTTAATGAGACAATATGAGAGAGTCACAGGGATTTCCATGGTAACATGGCAATATGAATATGAATGCCCGTTACAAGGTGGAAACACTCAAGTGCTGCCTCTGAGCTGTCTGGCCTAGAGTGAACCAGTCTTACAATGACTGTGAGTGTAAACAGGCTTGGCCTTGAGGTCATTTTGAAGTATATTTTAATGCAGCAGTAAATGCAGTGCCGGCTTGGACACGTTCACCTTCCCAAACGCTAGTGGCACTCAGTGTGTGCAGGGCATGTACACCATACAACACAGCTATAGAGCCTTCCCAGGTTTTCTCTGGTCGTGTCATGGTGACTTCAAATCAACATGCCTCTTCAACAATGAAGCAGTTTTTTTCCCGCCATTTTGTTCATCACCCTCAGGGCCTTCCTCGTTGATTGAAATTTGAGTGAGCGCGCTTTACATGGTTTTCCCTCCCCCTCCCTGTCTGTTTGTATTGTCTTCTTGAAAATTGCAATCTTTTTGGTGAAAACCCATAATTGTCAAAGGGTGAGCTGTGTCTGCAATCACAATGCCAGCTCCATTGTGTGTTTTCCGTAGCAACCAGGATGTGACAAGGAAAAGGGAAGGAAAAGATGTTTCTCTAACATGAAGGGGCAGTGACTGCTTCAAACTATCTCATCACCAAGGACCTTCTCGTCATTTCAAACTCACAGAGCATAGATAGATTTGAAAGCCTCTTTCAGAATAATGAACTCCCCACAAGTTTTCCAAGTCCTACTACAGTGGAGATAACATTTCACAAGGGTATTTTAATTGACAACATTGGATTGCTACAAGCTTAGTATCAATACAGTTTAATATCTTTTGGAGGAGGATTATAACTTTTTGTTTTCTTTTCTTGTACACAAAATTGTTGTTGGGTCTTTTAATCTGATGAATAGCAAAACCACTGTATATGATCGATTTGATGAATAATGCTAATACATAATACATGCATGCAACATTTGTTGATCTTATGAACAATACCTTTACCCATTGCCATTCAATGCATAGATTGATTGAAAATTGTTAATGAAATCTTAGAAAAACAGTCTTAAAATGATTCTTTTCTCTCCACAGAACCTGTCTCAGACACACCTACTCATTGACCTCATCCAGGAAGTGAAGGACAAAGGCTACAAACTGAGGATCAGCCCCACTGTCGATACCAATGTGGTACAGTCTGGTGTCCATTTCTTCTACTTCTTAAGCTATTGCGGGGTTTACCTGGGTTTTAGGTACAAATGAACTCATACGCTCATTTGCACATTTTGGGGACGTCATCAGGCAATTATTTGCACGAAGCTTAGTGGTTGTCAGTTGCAGCGAGGGAGAGATCACTAAAACTCCAAAACTTGGAGGAGTGGCTTGTTACTAAAATGACAATTGCTGACTTAAGGTCAGCCCACCTTAAGTTAGTTAGCCTCAGCACACTCACTAATGTGTGGGCTGCAGCTGCTTCCATTGCGCAACATTGTGTGTGTGTGTGTGTGTGTGTGTGTGTGTGTGTGTGTGTGTGTGTGTGTGTGTGTGTGTGTGTGTGTGTGTGTGTGTGTGTGTGTGTGTGTGTGTGTGTGTGTGTGTGTGTGTGTGTGTGTGTGTGTGTGTGTGTGGGGGGGGTGCGCCTACACTGTATAATTGCAGGAAAAACCCTGTGTTGTCTCCTCCAAACTAAACAATAGATTGAACAAATCAAAAATGACCTTGCTTTTGAAATGATCATCCTAATGCTGCAGACTCGTTGTTCCACGTTGTTCCCCGTTTGCATTCATTAGATCAGTGACAGCTGACCCTCATAATAAATAGTTTTAATTAATTAATTGAAAATGGATCCTATGTAAAGGAAATGTTTTGGTATTTTGGCAACTTTCGGTCTAATTTTTTTTTTTTTTAAGTAAATTTGAAACTTCTTTATGAGCATTTGTGACAAATTAAATTACATTTAATTTTGTTGTTATTGTACTTTTGACCTTTTTAAATATCATCCTAATTGATAGAAGTAAATCATTAAAACTAAAGTGATTCTGAGTTTTCCAAAACTGTTATTATATAACTTGTACTGGCACATTAAGTTAAAGCTGGATCCTGTTTTGTTAATGTCTTATTTGTATTTGGTCTCTCCATATTCCAGAGTCCATTGACAGTAACACTGCCCAGTCCAGAGCCCCTGACTGCGGCCATGTTTCTCTTCCTCCAGAGCATGAAAGAACCAGGGAAAGGACCGGTCAATCCCAAGATCCTCTTCAACCAGCTCTGCCAGAAGTAAGACGCTACTCTTCATATCAATTACCATAAAACCCCCCATGATGATACACTAGCTTCCGACTCAATTGATATACTTTATCTCAGGGTCAGTGAAGTTGTTAAACTGTGCCATAACTGTTAGTAACACAGTTATCCATCATCACATTAGCAGTTTACAACACAGGAGCCACAGCTTTCACCTGCTTTCATCCCCTCACTGCTGTTGTTACCACTTTAACCAGCCAGACCCAGGTAGCACCTGGTCCCAGCTGAATGCCTTTCACGCACTCAAAGCTCAACATACACTAAACATAATACAGGCACTGTAACTTATTAAGTGTGTAGCAGCAGCTACTGATACTTGCCGCACTGCTGTGCCACCTGTGTCACATTTGATCCATAGCAAGGTCTAACAGGCTGTGTCACAGGCAGAAACAGCCCTACATTTATGAACCGAACAGTTTTATTCTCTTTTATGAACAGTGTGAATTTTCAGTTGGCTGGGTTCTTGTTTGAGCATGGTACACTGGTAGTTGGGTCCACCCCGTGTGTGTGTATTTAAGTAGGGGGTGGGGGGTCTTGCACTGTTTAGTGGTGCAGGTGGGTGACCGGGGCATTTGACATGGGATGACTGCCTACTTCTCTGGTGCCGCTTTGACAGTTATTCTGGTACCTAGCTTTCATCAGAAAGGCTGTGTGTGTGTCCGTCCACCTCACCTGGTATCACCTCAGCCTGCAACACACATGCAGGCAATTGTGCATTCAGACAGAAAGCATTGCACACACCTTTATGCATTCATATGTGTCTAATTTTAAGTAGGGCTTGTCCATTCCAGTGACATGCGTTTTTAAATAGATATATATGACTTTTTTGCCTCAGCACCCATTACCCATACAGTATGGTACACTTAAACCACTGGTAAACTTTTATTAAGGCCAGTATGTTGTTTTATATATCCATACAGTGAATGCAAATATGCAGCCCAAATATCCACACACACTGTTGTCAAAAACAAAAGGGTAGCAAACAGCAAGAATTGTGGGGAAGTTAGATATTTAAAAAGAAAAACAATGTTACAGCCCTCTTTAAAACTTGTACGCATTTTTAAATACATAGTTGCATAGGTATAGAGCTAAATCCATTAGTCGATTAAGAAAAAAAAACTATCCGCAACTATTTTGATTTAAAAAGAACAAAAACAGTGAAAGAACCAAGAAAAGCGCACACACTGTTGAGCACTTCAACTCATTTTCTTTATTTTAATCTCTACATCTTCACAGGAGCAGCAAGGTATGTATATGGGGGGGGGAAATCTAATTCTTTGAGAATTTTTTACCAAAAATTCAAAAGTGGTCAGAAGTCTTTGTTCTGAGTGACCTTGTTCATTTCTTGATTCCAAGCAATGGCACCAAGTGAGCAGATGGGTTATGGTTAGCCAGCAGGTAACAAACAGTTGCACACACCAAGAGTCTGCGTCAAAAAAAACTTTGAATGTGAAAATAGCAAGAATTGACGGAACACAGTGTGTGGGATTTCTTGGTTCTCCTGCAGACTTTCTGGTTTGCATAGAACTTTTTCGAATGGGCTATATGCAAAAATACCAGTTATTATATTATTATATTTATTATATTCTTATTATATTTTTGATGGAGCCGTGGGGTGTTGCACAGGCCGGACAGGAAGTGTAAGGGCTAAAGCATCTAGTCAGCTTTCAAAATAAAAACCCTGTGGAGACTCCTGATCGTATATCACATTGCTACACTATTTTAACAACTAAAACACAGCCACAAATCTTTATTCCATCATGTTCATAATTGGACTAAATGGAAGAAACCATTAACTATGTAGAATACTTACTTTTATGGTAGTAGCACAAAAATCCACAACAAAATCTCTGAGTTGGGCAGGCAAGACGCTCTGCTTCTGAGACACTCCTGGTGTGGTATTGTGCATGGCGGACGACAAACAAGAAGAACAAATCCACAACACCACCAGAATGGGCCACATATGCAACTCATTTCCATTCAGTCAGGTCTAAAGCTTTGAGCTGAAAGGACAGAGTCAATAACTGCTCCTGTTTACAGAGATATTTTTCTCCATTTTAGTGACCTTTGTGATGGCTACACTCTGTGATTATAGCCTATCATCCTCACTTGTCACTGCAAGCTTTTGTCACTCCAAGAGGTTTGTGTCTGCTCTTGGTCTGTGGGGGCAGAGAGTGCTTTTCCATTTTTCTTTCACTGTCTTTCTCGGTATGTTGATGTTGACAGGCAGGTTAATAAGGATTTCTGGCTCCAATGGGGGCCAGTTTGAGTGTTTATGTGCAACACTGGAGCTCTATTCAGCCTATTTATTCCGCTCTTTCCAGTAGTTTGTATTAGGGCTGAACGATTTAGGGAAAAAATCTAATTGCAATTTTTCTGCCAGATATTGCGATTACGATTCAATTCAAATTGAGATTTCAATTTGAAAACCAATCGTTCAGCCCTAGTTTGTATGTGTGTTTCTGCACGTGCATTTGACCTCAACCAGCTGAGTATCCCACAGCCTGCCTCTTCCTCTGCCAGCGGAAGGGGTCTGGTCTGGGCTCGGACCAGTGCCAAGCTATGTGGGTTGGATGGTCAGCACCACACACTATCTGGTGCCAGAGAGGATCACAGCTTGTACCCAGGCTTTTTTTTTTTTTCTTTTCTACCAAGCATCATTGTTGTCAAGACAGGGGAAAATAACATTGGATTAAATAATCAAATATTTATTTACATCCTCCTGGGCACCTGCAGTCTGAGGTCAGGGACAGAGGTTGTGTTATTGTGAATGGAATCCAATCTCTATGTATGTCTAATGCATAAGCTGGACAAAAAGGCTGTACAGAGGCATTCATCTACACCTGCTTATTTCAGGGACTGATTACATTTTCAGAACAGCCACTGGACACTTGTATTGCAAAAACATGACCATTGTGCTGGCTCTCTGCTCTATCCATCTGCTGTGTACATACCCACATCTTTCAAATGTTGTTTATCAGCCTTCATGGGAAGCCTTACATCCCTGATAGAAATAGCAGAGGACAACAATATATTTCATCTAGGACACACACACATATCTACGTTGACATAAATGCAGTACACACTCAAAGAGGCAGGGCCGGCATGCCGATGTGCTGAAAAGGACGACCGCTTTCATGTTGAACAAAAGAGTCAGATATTCATAGTTGCTTAACCCTTGTGTTGTCTTCGTTTCAACCTTGAAAAAAACTCTTCTTTTTTTTCTGACATTTGTGACGCCTTTATTCACAATTTGTTTTTGCTTTTTCCAATGTTTTCAATTTTTAAATTGTTCTACACATTTTCAGCACTTATTTCTACGTCCAATATTTTCTGATATAAAACAAAAATTTAAAACGACCCAATGTGACCCGAAGTCAACACAAGGGTTAAAAAAGTAATAGAAATATTGGTTTGCGCAGATATGCTGAGCCGAGAAGCGCAGTCAAGGGATTCTAACTTTACAATCTGATGATTAGAATCCATTCACTTTGGTCTACCTTGTGAATTTTCAGGAAATCTGAAAATAAGGATATTTTCTTATGTCCAAAATAGAAAAAAAGAATACCTGTGCAAATGAGCACAAGTTGATAAATACATTGTTTGTTAGAGGGAGACACGAGGGGAAAGGTGGCAAATACTTAACCTTAAAATTGTGTAAGTTGCAGCAAAAGACACAAATATTGCACTACAGCAGAACCAAAAATGCTTATTCTACTTCGTTTAAGAATGCTTGATTCTGATTGGCTGGGAGGAGGGCATTAATCCGGCAGGTTGCCCGCTGACTGAGCACAGCGTCATCAAATAGTAGATCAATACGCCGCTTGTATTTTTTTTTCTATCACAGAAATTTCAAACATGAGGTCCATTGTAAAAATAAACCTTGTTTAAAAAAGTTTCTAAAATATGTCGGAAATCTATCGGAGGGTCAGTCGATACATAGTTTCGCAAGCGAGATACAATGTAGCAACTACGTTATTAAACTAACGTTAGTGATCAAATGCAGCCTTATGTGGTTGCTATAGAAACTAATTAACGTTAACTACAGTTGATCTAACGCTATTCGCCGTAGTTCTAAACATTACAGTGTTTTAAAAATGGACAAATTCATTGTCAATTTTATTATATTTGGAGTAGGGAAGACGTTTGTGGACTGGTTAAAGAGCGACGAGGACGACGGAATGACAAAAGAAAAAGACTAGGCCCAGGGTCCCCGTTTCCGAGATCTGACAGACGAAGAGCTGCGTACAATTGAAGACGGGGCCCTTGAATCAAACACGAAAAAGGCAACTGCCTTTGCTATCAAGGTTTTCACCGAGTGGAAGAGCCACCAGAAGGATAGAGTGACAGTGACAACTGGCCCGTACACCTGCAGCGCCGAAGAACCTTGTGTGGTTGCTGTAGAAACTAATTAGCTACAGCTGAGCTAACGTTATTCACCGTAGTTCTAAAGGGGACTACTTTTTTAGGGAGATGAACTCAAACAGTATACGTTTAATAAGCATGCAATACAAATAAGAAAAAGCGTAATGATTAAAGTATTTGAATTGTTTTATTATGTTGGCAAGCGAGAAGTAGAATAAACGGGATAATCACCTCAAGGTAAGCCGTCCACACGCTGGGCATATCAAACAGTTTACTGCCCTGCCTCTCGGTGATTATCCCTTACTTATTATATGGCCCCCCTAAAAAATAGAATAAAAATAACATATGATAATCCTGTTTTTTACAGTATAGCTAAATATGAGCGTATGTTAGATGATAGAGTACGTTATGGTGATATGATAAGATGTTGTATGGTCTACATACTATACCATATCATTGTGCTTTACTTAGCTTTAGTGAGGCAAGTAGAAAATAAATGTTTTAAATGCATTCAGCCAGTAAACATTTTTTTTTCCTCAATCTTAAAAACTGTATTTAAACAATGCGGTTGCCTGGGTGAGAGGATGGAATTTTATTGTTAGTAAAGATACAATCAGGAAATAAAATAACGAAATGTACAATGCATGGCACCAAACAAAGGCAGATATGTGTATAGCTTTTTTGTTCTCTATATTTGTAGGATACACCTTTTTTATTAACATATTGTAAATAATTTTTTTATGCCTATGTGTGAGGATATGATGGATGAATTTAATATGTGAACTGTGTGCGGGTGCATTGTGTTGCTCATACAGTGCGTGCGTGTGTGTGTGTGTTTGTGGGGGGAGCTTGTGTGGCCTTGTGTCTGGTACTAACTCATCCGGCTATTAATTGTGTTAGCACCGCAGCTGTTTGCATTGGCCAGATTGAGAGCAGCGCTACAGGGCCCTTCTGCTTTTCTCCACTGGGATGAGCTTCCAGACCTCCTCATTCCCACTGATCCCAACCAACCTTTTTTAATTTTTTTTTCCCTCTATACTTCTCTGCGCCCACTCTCTCACTCTTTTTCTGTATCTCACTCTTTTTCTGTCTCAGTCCTTTCCTTCTCAGTTTTGCTTTATAGTCCTCTCTGTGTCTCTCTCTTGGGAGATTGACAGACTAGTTAGCCGAACAAGAGGGAAACATTCCTTTGCATGCTGTTCGTTTTTTGGGCTGGCGAATAAATTACATATGTGCTATCTACCATCCTATGCTATCAAAGTACCAGTGAAGGACCACCAGTACTATTAATGGAGTTAACCCGCCACCCCAACTCCACGTCATCCTAACATTCTCAACATTTGACTGATGGCTTCTCAAACCAGTGATGTGGCGTCTTAGAGTGTGTTGTGCCCGTCGGACCAACCTGTCCTGTGGTTATGTGGCTGGTTCGGCCCAACAGGTTGCAGTGGCTCTAGCCTTGGCTGCCCATCTGCCCCTGGCATCTGTCCCACATCTGCTTCACTGCGGACGGCCAGGGGACGGACCCAAGGAGAGCCTCCCCTCTAACCGCTCTGGCGTTAATGTCCAGGATGGATATCCACCAACTAAATGGCAATTACATGTTCAGCAACAGTAGAGCTGTGGTTTGACGGCTGATTATCATTATTTGCTCTATGCAGAGCACTTTTTCCTTGAAATGGACCTCTATTCTACAGAGAGAACCCAATGGAAGAAAGACTGTGTAAATTGGCTATTAATTTTAGAGCCTTGTCTACCTTTTGCGACTTCCTGCCAGCATAAATCAAAAACCTGTGGAATTATTTTGAATTATGGAATTACAGAAAAAGAATGTGTGAGGATCTAATACAGTATATCATTCCTGGTTAAACACTGGTTAAAAAAAAAAATAAAAAAAAATCAATGAACTAATTGATTTAAATAATTTGAACTTTTTTCTGGGAGGGGGAGTCATGGTGTGCTTTATGTCACCTTCATGCTTATCAAGATGTGCATCGTTAAAAAAGATCAGACTTGCAAGCCTACAAGTTTTTTGTTGAGAAAGGCATTGTGGGGATTTTAGGAGCCACGTGATTTTTTTTTCTTCAGTTTCAGATCATTTTCCCTGTTAAAACACCGTCAGAAATCCAAAAATGCAAAGCTGAAAGAGCAGGTTTGAATCTGTGAAAAGAGGAAAAAAGTGAGTTAAATCTCTGATAGGACTGTTGCATTTCTGCAAAACAAGTTTTAAAACTTTGAAGACACAGATTTGTAACACTGAAAACATTAAACAGGGAGTATACCCAAATTGTCATAATTATAAGGTGATCTGCAAAACATGATTAGACAGAAAGTATTGCTTCCCAGATTTACAAAAATCGTTGAACAGCTTCCAGGCAGATAGATGGAGTGTCCTTCAAAGCAATTAGGAGAGAGACCTGGGGGAGACATTAGATACAGATGTTTGGAGTTCTACACAATCTGAGTGGTCCAAGGTAGTTGAACTACATACACAAATAATTCTTCACTTTTGTTTGCGTCTGGGAAAATTCACACTGTATTAACATTGTGAGATAGAGCATGCCTTGGCGGAGGTCTGCACTATTTTTCTTGACTTTCATCAATGTTTTTATTTTTTTTATTTTTTTTACAGGGCTCCACGCTTCAAGGGCTACCAACAGCAAGACAGCCAGGAGCTTCTGCACTACCTGCTGGACTCCATACGAGTAGAGGAAACTAAGGTGAGCTTACTTATTTATACATACATACATAGGCTGAAAAAAGCTTAAACCCACATGGTTATTCAAAGTCTAAAATATATTTGGTGGGGATCTTTTGTCATGTTTTTTTGCTCAAGTTTTAATTTTCGTTTGGTAGAGGAAAAAGTGCTAAAAGTGAAGACACCACATAGTTAGTCGGTTTATAACAAAACTTGAGGCTGTCCGGGGATTTAAAGCTGTCTTTCATCTTTTAGCCACTCTAATGCTAACAAACCCATCATCCTCCATTTTGTGTTTTGTGCTAATTAGCTTATTTTACAACAAGTGAACATGCAAAACTAAGTTGGTGAAAATAGTAAACATTATACCTGCTAAACATCACCATGTTAGCACTGTAACTGTGTAAAGCATGCTGACATTAGCATTTAGCTCAAAGCACTGCTGTGCTTAAGTGCAGCCTCACAGAGCCGCTAGCATGGCTGTAGACTCTTAATTTGTTTTCTTCTTGGTTTGGCAAATTGTATTTTTGTTTTAAATGTTGCTATTTTTAAATTTTTGCCTGGATTGCTGTAATTGTGTTCATGCTAATATCCAAAATGAGTTGATAGTAGCACCAAAAACAGAAATGTCAAACATGGGTGCCCGGATAGCTCAGTTGGTAGAGCCGGCGCCCATATATAGAGGTTTACTCCTCAATGCAGCGGGCCCGGTTCGACGCTGACCTGCGGCCCTTGGCAGCATGTCATCCCCCCCCCTCTCTCCCCTTTCATGTCTTCAGCTGTCCTGTCAAATAAAGGCCTAAAAATGCCCAAAAAATAATCTTTAAAAAAAAGTCAAACACACATGGAATTCTGTTAGTTTTTGAAAGCCATCCTTAACTAGCGCAGTCATAATGTAAGATATTCAGCTGTGTGTTTGTGGGTGGCTGTGTGCTCTCACATATCCCAATATCTTGGCTCTAGCCAGTTTTTGTGTTTAAACCTTATGGTGCCATGTTTTTGGCAAGTACAGAGAACCCCTTCCCCCCCAGGCCTTCACGGGGCAATTAGGAGACCCCACAGCAGCCCTTTGCAGGGCCCCACCAGTGGTTATGTGAACCAAGGAGGAGAAGTTAGCGGGTGTGTTTAGTGGTCAGGCCCAGACCCGGGAGGGGCCGCAGGCTGAGCTCCCCTATTCCCATTTAAACTTGTGAACACTGACAGTTGTGCCACTTAGGGGACTTGCAAGTGGCACGACCGGCATCATTGTGTGATCTTGGGAAACCCACAGCTGCTGAATGAGCTCCAGGGCCGTCCCATTGTGCTTGTCACCCACAGCCCCCTCCCACACACACACACACACACACACACACACACACACACACACAAACTCACTCACTCATCAGCCCATCTCCCAATCCAATCAAGGATGTAAAGAGGGAGGGGGTACGGCCTCATCTATTCATTCACTCAGAAACTCATTTATACAGCCAAGCACAAGTGGCATTTTATCCTACATTGTTGAATGATTTTTAAAATGAACGCAAACATTAAACTAGTTACTAACTTTTCTAATAAATATGAAATGTGCGATAGAAGGTTTCTTAATGTAGCAAGTCCAAAGAACATGACACAAATATTTTTCCTTAAACTGACAGCGATTAATCTATACCTGAGTGAGCCAGAATAAACCCATTCATTTTGAATAGGCATATTTGAGTAATTCATATACCGTTTAAATATTATACACATACTGTCCTGCGTGTGTGCCTCCGAGGTAGGCATTTTTGCAGTGGGTGTCACCAACCTTTTAGAGGCCCTAAGTGTTTGTGTTGATTGGCCATTAGTATCAGGGATCTAAATATGCTAATTTGGCCCCAGTCAATTATCATCAATTAGCTGAGACGGTAGGTATTACTCTCTCAGGGCATGGACTGTCCTTCTTCGCCCTGTCTTCGTTTTAGTTTCCACCCCTGCAACCTTGTACCAGCAGCCCTATCCACCCCCTCTAACCCCCTCCCTCAGCCCATCCTGTGTGGGACAGTGCACGCTGTTACTTTATGGAGAGATAGAGGGAGGGTGGGGGTTACTGGTAATTAATTAGTAGGAGAACCTCAGCCTGGTTTGACTGCTGACTGAGGGGTGAACACTGGCCGGGCTGGGATTAACGGGACTTTTTGACCTAAATAGCCATTCCAGTGCGTGGGTCCCGGGACAATGGGGGCTGACTGGTCTCGACCACAGACATAGACCATGGCCAATTATCTATTGATTGGTGCTTTAGTATGGCTGTGCCTCTTCACAGCTCTGTCGCCAACACACTCACTGACCATGTCACCTTCAATGAGTGGGCCCTGTGAAGAACATATAGACACACACAAACACTGTTCATTAAGAGATTTACATGGTAACATTTTTAGACATGCACAATAATTATTTTACACTAATGATGCTTATAATAGGTATACCTGTCAAACTGAGCTATAGGCTAGACTTTGATATTTCACTAATGGATGTAATAGAGGCAATTCAAGAAAAAAACATCCCAGAGTGAGTTTTATTTGAATTCATGTATTTGTTTTGCATGTAGGAATATCACTTTAAGTTACCTTTTTTATATTATTTTGTTTTTGTTGTGTCCAGAGGGTGAAAGCGGGAATTCTGAAGGCTTTCAACAATCCCACAGAAAAGACAGCGGATGAGGAGACCAAACGCCAAGTCAAAGGTTCATATACTCGCTGTAGTGGATACATGGCCAAGATCAATAGTCCCATCTTGTGGTAGTAAATGGAAATACAGCTCAGTTACTAATCAGGCAAAGGGTGGTTTGATGGAAGACAGAGCTAGTCTATGTTAGATAAACCTTAACTGTCACATTTGTATTCATATTATCAATAAAACCCAGTTGTATACCTGGCCTTTGTCACTGTAAACACTAGAAAGTCAAGTCAAAGACAATTATCTTCATCTTAATTTTAAAAAGTAAGCCTATATATGCATTTTTAGTCCAAGACAGGTTAATATAACTAGTTCTCAGCCTTTATTGGAAGTATAATAGTGACCAGAATGGTTAAGTGGATTGAAGTGACAGACTGTTCATTACATTGTTCAATTGAAAACTATGTCTATCTTTCCCACTAGCATACGGAAAGGAAGGTGTGAAGATGAACTTCGTTGACCGCATTTTTGTAGGCGAGCTGACCAACACTATTATGTGTGAAGAGTGTGAGCATGTAAGTGTGTGTAGGTGAACTGTAGAATAGTCTGTGTGAGCCAGTCAGGTTCAGGCAGGCATAGCTCAATGGAATACTTATGAAGCACAGGGTCACACTATATTCAGGCAACCTTGTCTTCAGACAGTAGTTGTTTTTGAATGCAGTAAATGTGTAACCAGTTACTACTTAATACTTTGTTGTGAAAGCTTCCCCACCTTTTTCATATTTCATTTTATTTCACTACTGCTTTAAACTATTGCTGCAGGAGGCACGATCGATTGCCAGACGATTTCAAGCAACACTGGCGTTCTCAAATCATGAATTGACAGATATTTGTCACTGACCTGAAGTGAAGCTAACCAACATTAAGTTGCCGTTTCTCTTCTAGCTGTGACTTCAATACCCACAACCAAAGAATGTACTGAAAAATAAATCAGGAATTCCGAGGTCAACAGAAAAAGCAAAACTGCTGCAGGCATTTACAATAAAGTGGGAGCTCAGTTGTTATTAAAGCAAATGCCATTATGAAAACTAATGAACATCCTTGAAGGTAGAGAGCACCAGGTGACAACTAGTTGATTGGCTATTAAAATGAATGCATATGCTGCCGACACTGACCTACATGTGTTTTCTCTTTCAGATCTCCACAGTGAAGGAGGCTTTCATAGACATATCCTTACCCATCATAGAGGAGAGGGTGAGCTGCTACAATTGTGCATAAGAAAATAAATGCAAATAATATTAAAGAATGATGAGTATTAGTATTAGTATGAGTATTGGGTATACTCATAGAGTATACCTAACCTAATGAGTAAGAAAAACAAAGTGTCAGTTATTTGACCGATGGCAAGATATTAGAGCCTGACCGATATATCGGCGGTCGATATTAGGAATTTTCCAAACTATCAGTATCAGCATTTATAATGGCCGATAAATGAGTATTTAAACCATGTTCTGAGTGTTCTAGGACGCTCTACTTCGTCCCTGTTGGCAACACTCATGTTTAACCCTTTAGTTTGTATTTTTATACATTTTATTTATCAGAACTTTAATATATTTTGATGTTCCTCTGTTCTGTTGTGACAATAAAACTTTATTTTTAAACTGGATTATCATATTATTTTAGTGAGGACTCATAAATAACTACAAATAACTAATGTTAGGGAAATCTGTTTATGTTTTGTTACACGTTTCTGGATGTTTAAAAAATATATATATATCGGAATATCGGAATATAACTTTTAAATCACCAAATATTTTTATCGATGTCGGCCTTAAAAATCCTTTATCAGTCGTGCTCTACAAGATATGCAAGGCTTTGCTTGTTAATTGTTTTTTGCAGAACAAGTTCTGCCACATACTTTTTCTTGTTCTATTTGGATGATGCTTTATTTATTGTACTCAGATATCAAAACCATCCAACCCTGGTAAGCTGGGTAAGGGCAACCGGGAGCAAGACACCCACGTGACTCACAACGAGCAGGTTCTTTCCGCAGCTCACTCGGTCAACAGAAACACGAAGAAGCTGAGCGGACAGGTATTGTTTATATTCATGCTTCTCAGTGAAATGATCTGCCGGCTTTGTTCATTTGTTGTTTTTCTGTATCATGCTGCATGTTTTTTTTTAATCCAATGTCTGCAAACTCATGTAGATAGATACACACACATACACACACATTTTTGCAATATGCAAAGCATGGGCCAACATTATATTCATTTCATGGTGGGTAAGCTAATAACTGATGTTTTTCTGATGTGTAATTATCACGACATATTTATCAAATTTGGTACTTCCCCTCTAAAGTATTTCACATCTGTGTCACGCCCTATTTCCATGTTGACTCTGCTTACAGATAGAGCCACAACGCTTGCACAATATTTGGCAACTGTCACATCAGGCTAAACAACACAGGATATTTCAGATGATATACAGGGTGGAAGATTGTTTACTGCAACGAGTCACTAAGCTGTCTTGCTATATCTTTGTGTTACTGTATATTGGGCCAGAGAGATACGTTTTCTTATTTCAGTGTCAGTTTCCAGCCATCCTTACAAAAGTAGTATACAGTGAGGAAAATAAGTATTTGAACACCCTGCTATTTTGCAAGTTCTCCCACTTGGAAATCATGGAGGGGTCTGAAATTGTCATCGTAGGTGCATGTCCACTGTGAGAGACATAATCTAAAAAAAAAAAATCCAGAAATCACAATGTATGATTTTTTAACTATTTATTTGTATGATACAGCTGCAAATAAGTATTTGAACACCTGTCTATCAGCTAGAATTCTGACCCTCAAAGACCTGTTAGTCTGCCTTTAAAATGTCCACCTCCACTCCATTTATTATCCTAAATTAGGTGCACTTGTTTGAGGTCGTTAGCTGCATAAAGACACCTGTCCACCCCATACAATCAGTAAGAATCCAACTACTAACATGGCCAAGACCAAAGAGCTGTCCAAAGACACTAGAGACAAAATTGTACACCTCCACAAGGCTGGAAAGGGCTACGGGGAAATTGCCAAGCAGCTTGGTGAAAAAAGGTCCACTGTTGGAGCAATCATTAGAAAATGGAAGAAGCTAAACATGACTGTCAATCTCCCTCGGACTGGGGCTCCATGCAAGATCTCACCTCGTGGGGTCTCAATGATCCTAAGAAAGGTGAGAAATCAGCCCAGGACTACACGGGAGGAGCTGGTCAATGACCTGAAAAGAGCTGGGACCACCGTTTCCAAGGTTACTGTTGGTAATACACTAAGACGTCATGGTTTGAAATCATGGCACAGAAGGTTCCCCTGCTTAAACCAGCACATGTCAAGGCCCGTCTTAAGTTTGCCAATGACCATTTGGATGATCCAGAGGAGTCATGGGAGAAAGTCATGTGGTCAGATGAGACCAAAACAGAACTTTTTGGTCATAATTCCACTAACCTTTGGAGGAAGAAGAATGATGAGTACCATCTCAAGAACACCATCCCTACTGTGAAGCATGGGGGTGGTAGCATCATGCTTTGGGGGTGTTTTTATGCACATGGGACAGGGCGACTGCACTGTATTAAGGAGAGGATGACCGGGGCCATGTATTGCGAGATTTTGGGGAACAACCTCCTTCCCTCAGTTAGAGCATTGAAGATGGGTCGAGGCTGGGTCTTCCAACATGACAATGACCCGAAGCACACAGCCAGGATAACCAAGGAGTGGCTCTGTAAGAAGCATATCAAGGTTCTGGCGTGGCCTAGCCAGTCTCCAGACCTGAACCCAATAGAGAATCTTTGGAGGGAGCTCAAACTCCGTGTTTCTCAGCGACAGCCCAGAAACCTGACTGATCTAGAGAAGATCTGTGTGGAGGAGTGGGCCAAACTCCCTCCTGCAGTGTGTGCAAACCTGGTGAAAAACTACAGGAAACGTTTGACCTCTGTAATTGCAAACAAAGGCTACTGTACTAAATATTAACATTGATTTTCTCAGGTGTTCAAATACTTATTTGCAGCTGTATCATACAAATAAATAGTTAAAAAACCATACATTGTGATTTCTGGATTTTTGTTTTTAGATTATGTCTCTCACAGTGGACATGCACCTACGATGACAAATTCAGACCCCTCCTTGATTTCCAAGTGGGAGAACTTGCAAAATAGCAGGGTGTTCAAATACTTATTTTCCTCACTGTATCTGTTGTAGCTCGCAAAAGTCTTTCCTCAGAGTCATATGTGCTGATTTCTGTAACCAAGTTACAGCATTTAAAGCATTCCTCCCTAGTCTCTTGGGAAAATGTCATACGTAAGGATGTCGGAATCTTTTACGTGCCTATGCTGGCAATGCTTTAATTCACATTTGAGTTGTGCAAAAAATTATGTCAGCAAATGAATCGAGATCCTGTTTAACCCTGACACAAACATGTCAAATTTCCATGAGTCTGCATCTCTGAAAGGGGCTGATGTATCTGTTCTTCTTTTCCCCTAGAAGCAGCAGAGCAGGAGGTCTTCGAGCTCTGTGGAGGAGAAGGGAGCAGGCTGCAGCGCGGAGCGGCCAGAGGAGGAGGGGGTAGCTGGTGGATCAGCCCGTGGTGTCTCTGTCTGCAAGATGGCCGCTGCTGGCAGCCTATCAGACGGCAGTGAGAGAGACTCAGGTGCTCAGGACAGCAGTAATGACGCTGACAGTGAGGCCTCAGAAAGTGAGTGGGCTCCACGCATCTCCCCCTCCAGCCACGGGCACATGTCCACCCCATCGTCCACCCTCACTCCATCCCCTACGCCCATCTATACCTCCTCCCCCTCGGCATCATCCTCCAAGAGGCAAGGTGGCGCCGTAGAGCAGCTAGTTACTGCAGTGTCTAAAGTCAACCTTGGGTTTACTTCTGGGGACTGCCCTCCTTCGACACACTGTTCTCCAGAGGAGCAGGGAGAAACGCAGTCCCGAGATAACCTCCACCATCAACACCACCAGGGGGCCTTCCAGGCGCTGTCCCACAGTTACACACCCACTTCCAAGGAGTGCTCCATCCAGTCTTGCCTCCACCAGTTCACCTCTGTAGAACTGCTGATGGGCAACAACAAGCTACTGTGCGAGAGCTGCACTGAACGCAGACATAAACAGCTGCTCAAGAGCAGCTCAGCCGGTAAGAAAAAAACATCTGCAAACGATAAAGAGCTTTTTAGGAGCTTTGAGAATGAGCAACAGTCTGCAAGTTGCCTACCTGCAAATGATTGACATAAATATTCTCAGAATTATTGCCAGAATATTGTACATCTCATCATTACATCAAAGGTTGTCCATAGGAACCATTTAATTGTATTTACCCCATTAGGGATCAATAAAGAGTATAAATTATGAATTATTATTATTTAAAGTGACACTCCACATACAAAATTAATCTTTAGAATATCAAATTCTCATCCCCTGTAGGCTTGATTGTTGGCTGTAAAAAGTTTGGAGTTTCCTCCTACATTGAGCTTGAGTTCTTGTCATTTGAAATAGATTCCAACAATTCCAGATTTTGCTCTGGAAAAAAGTATCAAAACAGCGATAGAAACGTCTTAATCCACTCCTGTGGCATAATATATTTCTCATATTTCTGCCATAATACAACTGACCGTGTTGAGATCATCAGTAGCAGGGTGTGTTTGCACACGCCAGAGCAAGTGCAAATTCTTACTAGTGTCAAAATAAAGGGCTAACATCTCACTTTTTGTCATTTTCTCCATGGCTCCAGATGTTCCTGTAATCCTGTAATAAACGCTTGCTATTTTCAGTGTGTTTTTTAAATCACTCAAATCTTTTTTCCAGAGATTCATGACTTTTTTAGTTTAAATAAAACGGTATGGATGTTTTAACTGTTAAACCTGACATTTCTGTGTGTTTTGGGTTATTGGCATAGACAAGAAGGTGGAGAAGATTTACACCAGTGCTAGGAAGCAAATGCTGATATCCTTGCTGCCTCCTGTCATCACATTGCATCTGAAACGCTTCCATCAGGTGAGAAGCCACACGCTGCCTTTTCTTGCCATCCATTTAATCATGCAAATGGTTCAATAGTGTATTTGATGCAGTAGTGTGTGTCTTTTACATATCCTAAACGGTGACGTTGTGGGGCTTTTGTTGTAGTCTACAGGCCGTTAATGTGCCGCCGTTCTGTTTTTGTATTTCAAGGCAGGGATGAACTTACGAAAAGTGAACCGCCACGTTGACTTTCCTCTGATCTTGGATCTGGCTCCATTCTGCTCGGCGTCATGCAAGGTATTAAACTTCTAATCCTAAATTGAGAAATGATCAGTGTACTTTGTCAAACTTGTGATGAAAGATGTTTAACCTCTTAGCCTAAAGGGCTGTGGGTGGAGGACAGGGGATGTTCAGAGGTAGATAAAAAGTCAACAGTATATGCCACATAGAAGTGGTGTGGATTATTTAAAAGCTGCGAACCTAAATAATTATTTGAGATGCAGCTCAGCACTGCGTGTCAAATTTTTCTAGTTATAAATCTCTTAATAAAAAAATAATTATTTAAAATAAATTGTGAACGTGTATTGGGGCTTAAAACATGATGCAAATGTATGATGGCCTTTCTTATGCTCAATTATGTCTCATAAGTTGCAGCAATTTCTGGGTTGATACCATTTGTTACACATATTTGCTAAATTAAAAAAATATATACCACTGGGGAATTGATAAAAATGGTCAGAAATCCCTCAAACACCACACTAAGACACCAAGACCTTGAGGAAAACCATAGAAAAATCAATGCTTTAGAAACCCCCTTATTGTCAATATACAGGCACAGCTCATTTTATACAGTGAGGTCAAATTTCAACAGTACACTACAGTAAAATGGCTACTATGGGGACTAACATTATCACACATAAATACATTTGGGCTTACTGAATCCATAAGAGTCTCAGTGTTCCATTCATACCAAATTTATGCAATCCCATGACTGTTTAGGGACCCCTGTGGGCAGAAGTATACAAATATATAA
The DNA here is from genome assembly GCA_023566125.1 of Zingel zingel. Taxonomy (NCBI): domain Eukaryota; kingdom Metazoa; phylum Chordata; class Actinopteri; order Perciformes; family Percidae; genus Zingel; species Zingel zingel. The sequence continues at coordinate 35,669,073 of CM042321.1, read as the reverse complement.
CATTTTAATATAGGAGAAAATAAAACATTTTTATTGCATGAGAAAGATGCTTGTCTGTAAAGGAGAGACCTGTGGGTATTCATACTACCCATTTTCATTCAGATATCTTGAGATGGGAGGATAAGGTCCTACTTTGAAAATGTCCATGCCAGTTTTTGCCTCACTAAATTAAGCCTTATTTTGAAGCGTTATTTAGCCCGTTTCCGACAAGCTATCGTTTGTAGGTAGGTATAGTTTCTTAGATCGTCTAGTTTCATATGATACCAATATCTTCACTGTAGCTGAAGTCGAGCCCGCTACAGCCTCTCAACAGTGAGATCTACCGACAGTATGTCAGATCGTTAAGAGGTTGAACTCTCTTACATTCACCACTACTTTACTATTTCTGTACTATCATGGTCTCTAGTAGTTCAATTTGTAATGAAAGTCCTTAGGTGGTAGTGTTCTTGGAGACCTCTATCTCTGTATATTTCCTTTTTCTTAGCTCTGTTTACCTTTTTGCTAACCCTCTTTCTCGTTTTTACTAGAACCTGGCAGCTGGTGAGCGTGTCCTCTACAACCTGTATGGGATTGTCGAACATAGTGGCTCAATGCGGGGGGGCCACTACACTGCATATGTAAAAGTGCGTGCTCCCCAGAGGAAAAAAGAACAGCACCACAGGAACCTGTCAGGTCAGGGTTTGGCTCTCTTGAGCTCCTTAAAGACCTTTTTATCTTTTTTCTGTGTCGTGTGTTTGAGTGCTGTTCACAAAAGTGACCAGAATTTTGCAGTAGGCCTCACTTTTTCTTTCTTAACTCAATGCAATATTCTCTGTTTAATAAAGATAAGATAAGCCGTTATTGATTGCTAGCGGGGAATTTTGGTTATTGTAGCAGTACAAGGAAATAAATAAATACAGATAAGTATAGAAGGTAACAAAAATAAATAATAAAGTTACATAATCTAAAATAAGAATAGAATAAAAATAAAAACTATACAAAAGTATTTGAAGACAAAATTACATGGTAAAGTGACAGTGGTGTCCAAGTCCATGTCAACAGTGTAGACCAGACTAATATATGGTATAATTATGTTGTGTTTGTCTTAATATAATATAATATAATATAATGCAAGAGTCAATGTAACATATTAACATAATTTAGGGAAGAAGAACCGGAAGACTGAAGTGTAGAATGTGAATAGGAATGGCACCAGAACAGTTCCCTGAGGTGCACCAGTGTTGCTAATCAAAACGTCAGAGGCACAACCATCCACTCCAACATATTGAGGCCGACCAGTGAGGTAGTCTATACTCCACAATGCAGTGTCGGGGTGCAGTTGATCCCTAGAAACGTATCCCTTTACTGGGCTGGAGTGCCAAACAAGAGATGGAGCTTGCACAGTTGGCACACGTCTATGGGTACAGTCCGTCCCAAATTTTGGGCTGCACACATACGTCCACATAGGGGTCTGTGCGGACCCTCTCAAATACGGGGGTGTGGAAACAGTCCCTCAATCTTCTCCTTGTAGCTATTCTTGGCCTCTCAGTTTTCTCTTTAAATTCTTTTGACAGCCTTCACATTGAAAGCACACTTCTTCTTTTGAGAAGGCTTTTCATCTACTTTGAACCTTTTTGGATGGGACAATGGTGTCCTCACAGAAATGGAGTCCATTATGCGATGAGAGAGACCCTCAATAGCATCCCCATAGTCCTCCAGGAGCAGTTCCCAATCTGTGACATGGAAACACTCCTGGAGGCTTTCCTCTGTGTCCTCGGACCAGACCTTCACAGTCCTTGTTGTTTCATTCATCTTGTTGCCGAGGGACTTTACCTTCCCCATAATGATCTCTAATTTCTCTCTTCACACCCACTCTCCTGCCGCGTTGATAGTGTCTCTATATCTCCTTCGGTAAATGCGCCAAAGGAACTCCGCGTCTCCACGGCGGTATTCCAGGAGCTCGTCGCGGTTCTGTGCAACCACGGTACTCCAAACATATGCAAATGAATAGTTTTGTACTACGCAAACCAGCATGTATAAAGTGCTCGAGATACACAGACAGAAAGTAAGAAAAATAAGCAATGTAGCGAGAGAGCTGCTGCAATAGGCTGCCTACCGCTTGTTTCCATCTTAGACAAAATTATTTAAATTATGTCTCCAGATGAGAAAGATGAGCAACTGCCAGGGCAATTTTTACCCAGTGCAGTATCTTAGGCAAATCACTCTGTTTGCATATATTAATTTAGTAATGAAGTGCAGAGATTTGCATCATTATAGTTTTATTATAATATCAAGATAAGGGGCGAACATTTATATAAGCTTATTAGCCTATTAGCTATTTAGGAAATCTAAATGAATTTTACAAATGCTAAACTAGTTTATGGACAGGAAGTCACATGTTGCTTCCCACATGGCTGTTTGTATTTTATAACAAACATGTTGAGAGACAAATCTGGACCCTCATGGCTGACAGATATACAGAGACACCTTTGAAACACACGCAAACACACTTCTCTATAGACCAACGTTACAACCCGTCTAGGGTAAAAGGGCCGCTTCTCCACATATCTGTACACCGAACAAGATTATTTACCCACACTGGCCTTTAGTCAGACTTAAAAAAAATAACAGAAGACCACTACCAAAGAGTTAGTGCCTTTTTTAAAATGTATCTTTAATGACGTCACCACCACGAGACAAATACAAAACCACATAGCAGCTTATTTCTCTGTCTGTGTGTCTCTGTGTGTGTCTGTGTGTGTGTTTTCAGGTGCCAGGGATGCCGGCAGCAGCTTCCAGGGCCAGTGGGTGTACATCAGTGATACCACTGTTCAGATGGTACCAGAGTCCAGGGTACTCAACTCTCAGGCATACCTGCTCTTCTACGAGGAACTGCTGTAACGTCTCTAGCAGACGTATTTTTCTCTAGATCTCCGTTTTTGCTTCGTATTGTTTTTGATACATGCCTGTACTACTCCTCATGCTCTGTCTGTGACTAAGTGCGGGAAGAAAAGGGAAAGACTTCCCTGTGCACTCACTTTTCTTACTAGAGGAATAACTATCATTTGCGTACACATTCTCAAATAAAATTGGCACCTCTGAATATATAAATTTAGATATAAAAGATGAACATCAGATGTTAAAGTTATTATTTTCTGAAAATCCTACCCTTTTAAGAAGAGGTCGGGAGAAAATAGTGTTACTGAACCTGAACTGTTTTAAGTTAACGACCGTCACGATGACATGCCTGAGGTATCTGCATGAAGGAGTTTTCTACAGTAACTACAGGAAGTAAGCAGAATTATCGCATGCTAAACTGCGCTCAGCACTGACTAGTTGATGTCAAGTGTGCATGTATGTACACATGCACACATGTATGAGTGAGTGAGAGACAGGAGAATGTAGATTTAAGGTGCTATGTGTATCATTTTCACATTGCCACAATAAATTGAGTTAGTATTATAGTTAGTATAATTAACGTAAACACTCGTGAAGAAGATTGGCTCCTCTGTCTGCATTCTACACAGAATATTTTTCATTGTTTGGCACTGGCTCAGATTTGTTCTGATGTGTGCTTGATTGTTTCTGGCAGTGGCAGATTATAGATGGTAAGAAATGCCAAGAGAAAAATGAATTCAGACGTGTGTTCTTTTCAGTAAAGAGATTGATGCATGAGGACAAGTAGCAATATCATTCGTGACAGAGTTTATGGGAAATATGGGCGTTCATTTGAGAATCTCGAGCACTAATAATACAGCACCAGTGGTGTTAAATAGTGGCTGGTAATTCCCTCAGCCTTTGCCCTCTTTATTTATGTTACTGATAATAACCAAGCTATCACAGCTAATAGTAGTTTACATTGACATAGTGGTTGAAATTGTTACACATAGCACCTTTTAAAGAACAGCACAACAGTTATTTTACAGCCTCCTTTGAACACATTGTTTTTTCTTCTTTACATCAGAATGTTAGAATGTAAGACTATCAGTGAATTACATTTGCCAAAGACAAGTTGTGCAACTGCAAGTCAGAGCAGAAAATCCAAACCAAACACGCGAGGAGTTTACTAAATACAGTTTGTTTAACATTTGTTCTTTCAAGGCCGTTGTTGGTTCTCGTCGCACAAACAAACCTACTGTTTATCAAACTAACAAAGCACCATGTCTGCCTTTGTTGTATTTCAGCTCTACTGCAACTGTGTAGGCGCACTCACAAACTCATTAAGATGTTCAACAAAAAGTCAGCGCTGTGAATATCCCTTATACGATCATTAAGGTTGAGCAAAACAGTACTATAAAAAAGAAGCAAACTCAAGGCTTTAAGCCTGACTAGAAAAAAAACCTGTCTTTGCTGAAATGTGCATGGGTTAATGTTCCAATGAATGTATTGCCTATTCTTGAAATGTCTGTCAAATGAGCTGTTCATCTTTTTCTATGAAAATATTTTAGATGAAAACATTTTTCTTGGTTGTTGGGACATTTGCCACAACAGTAGAAGGGAAAGGGTTGAACACGTGCATCAGAATCTAGAGCTTGATTATTTTTATTTTGAAACGAGGACAAATTCAGTGCCTGTGCTTCAGGTTTAGGAAACCTGTGCATGGTGAAATGAAAAACATATGCATAGTCAAATGCAAAGAGGGATATTTGTGACAAACAGTATTTATGTACAGTAGAAGTTACTGTAAGGAAAAATGATGAGTATATGTAATTGTACATACTAGAAACAACACAAAATCATGGTGCTTAAGGCGTGCAGGGTTTTTCCTCAAGGCGGCTTTTTGTTTCCAGAAAATCATTTAATTTCATTTATATAAAGAAAAAGAAAACATTGAAATGAGTATACCTACAAACTGTATCAAAATAAAACTAATTTATGAACTGAATATCCTACAAGGCTCATCTTTCTCTCCATGTGTTAGCCTCGTGCAACAGCACAAGGGGGAAGGTTTTTTTGTTTTTACTGTTTCTGCTTTGGACTTGATGTCATCCTGTTTTTACTCTCAGCGAGATGTTGTCCAGCATCGCTGTGGGCTGTCGCTGTGGATCCAATGGTGCCACACTCAACCCGTCTTCACCAGTGATCGGCCCTGACGGGAGCAAAGCAGCACTGCTTCAGAACATGTCGCGAGCTGGTGAAGGAAGGTGGGTGTGGAATCGGGAAAAGGGCAACGTCCAAAAACATCGCTTTGCACGTCCTCTTGTTCCCACACGCTGTGACATCCGAGTCACGCTGCTGGAACATTAAAACAGGTTGTCAAGGCGCCACCAACAAAAAAGAGCAAATCTTTTCTGAAATGCATTTGTCTATTTTTAAAGCGGGGGTGGCTTTTGGCTCGGGGACATGCTGCTGAAGCATTAGATGTGATTTAATCTCACTTAATGAAAGACACCCTCCCCCCGTGTGAGGCAGATGTAAGAAACTAACGCTGGAATGCTCATTACTGTCTTTCTATCTACCAGCAGTGGAGGTTACATGTTACTGTTCTCACCATGCACGCCATTGTCACTGTCAGTGTCACCTAGGTTGATACCACACCACACGTATCTTGCGTTAATCCATAACCCAGTCAACACATTTCCTCATGAAAACATGCCTCAGGCTTTGCTCCTCACAGTGCATATACTGTACATCACTATTATTAACACCAACGTAGCACTGAACAACACCTGCACATAACCCTTTCTTTCCTTAAACAGGATGTGTTAAATAGATTTCAGACATGTTTTAGGAAACTTGTGACACCCAGTAAGAGCTACAGAGCAACCGGACATCATTACTGAATTTGTATTTCATTGTTGGCTTAGCGTATGCTGCCCTCTGCTGATATAGACATGTTTTTAGAAATGCCAGTGAGAATAACAGGAAAAGGGCCCTAAAACAAACGAGACTCTGTTTCTTCTAGTCCATGTATAGGACACTCGTGGTTGACCTTTATCTCAACTGGTATATACACCCTCCCACTAAATGCACAGTATATATACCATGTGTTAACCGCAGAACTTCAGAACGACTTATTGGAAGAATTGGGTTGGTTGTTCTACAAACTCTCTGCAGGAGTTTGTTAAAAATGATGCTGAAAATCTTGAATTGTAATAAAACCTTTTATAATCAAGAAGAGTGTCGGCGGATTCCTCTTCATACAGCATCACAGCATTACTATTAAAAGTCACCACACCAGCACATAGGTTAATGGCTGTATTACCAGAAACTGCCTTGTGGGCCCACCCGAAGACCCCAATAAGGGTCTGCAGCTCATTTTGGCCCCAGTGGGTTAATCTTAACCCCAGTTAAATGCTTGGCTTTAATGCACTTCCACTGTTTTGGTGTGCACCAAAGAGTAACAGCCACCTGGTTGGCTGCTCAATGTGGGTTCCACCCCAACCTGTACTTCATGTCAAAACAGCGATTCCCTGGTATCTGGTCACCATGTATGATCTGCTGTTCTATTTATACCCATTTCAAACAATGTATTACGAAGTCCTGTTTGAGATTTTAGAATTGTAGCATCAACAATCTCCGACTGTTTGTTGCTCAAGTCTTTAGGGCTGAAACGATTCCTCGAATAATTCGATTACAAAAAATCCTCGATGCAAAATGACTTGCCTGGAAGCTTGGTTAAATCAGTGTTACTAACGTTGTATCGCTGACGGACGGTGTTTCCTACTGTCGCACACCAGACGCTCAGTCTGCTGCTGGCGACACATGCCAGAGGTAAATAGTGAGGGGCTGAGAGAAGACACAGGCTGGAGGAAACCACAGGAAGGGTCCAAAGTTTGGAATCAGTTCAAACGTAATTAAAACTAAAACTCTGTACAGTGTGTCTACTGCAAAATCAAACTAGCTTACCACAATAATAGCACGATGTCAGTGCTTTAGCATCTCAACAGATAACATGGAGTCTAACTTAATCATCCATTCCATGAAGAGGACCGACAAAAGTCAATCACAGAGTCGTATGGACGATGAAACTACATCAAACACAACAGCTACCAAGATCAAAGACAAGGAAATACGTAATGGTGACCACGATCTGAGCTGACGCGCTGACTATCCTTCAGAACAACAGCTGATTGTTGTGTCTCTCTCTCTCTCTCTCTCTCTCTCTCTCTCTCTCTTTCTCTCTCTCTCTTTCTCTGTATCTCTCTCTCTCTCTTTCTCTCTCTCTCTCTCTCTCTCTCTCTCTCTCTCTCTCTCTCTCTCCACGGAGAAACAGCTCATCAACGATCTAATAGCATAAGTGTAACAGCTGTGTGACATATAATCAAATATATAAATGAAAATAGGTTAAGTATAACTAATATTTACATATAGGTCTAGTTTTGGTTGTTTAAAAACGTAAAAAAAAAAATTACAAAAAAATATTAATTAATCGATCGATTAAGTGCTAATCGATTACAAAAGAATCGATAGCTGCAGCCCTACAAGTCTTCTGTCCAGTCCGTTTTTTTTAAAACCAAAATAAGAACTTTTAATACACCTCCAGATGCACTAGTGAAACAGGCAGTATTATATGTAAAATATACAGTATGCACAGAACTCCTGCATCATGGTGTAATGTCAAAACAGACAAATTCAACTGACAAGATTAAGACACTATTAATCCTGCAGGGGAAGTTACACTTTTTCACTCAGTGCCTGAAATACACAGACATGCCCAGATCCTATATCCATGCACTAATGGAGGGAGTAGAGCAGTAGGGGGTTCGGTGCCTTGCTCAACGAGGAGGGGAACTGGCATCTCTCCAGCCACCAGTGCCCACTCCGTACTTGGTCCGCACGGGGACTTGAACCGGCAACCCTCCGGTTCCTAAGCCAAGTCCCTATACTGAGCTACAGCCACACTTTATAACTCATATTGAATGTCATTCCCTTGGCGTCGTCTTCAGGCAGGAAGCAGCAGTGGATGTTTTTGCTGCCAACTGAAGAAGCAGCTGAATCCACTCATCGGACTTCTTTAACATCTAAAATAAAGCAAAAGAAGGACAGCCAGCGCCTGAACTCATCACAGCAGTTCCTCTGCTTCATCCAGACTTCTGTTCAAGCCATTGCCAATTTGCATTAGAGACAATCAAACAAAATCAACTTACAGGAAGCACACATCGTGGAATGCTGTGTGTGTGTGTGTGTGTGTGTGTGTGTGTGTGTGTGTGTGTGTGTGTGTGTGTGTGTGTGTGTGTGTGTGTGTGTGTGTGTGTGTGTGTGTGTGTGTGTGTGTGTGTGTGTGTGTGTTTATCTAACTAACTAACTAAGTGGTTGATTGATTGCATCTGAAGGGGGATGTTCCTTCCCATGCAAAGCTGTTTGGTTTGACCGTCCCTGTCTCAGGTGTGGTCAGGTGGACTCTCTTTAGGGACTTTTAACACAACAATGGTACTGAGAATAAATATGTGTCAAATAGTACTCACTGAAACTGAGGAGGCATGGCCTCTGGTGAGTTAAGCAGCCGTCTGGCTTCAAACTAAAATTGCAAAAAGTGTTGAGATCTTGGGAAAATTCCATTCCATGCTAAACACGGAGGTTGCCATGCTTTTATATTATTCTACGGTTTATCCTTAAGCCCCTGACACACCAACCCGACGGCCGACCGTCGGCAGAAAATTCTTCTCAACTTCTGTTTTTAAGATCAGGCATCCTCACAGTCAATCCACTACACATTGCTTTATTTGTATACAGATCTTTAAACAAGATACTTCCTTCATTCTAGATTGAACTCTTTGTTTTACTGTTACCAAAATGTAATATAACATTATTAAGCTTCTTTTTTTTAATCATGTTGTAGACAAGATGGGATTACAATACACATTTAGAGTCCAAATGCTGTATGCTGTTTGGCACTGCAACCTACTGCAAAGTACTGTTGCAAGAGACCAACACTAAAATAGCTTATTATATTTGTCAGTAATCAGATGATGACTAATAAATATGAACCTGGTGAAAATGTCTCGCTTCCTCTAAAACTTGTAGAACTTTGACAAAGGTGCTCTTTAGCTTAGTAGTAGCCTCAGTGGTAATACATATAATACATTTATTATTATTTTTTTTTAATCATAACAGTTTTGACAATATTGGCCTACCATTTTTACAGCGTAGATCACTTAAAAAGTATAACTCTGAGCTCTAATGGTAATGGACAAGAATGCTGGTTGAATGCTCATGTGGGTTTGTAAAAAGGCCCAAATCTACAGTTTAGTTTTAATTGATCATATTAAGGAGGTATAAGCATACAGGCACGCAACTTATTTTATTTTTTTTAAGATAATTTTGGGGGCATTTTAGCCTTTGACAAGAAAGGGGGACTAGAGAGGGGGAAGACATGCAGCAAATGGCCGCAAGTTGGACTCGAACTCTGAGCTGCTGCACATGGGCGCCCGTTCTAGCAGGTGAGCTACCCAGGCATGCAACTGATATCGACCACATCATAAGATGATAGATAGTTACATCGATCACCTGAGTGACTGTCATAGGCCTACACGTTTTAAATTGTTCAGTATTGTGCTCGTTATCATCAACCTCATTAGCATCTGAATGGATCTATGCTGCCTTTACGTGCCGCTCGTAAGCTCCTATACTTCAGAACGAAGAAGCGATAGCGAAAAGTAAAACTCGTTGGTTAAGATACTGCCCACAGGTGTGTGTTAGCTACATAATTCCCCTCAAACAAGACTACAATGATGGGCGAATGCACTAAATCCAATGATGACACCGGCTGACACGTTTGAGGGGGAAAGCTATGCAAATTGATTATGTCCGATCCCTCCCACTCGGGACACAAACAGGAGGCTGCGTTAATACGTCCATGGGAGGCTGCGGTCCATCGGGACCAAAACATAATGCCACAATAAGTTACTGTCCGACTAGTGGGCCTCATCAACAAGGCCCGGGACCCTACTGACAGACTTTGCACATTCCCTGAACAATATTTTAGCACACCCTGCCAAAACCGTACAGCCTTCCTTCTTCCCTTTCTAAAACAGATAGGCCTATTACATTGTTGTTATAAACTATGCTACTTTGTATTGTGTCTATTCTTTATGTTGTATATGTCTACATGTATGCTTGACTGTTAGCAGTAGGCTTTGCTTTATTGTTTATTCTCTTTACGTTGTGTTTATGTTTATAGTATGCCCAAATACACCAAGGCAAATCCCTTGCAACCAGTGTAACGTTAAACTTTGACAATACATCTGATTATGAATTGATTGATTGATTAATTAATGCGCTGACTATACAGTATGTAGGTTTAATAACTGAATTTGTTTTGTTCTAACCCCTAAAACGTCGAGGATTAACTTTGCATTTATTTTGCCAACATGCTACAAGTAACATTTCAACAGTGTCTGGATCCACGTATGACCAAAAATGGAGTGGCTTAATAGGAGAAACAAAATGTTCCCAGTCCCAAAAAATGAACACATCGGTGGTCTACGTGCTAGACTCAAAAGGCACGCACGTACAGAATCAGAGACTGTGTCAAACTCAAGGCCCGCGGGCCAAATTCGGCCCCTCGCACATTCTGATCCGGCCTGCATATCAATTTAGGTTCACAATATATTCTGGCCCACCTAGTTGTGCGCCAAACCAAAAACATGGGAAAATGTTTTTCAACTTGCAATTACGCGACACTCAAAGCACAATTTGGCAAATTTGCCGACTTTGAGACTCAGATGTTCCCCCAGAACCAGAGAATTTGAGTTTAGAGTTAGAGTGGAGTAGAGTTAGCATATTCCGGCTGTGAAAGAGGTTGTTGTAAGTCGGCTGTGTGGTAGCCTACTTAGAAAACGTAATCATTGTTTTTGCTTGATTTGCTAATTTCTAGGATGGCTTTGGAACTTTTTTGCTCACTTTTTTCAGGGCTTTATGTCGACCAAACAGTAAGTGGGAAGACTGTATGAGACATGCAATAACTGAGTCAAAGATATTTGTCTTTTTAGATGAAATAAAAGCATGTCAATACACTATACAGGTCTGGCCCTGGATTCTCTTTTCCCAGTGTGGCCCTTAGTAAAATTGAGTTGACGCCCCTGAGCTAGATGGTAGAACCGCTTCCCCTTTCCATTTTAGGAACGTGCAACTATACACCCCCTATCTGCTTTAAGAGGCAGGCAGCGTCACAAAATAATAACCAAATAAACGCCTGAGTTGTGATATTACCGACCGCCTCTGAAGGCAGCAGCTCCTCGTTTCACACTTCCTCTCAGAGTAGTTGGTGCAGCCATTTTGATTTGGAACCGCAGCACTGAAGAGAAACTGTCTGGAAAAGGTGGGCATTATGTTACTCAAAGCACGACGCTGATATTTCCTTCATACGTTCCCTCCAGCGTGGAAATTAATTTAAATGCAAAGGCATATTTGTTCACCCGGTTAGAACATGGTGCTACGATCTTTTAGCTTTTAATTTATTTTTTAGCTTAGCTCACGTTAGCTCGGTTGGGCTCCCTTAACGTTAGCTCACAATCGCATGACCACAGGAAGCTTTAGATGCTGGGATTTCACCGGCCCCAAATCTATTTCAGCATCATGCGTCAGTAATGACATAGTAAGTTCCCGTATACTACATAGCGTTTGTTTCCACCATTAGCTGACTGGGGGAAATGGTTTCCAGCTAACGGGAGTCTCTAAATACAGCTAGCCGGGTCAGCTAACGTTAGATGTAGCGTAACGTTAGCACTTATAGCGAAGCTAAAGCTCGTTCATTTCTGGCCATTAACGTTAGAGGAGACTCGGGTGTAATGTCATAGCGCATAAACTGCAGCAGCTCTCTCCGTGTCAGGAAAAGAGATGCTGATGGTGCAAATCTAAATCTTCTTGCCGGCCTGGATATTCCAGGTGTGAATCCAGAGGAGAGCGATGTGGGACCAGGGAGGACAGCCCTGGCCGCAGTGGCCTCTGAGCCAGCAGCAGTGGATGCAGTCCTTCCAGCACCAGCAAGATCCAGGTTAGTGAGTTATTCACATGCACCATGAACGCATTTTTTTTCGTCAAATCAAATGTGCCTCTGTAGGGCATCTTTGCACATATCCCCACTGCTCAAGCAGTCTCGATTCACTAGTTTCACTAGTATCTGTAAGAGCTTCTCTTTGGGTGTATTTTCTGGGTGTGTGCAGGTCAAGTAGACTGGGCTGCTCTGGCACAAGCATGGATAGCCCAGAAGGAGTCGACAGGAACAGAGCAGCAGAACATTCAGCCTAATGGCCAGGGCATCCCAGGCCTTGAGCCAGTTGGACAGGGCAACCACGGCGCCTTCCAAGGTGACCCAGCATTCGGCAGAATGTGGCAGCCAGGTACAATTTTAACCCTTTGAATCTTAGCAAGTTTCTCTATTTTGTTGTTATTTTTCTCCACGGTTCCCTTTGGTTTTTCTGGTACTGAAAATGGTTCACTACAGACTTACTATTATTTATTAGACTGAAGAGAATTACTGTGATTTATGACATGATATGTGATCTCCCATGTGCATTTGTGCACTTTGATAAACAGCTGGATACTAGGGCTGCACAATATATTGTTTTTTTTATCATCGATATCAACCGGCGCCAAAAACGCCTTGTGAAAGGCTGTGACGTAACGCGACAGACACTCGGTGATTCTTTGTGCTAATTGAAAGAAAAAAAACTGTAGAAAACTGCACTTTAAAATCCATCCATCTTCGTCCGCTTATCCGGTATCGGGTCGCGGGGGTAGCAGCTCCAGCAGGGCACCCCAAACTTCCCTTTCCCGAGCCACATTAACCAGCTCCGACTGGGGGATCCCGAGGCGTTCCCAGGCCAGGTTGCACTTTAAAATGTAACTATTATTCTTTTTTCAGTGGTGCCTTTCATATCCAATTCGATGTTCAACTTGTTCAGTACAATGTTGGAAACTATTTTCTTTCATTTGTTTTAAATTCAACAAGCAATTTTGTTGCAGAATACTGAAAGCAGCAGAAATGCATAACTGATTACACTTTAATATCAGTTTATTTATCGCTAGGGATGCACCGAAAATGGCCCAAAAGGGCATTTTCGGTTTTCGGCCGAAATACTTTTATTACCGAAACAATATGGCCGAAATGTTGTGATGACGCAAACAGAAACTGCGACCTGCACGTGCTTGTCTGAAGCAACATGTCTGCGGTGTGGACGTATTTCAGGGTATCTGAGAAAGACCCACGGACAGCGATTTGCAAATCATGTAATGCCGAAATTTCATTTGCAAAGACTTTCTCCACGTCGGGTTTAATTACATAATAATATCATTTTAAAACCTTTCTGTAGATCTGTACATTATTATTTAATGTACACATGAGTGGAGTCAAGTTAAACATTTAACACTAGAAGTGCTGGAATTCCATAACTACAAGAACTGCCGTGAGCGGTCATTTTGACCGCCAGATTCCAAACTCTATAATCTCTCATGATAAATACCTAATTGCGATATTGTATTATGTATTGTGTTAGGATATCTTTAGAAAAACGTAATAACACCGAAATGTACATGTTAACGAGTTTAATTATACATTTGAGTAGTAATATGTGTTTCAATAATTCATATCATGGCATAGTAAAACGTAATTATTTCATACATTCATATCCTGAAAAATATGATGTGGAAATTCATTAAACTTAACTCATAACAGCCAAATAACAATTAAAAGTATGTTATTTGAACATTTAGCTGTAACCTAACCTGGCACTGCCTCTGTTTTGGTGTCTGCTGTGGTGCTCAGCGCTGTTGGGACCGTGCGCCGCGGCCCTTTTTTCTCCATAAACTCCGCTCTCAGCTCCTCTGCCAGTTGCTGCATGAACTTCCTCCGGGCAATTTTACTGCTGGTGCACTCCTTGGAGAGGTTGTGTGCAATGCTTCCAGCCAGTTCGAGGATGTATAAAGTTATATGAACATGTAAACAGCCACCGGCCATCTACGTGTACCGCGCCTTTCACAGAGCGAGCGCCCGGCGTTTGCCTTCTGATTCAGAACAGAGTCCATCCACGCCGATGTAGCCTACGTTACCGATCCTGGCTTTGCCTTCGGCCCATCGGTGACGCCCACACTTGTTACTTGAGACCGCTAGTTATGTTTCTTTGACAGAGACTATGGTAGTTACTAAGCAACTAAGATGCATCTTCAACCGCGCGAAAATTTAAAATGTATGGCCGAAATAGGTAAAAGTGACTGTATTTTCTTTGCCTTTTGTGTAATGTATATAAAAACAATTTTAAATTAAAATACAGACTTTTAGGAAAAGTCAGGCAGCAGCAGGATTGTATTTTTTTTTTTCAGCAAAGTTATTACATAAATTTCAAAACGGTCAAAATGACCGTCATGGCCGTTCTAGTGTTAAGTTTGAATCTTATTTTATACTGTGCATTGTTGCAATGTGCTAAATAAATATTTGCATAATTTGTAATTGATTTATTCTTTGAAACTTTAATATTAATTTATACAATTGCAATGCCTTGATTTTAGTAAAGTTAGTACACAGTCATAGCCATAAATGCAATGGTACTAATAATTGGCATAATTTCTTTCGGTGTTATGGTTTTCGGTCTTGGTTTCCTGTTTTTTGGTTTTCGGTTTCGGCCAAGAATTTTCATTTCGGTGCATCCCTATTTATCGCACGTGATACCGTTATAGCATATTTTCCTCGAATCGTTCACCCCCACTGGATACCAACCAAATCCCTCCTTGAGTTGACACTGAGAAGAAGGTGTACACATTGCTACATCTTTGGTTTATCAATGACGTTGTCATTTACAGAATGGGGAATGCATGGCCAGCCCCCTCCTCCTCCACCCCCTCCTCCTCCTCCACCCCCTGACCAGCCCTGGATCCCCCCAGGGTCCGGACCGATGGATGTGGTCAACCCCAGCGAGGACAGCAACAGCCAGGACAGCGTGGAGTTCAACTCTGAAGCCCACCACGGGGTTTACCCCCAGAACAGCCATGGGTATGGGGCACAGCCCGACAGCTACGCCATGGCCCCCATGGCCATGAACCAGTTTGATTATCAGGTATGCAGATGCTACAGTAGAAACTGTTGAAGCGTTTGGGGTTTTAGTGTGGCAACCAAGTAACACAAGAAGGAACAATCCGTAGAAACTGTGCCGGGTCCCAGCGTCTAGAGCTATCAGTCATTGCTTTCTTGATGAGGTGGAGAGGAAAGTGTTGGCTTTTTGAGGATCCAGCATGGTTTGTTTATTATTTATTAGCATTTTTTTTCTTTCTTTCTAAAAAAAAACAAACAAACAGACATTCTAGCCCAGTCAGGAGTGATGGATGAATGTCAGCTAACTTAATCTGGGGAAAGGCAACAACAACAACCCCCCACACAGCTAACAGAGGACCTTCTGTACTTTGAACTCCCTTTTTTTAATTTTCAGTTTGTGCTGTCTCTCCGCAGCATGGAGCCGCCTCATCCTTCGCCCCCACACCTGCAAGCTTCCACTCCCCATACTGGCAGGGTCCTCCTCAGAGCAGACGAGATACCAGGCCACCCGGCTTTAGAGAGCGGCCCAGATCCCCCATCCAGCTCCCTGTCAAACAGGAGGCCCCAGCCCTGCTAGGTGAGTGTGTTTGTTCACCATGAACGGGTGACTTCTCTTTATTTTTTGTGCAACATAAAATAATGCTCCTAATCTTATGACAGAGCATAAACATTGACTTGCACCTAGGCATGCCAGACTATACGTACATTACTGTTTTTTTGCCATTATGTATTAGTTGTCATCCCTTACCTGTTTGCACTACCGCACGTGAAAGTCGTAACAGACTGTAACATTGCAACAGCCTTTTATCTCTCAGATGATAGTACTGTTATAACATTAGAGCAGTTAGTCACTCAGCAGAAAATACATTGGCAGATATTCTCGTGGGAGATTACAAAAGAGGTTCGTGCGGTCTTAACAACACGGCAGCACTTTGATAACTCACTTTGACCTGATATTTCACCTTTAGATGCGGTAAAAAGGCGCACGCTACCTGCATGGATCCGGGAGGGGCTCGAAAAGATGGACCGAGAGAAGCAGAAGAAGCTAGAGCGAGAACGAATGGAGAAGGAGCGTGCAAAAATGGCCAAAGACGACGGCAAAGAGCACGAGGCCGACGAGGGAGGTGATGGGCCACGTATGCCCCGCAAGAGTAAATTTGTAAGCAACTCAGTTTTTGTTCTTGACAGTAATTGTTACCTTTTTGAAAAAAAACTGTGTGTGTGTGTGTGTGTGTGTGTGTGTGTGTGTGTGTGTGTGTGTGTGTGTGTGTGTGTGTGTGTGTGTGTGTGTGTGTGTGTGTGTGTGTGTGTGTGTGTGTGTGTGTGTGTGGACAGGACATCCAGGGGCATGAACCCTTTTCTCTGGTACTATAATCAGGACTGTAGCAGAGATTGCGTTCACAAATGATGCCCACCTTGGCGCTTGTTGAATAAACCTAAATGTGCTTCTGTATGCATCAGGACAGCGATGATGAGGAGAATGACGACAACGAAGAAAAGGCCTCCATCAAGAAAGAATTTTCAGGTCGGAGCCCATCGCCTCCTGCAGAGGACAGTGAACCTGAAATGACGGAGGAGGAAAAGGAGTTCCAGCTGGTCAGTTTGACCATTCAGAGCTTTTCTGCATGGAGATGGTTTATTGAAAATAATAGAATTCATATGTCTCCCCCCCCCCATCTTTAGATGATCATCACAAAAACCCTACTGACAGAGATCCTTCTCGAGGTCACCAATGAAGAGATCCTGCATGTGGCCAAAGAGACTCACCGGAGAGCCACTCGAGGTCTGCTCTTGTCTTTTCCAGTTGATACATCATCTATGCTTGTCCCCAAGACATTGTGTTTAAATCTGAAGAGAATCTCTTTATGTGTGCATAATAATCTCTTTAAATGAAACTCAATTATGCCCTGTAAGCTAGGGTGATTGAGCGGCCAACATGGGAGTATATCTGATATGCATATATTCAACCATTCTCTGCTAATGCATCAGGAGGAGAGAGAGAGCAGAGCAGTGCTTTTCACAAACAGTATTTGAAAACGTGGTCTTCTGGTACATGGCATTGAAGGTCCTGCTGAAAGACTGTACGATACGAGTGACTAAAGTCTCAGCATTGAATCTGACCAGCTTCCACCTGTAGATAACAAGTGACTTCCTCCATTGCAGTGGCATGTGCATTAGTACAGATTGGTTCTTTCCCTGCCGTCCGACTGTTTGACTTGGATTGTGTGGCAGAATTTTGTTTAACCCTCTCTCTTTTCTCCATTTTTTTTGTTTTGTTATTTCTTTTCTCTTGTTACCAATGGCAGCTCTTGTGAATAGTGCTTTACCTGTGACCCCCCTCCCCTCTTCTCTAGCGACTCTCTTGCCTTTGAGAAAATGTGTTTTAACATGTTGTTCCTGTTGTTGATGTGAATCAAAGCTCCTGCAAAACAGCTGGCACAGTCAAGTGCACTGGCTTCTCTGACTGGTCTCAGTGAGTATCCCTTTTTCTGTCACTGGGGGGGAGGGAAGGAAATGACTTCTTTTTATTTATTTATTTTTAATTAATGGCAGGGTGTTAGTAGGAACATGGGAAAAGCTGTTAGAACAACGAATACACCCGAATACACGTTCCAATTTTAGGGGAATCGCTATGATGGATTTGGGTTTAGTTTTGCACTTTTGATGATAGAAGCATGCTCTTGGATACAAAAGTGTGTCTAGTTTTTCTTTGAGGGATTATATGTATTTGTCTTTTAAAGGGGTTATCGTTGTGAAATATCAAGTTGTACAGGATTAAGTGCCTTTCGCTGGGACTTTGGGTTGGGATTGGGGGCTTTCAAAAGTGCAGCCTGACTGTGAGACTATATGGCCTCGTCCTTACCAACACTCAACAACGCGGGGGTTCTGTTGCGGCAGGTGGGCTTGGTGACTATGGTTCGGATGAGAGCGAGGACGAGGATGAGCGCAGCGTGCGAGGGTCTGAATCCTCCGACACCGACGACGAGGAGTTGCGCCACCGCATCCGTGAGAAGCAGGACGCCTTCCGCCGCAAAGAGCGGGAGACGCAGCAGCTGCAAGACAAACAAGCACAGGAGGCTCTGCTGGCCCGTGGTAAGACGCCGTGTTTGTGTCTTTGCAAGGTTAGACGAGGAGCAACGCTGCGTCGCGTAGGGCTGCACAGTTGATCGAATTTTAATCACGGTCACGATTTTGGCTTCCCACGATCAAATTCACGCGATCGAGCGATATTTAAAATGCGTCGTTCCTTTCGTGGAACGCTTTTTCTCCCCCCCAAAGCTCCGTAAACCACGCTCTGATCACGTGCCTCCATGAGCCAATCGGAGTTGTTCCCTGCACCGCGCAGCTTAGTTTAGATGTAGACAGTCACAGAGGACAGAGTAACGTGAGGAAACTTCCACAACGGATAGCTGTCGGTCACAAGGTTTACCAGTAAACGCAACATTTAGTCCCGTCTGTGTTGTTTTTCAGACAACAACAGTGACCAGAGCTAGTTTGTCTGTTAGCTCATAGCTTTAGCGGCATACTGTTGTACGTCCCGCTGTTGGAATCCTCTACAGTGAAATACAATCGCACTACACCGTTTAGCTGTCAGCATTTTAGTCGTGTTTAATCCAGTTACTACTGTAGCTAACGGTAGGCTAACATTAGCCGCTGTGTAACGTGTTATTAGTGTTTACTAGCGGGACGTGCAGCGATGTTTCTGTTGCCTCGAACGTCCGTTTTGGAGCATCAGAGCGAAACGCAGACATTTTAAGTGGCACCGTAATCCGCGTTGCTATTTCGTCCGGTAGATACCGGGCACATGCACCGTAACGTGAACAGAAAATTGCGTTGCCTGTATCTTTTCACGGCAAACACGCATGTGTAGAATGCGGTCGCACAACAGCTGAAATGGCATACTCCTTCATAGCATCCTTCAACAAAGGAGGAGTGTAGCACAATATGGATATGGATAAAATTTCTTTAGGTTAAAATCAACAAATAATCGTGATAATTAATCGTGATCTCAGTATTGATCAAAAATAATCGTGATTGTCATTTTGGCCATAATCGTGCAGCCCTAACATCGCTTGACTCTAATGCCTCAAAATGGTTGAACGGCGTGATACAACATTGAACCAAAATAAACATGACGGAAGAACTTTTTCCCCAACTTTTTGCATATTTTACAGCTTTTACGTTTGCATATAAATTGGCTTTTTCCGTTTCCATTAACGTTGGAGTAGTAATCCAACAACAAAGGAAGATGGTGATACTTGTGTGGAATATATATTTAAATCCGTGCAAATGCTCACAGTGACCAGGAGTTAAATGATCGAAGTTAGTGCTGACTTGATCTCCTCTTGAACATCACTCAAGATTACAACCATAATAAGTGTGAAAGTTGGGAAGTCATTTCAACTACAGACGATGCCGAGTTTGATACCTAGGCTAGAGTACCTATCCGATACCAGTGCGTTTAATACATATATACATACATCTAATTTTTCTTCTTTTTAACAGATGTATATTACTATCCCTGTATGGATGTGATATTATGTTAGCAATAATATCACATCCATACAGGGATAGTAATATACATCTGATAATATGTTGTATGGCCTGGCTCAGGTTAACCCCTTTGTAAAACATGAACAAACGCATGCAGAGAATGAATGCCATAGAACTTTCTTTAATTATCTAGTTTGACAGTCAGTCATAATGGAAAAAGAACATAAATTAGGTACTTCATAGTTTGTTTGTTTGTTTTCGGGCTAAATGACGCGGTATCGGATTGGTGCGTTGGCTCGCTGATACCAGCAATTTAGGCAGGATCCGAGACATTCCCGACACTGGAACCGTCATCGGAACAACTCTAATTACAGCACCTGATGTTTCCTTGCAGACTGATCTCAATTGGTGGTGTATTTATGACACGCCAATTTGTATGCCATTTTGGCGTGTTATCAAGATGCATAATCGCTTTTTAACGTGTTTACCAACGCCGTTTGGCCTCCATTGACTTACGTTACCTTGCGATTGCGTGTCAATTTACGCCGTAGCAAGTAGTATGAAAGGGGGAAAATCCGCGTAGGGAGGTTGGTCGGGGTGGTGGATGGGTCAAACAACACAGGACTTTCACCCAGGAGACCGGGCATCATGTCACGTTTCCTAAACCCAACCGTCCAGTTCTTCTTTTCCTAAACCCAACCGTCCGAAAAGCGATTATGAGTCTTGATAACACGCCAAAATGGCATACGAATTGGCGTGTCATACACACGGCACTTATTGAGATCAGTCTGCAACCCGTCCACTGGATACAGCGTAGACCAGGGGTGTCAAACTCAACTTCACTAAGGGCCACACTGGAAAAAGAGAATCTCATCCAGGGCCAGACCTGTATAGTGTATTGACATGCTTTTATTTCATCGGAAAAGTCAAATATCTTTGACTCAGTTATTGCATGTCTCATACAGTCTTCCCACTTACTGTTTGGTCGACATAAAGCCCTGAAAAAAGCCATCCTAGAATTCAGCAAATCAAGCAAAAACAATGATTACGTTTTCTAAGTAGGCTACCACACAGCCGACTTACAACAAGCTCTTTCACAGCCGGAATATGCTAACTCTACTCCACTCTAACTCTAAACTCAAATTCTCTGGTTCTGGGGGAACATCTGAGTCTCAAAGTCGGCAAATTTGCCAAATTGTGCTTTGAGTGTCGCGTAATTGCAAGTTGAAAAACATTTTCCCATGTTTTTGGTTTGGCGCACAACTAGGTGGGCCAGAATATATTGTGAACCTAAATTGATATGCAGGCCGGATCAGAATGTGCGAGGGGCCGAATTTGGCCCGCGGGCCTTGAGTTTGACACGTGGCGTAGACATACACGCGGATAGCTCAAAATGCGTACAGATAACATGCCACTTGGCTTTAGAAAGTGGCGTGTATGTAGGGCTGGGCAATATTTTAATATTATATCGATATCCTGATATGAGACTAGATATCGTCTTAGATTTTGAAGAATTGTAATATCGTTATCGTTACCTTTAACCACTTAGTCATTATATCTACATTATGATGGTTATTTATCTAAAATCTAAATGTGGAAGATATTTTGTGAAAGCACCAATTGTCAACCTTACAATATCGTTGCAATATCGACATCGAGGTGTTTGGTCAAAAATATCGTGATATTTGATTTTCCCCATATCGCCCAGCCCTACGTGTATGTTTACGTGACGTTATGATGTCACGTTGTTCCTTGTGTATTTTTCAATGAGTCTTTTTGTTGTTTGTTTCTACAGAAGAGATGGTGAAGGAGAGATTGATCAGAGAAAAGGGGGATTATGATGAGGGCCAGCCAGAGAATCCACACAAACAGGAAGTCAATGAGAGGGAGGCGGAGCCCTTGGTAGAGAGGCGTAGGTCCCGTAGTGAGAAGGAGGGTAGCGAGAGCAAGCACTTGGGCAGAGGGAAGGAGCGATCCGGGCGAGGCGGCAGCCATTCCCCGGCCAACGGGCACAGCAGCAGCTCCCGCTCCACCTCCAGCCACAGCAGCCGTCGTTCTTCCTCCTCCTCGTCTTCTTCCTCCTCTGCATCGTCCCGCAGTTCATCGCGATCCTCCTCCCCACGGAGAAAGAGGAGGCGCAGCCGCTCGTCCTCCCACAAGGCCCGCAGGCGCAGCCGCAGCCACAGCTCCCACAGGCATCGCAGCGAGAAGGGCAGGGACAGGAGGCGCAGCAGCGCTGAGAGGTCAGGCCGCCACAGGAAAGATCGCAGTGATTCCAGGGAGCGCAGGAGCCGCAGGAGTAGATCCAGATCCAGAGAGCGAGACCGGGCCAGAGCCAGGGCCAGAGACAGCCGCAGTCGCAGCAGAGAGAGGGAAAAGGAGAAGGAGAGGGATAAGGAGAGGAAAAGGAGCCGGGATGGCAGAGACGGCAGTCATAGTCGTAGCAGCAAAAACAAGCCGAAGGCCTCCAGCAAAGACAGAGAGAGGAGGAGGGAAAGGAGTCATAGCCATGAGAAAGACAAGAAAAAGAAGGATAAGGATAGGGAGAAAGAGTCAGATAAAAAGAAGGAAAAGCCAAAGGCCAAAGAGAAGGAGAAAGAGAAAGGAAGCTCTGTAGTTACAGAGGAGAATGGCAAATCGAAGAAAAGGAGAGAGTGTGACTCATGCACGGACTCCCAGAGTGACAAGCACTCCCGGCAGGATAGCAAAGCCAGCAAGAAGGGCTCCGCCAAAGCTAGCAAGAAGTGCTCCGATTCGGACTCGAGTAGATCCCCTAGCCCCGAAGTTAGCAAGGAAAAGAAATCAAAAAAATCCAAACGTAGTCGCTCAAGATCGACGGAAAAATCTCACAAGTCTGGTAAGAAGGCAAGCCGCAAACACAAGTCTAAGTCGCGATCAAGGTAGTATTCGTTTTTTCTCTTTTTTCCCTACTGTATGTTTTTCATTGTATGTCTCATTGTGATTTCTCTGGAGTCCTTTCTTTAATCAACGTATTTGCGACAGCTTTAAAAAGGCAAATTGTTTACTGTATGTTATGAAAATGTACTGTCAGATGCAGTCACTTCTGCGTGACTGTGTAAAGTCAAGTCTGATGCAATAAAGGGTTTTAATGCTTCATGTCTTGCAAATTTGCCATTTCTGAATTTCTAACAAGTCACATTATGTCTCAACAATTCCCCGCTGTTGTCTTATTAGAGTCTGTTTGGTAGCACAAGGGGAGGGAGGAGGGCTGCAGAACATTAGTTTTTATGGAGATTATGAACAGTTTTGTACTCTGGGAGTACAGTATGTATTGGAGGGGAGGGGGGGAGGGGGATTTGTGCATGTTTGTGTATTGTAGTCTGCGTGGGTGAGTGTGATTGGTGCAGTATTAATGTCATGTCCACGCCTCTCTTTCAGGTCAACATCCCCCTCCCGTCGTAGCAGACGCTGAGGAGCACAGTTAACCTCCTGATCTGTGCACGTTACCATTTTTTTAAATTCCATGAGTTGAGCAGGCTTGTCTCATTATAGAGGCAGTTGTGTAGGTGAACCCCCCCTCCCCCCATACATCTTTCATCTTTGTAAATATGTTATTTTTAAAAGTGTGACTGAAGAACAAGACTTTTTGAATGGTAGGAGTTTTCACTTGTATCATTATGCAAAGATTAATAAGACTCTGTGGACACTTAAAAACTCAAGTTGTACCATTTTAAACCGTAACAGGATTAACTTTTTTCTCCAAACATTATTGTAAATGTCCAATAAAACTGTTTGTTCCTTGGCTTGCCTCGTTGTCTCTTTTCTCATAATGCTACATTTAACAGCAAACTTTCTTAACACATCATGAGGATTAATGTTACATTTGTAAGTCAACATGGTTAAGAGATCGAAACATTTAAAGGGCCAGAAAATGTCATTCCATTCACATCAGTGCAGCTGAACGGGTTTCTTCTAAAAATAAACTGCTTCAAACTAGTGTAATTTCTCATTAGGAGATACGGTACGTTTTTAGAAAGAAATTACGACATTACCATTGTCGTAATTACCATTACGACAAACTCTCAAAGGATGCTATATTCTTGGATGGCATAGTTCAGCATAATGTTACTTCTGAAACTTGCATAAAGCCTGTAGCTAGTTGAGCAGTAATTATGAGTTATGTCACATAACAGAACCGTAACGTCAATGTTAATGTAGTCATCAGGTATTTATTACACAATAAAATGCTATATACAATAGCTACTCGTTTCTCATTGGTACTTTGCAACAAGTGTCAGGACAGTAGGAACTAAAGTGTGCGACGTTTCTCCCCGAGCAGAAAAGACAGGGTGCACCGTTTCAAGTGCAGTCAACGCATTCATGGCAGTGAACCAGCGACGGGTTGAGATCCTTTGAGTGTACTCATTTAACGTTACAGTAGCTAGCTGCACAACTGTTGACAGCATGTACGCGAATAAGTTTGGTCGCTTCATGTTAGGGCTGTACAGCCGGAAGACGGTCGCTGCCTGCGGTGGGCTCCAGAGTGCGGTAGGACGAAGCGGGTTTAGCTGGACTGCGGTGTGTAAACAGCGGACACTGTGGCTGCAGAGGAGCGCCTGTCTGAATACACGGCAAAATACCGTGCCCTGTCACGTCAGGTAAAGTCTCGCATTTACACACCTCTCTTCACAACGCAGTACAGTCAGAGCTTCCACTTAGTTGACGTGGACTTGCCTTAAAATGTCACGCTTGCTCGCAGCCATAGTGGTATTAGTGTTGACGAACTGACCGAAGAGCCGGTTAATTAACCCGAGTCGTGGCATTGAACCGGGCGAATCGAGTGCCATATTTCAATGAACGGACTTACTCCTGTTTTTTTCTTTTACCCCATTCGTGCCGTTGTGTGTAGCTGGTATTGTTCTGCTACTGTGTGTGTAGTAATCTAGCTCATTAGCGCCTCCACTGGAGTGGTGGTGGTAGAATCAATCAGGAAATTAGCTGCCTAGACCGCGCACCAGGCTACTGAACGAGACCGAATGTAACCGGGCAACCGGCCGGCCCGCTCGAGTCATGTAATCAAGCGGTGTCTTGGTTCTCGGCAAGTTTGAGTTATTAACCGAGGCGAGTTTCTGGTGCATCTTAGATGATTGTGTTCATGGCAATTCACACATTATCGATGTACATCACAATAAGTACATCACATAGAAATACACGTCATGTTATGTTGGTAGTTATGTTAAGTTAAATGTTAGAGAAGTGAATGTTGCTACATGGTAGGTAGGCTGTCACGAGGAGACCACGCACCAGGCTACTGCACGAGACCGTAAGGACCGTAACGACCGTAACCGAGGGAACTGCATGGGTCTATGTAATCAAACGGGTGTCTAGGTTCTCGGCAAGTTTGAGTTATCAACCGATCCCAGAAGCCTTTATTTCTCGTGCATCTTAGATGATTGTGTACATACAAATTCATAGGCTACATTATCGATGGATATCACATACAAATACACGTCGTGTTATCTTATGTTAAGTTAAATGTTTGTTACATGGTAGGTAGGCTGTCACCAGGAGACCGCGCACCAAGCTACTGAACGAGACCGTAACCGTGCCTAGTGCATGAGTCTGTGTAATCAAACGGGTGTCTAGGTTCTCGGCAAGTTTGAGTTATCAACCGATAGCAGAAGCCTTTATGTCTCGTGCATTTTAGAATTGTGTTCATGGAAATTCATAGGCTACATTACCAAGGGGAAAGTATTATATCATACAAATACACGTAATGTTATCTTTATGTTAAGTTAAATGTTAGAAGTGAATGTTGCTACATGGTAGTTAGACTGTCACGAGAAGACCGCGCACCAGGCCGAATCTATTAACTCGGTAGGCCAACCAACGACCGTCCGGTTGAACCGACTCGCGTAAAATAGTCGGTTGTCCCATCACTAAGTGGTATGAGAACTGTACATGTAACCCACTCGTCTTGGAATGTCTTTGGGCTGCTTTTCTATCTACGCTGCGTCGTTCTACCTACCTGAAATTAAGGGGGGCTCAAGCCCCCCTTAATTTCATCTCAGCCCCCCTAAAAATGATAATACAAAAAAAACTTTTTTATCAATTTTTTGTGTTTCAAGTTAGAGCTTGCGAACTTGTCTGTTAGTGAGAGGATAAACAATTACAGGTTCAAAGGGCTTGACACATGTTTAATATCCTGTGTGTCTGTAGCCGATGCTATGCTATGTAACCCCGTCAAGGAAAGGGTTAACAGAAATGTAGTTTGGGCCTATGGGAGGTGGTTGTGCCAGAGTCTCTATGTAATCTGTCAGAGAGAGAGCAGGAGACGGTTGGGAAGTTTAACGTCGGTAGTCCCCGGAGAAGAAGTTGGTCATTTCATGGCGCAGATTAGAACCCATATTGAAACGTAAGCAACTAAAGGCAAGGCACTGTATCCGTGTCACATTCTCATTAGGGGCTGAGCCCCCCTAAATGTCTGATCCTAGAATCACCCCTGATTTGGGGGAAATGTGTAACAGTGATGTTACAAAGTGCGAGTTAAAGGATCAAATGTTGATCTCTTGAAATCGTTATGAGCCAGGTTCAAGTTGCCAAATCAAATAAAGGTCACTTAAACTGAGCTTTTACTTGTCTAATGTATAACACTTGTTCTTTATATATTTTACTAGTAGTAGTTTGTACAGTGGTTCCCAAAGTTTTCCTTGTAAAGTACCCCTAAACTGACACAAATTAGACCATGGACATTTAATAAGAATTTGTCCCAGGGTCCAACACCTGATTGTATTTTTGTTTTTAGATGTTTTATTACAGAAAGTGTATCAAACCCATGACCAAAATAGTTAACTCATACATTTTGCCATTGTGTTCCTAATGGATGGAGTGATAGTGGAAATAAATCATTCCCCTTTGCGCTGGGGGGGCCCTCAGCAGATCAGACTGGTTGTACTGGGCAGCTTCCTGTGAATGTGATCAGTGTGTCCCTGCTAAAGAGAAGCTTTCCTGGATAAATAAAGGCTAAAGGACTACAACCAACTGTTGCTTTCAGTATCGATTAAACTGTCAATGACCTTTCTGATTAATAAATTGTTATAAAAAATGTCGGAAAATTGTAAAAAAAAAAAAACCTATCACAACTATGGTTTGTGTTATCCAAGAGAATACCCAAACATATTTAATATTCAGTGATATAAAAGAAAAGAAATTCTCACGTTTGAGAAGCTAAAACCACAAATGTTAAAAAAAATAGATTTAGTTAGATTATTTTCTTGATTAATCGATTAGTTGTTTGGTCCATAAAATGTCAGTAAATGGTGAAAAATGTGGATCAGTGTTTCCCGAATGTCTTGTTTTGTCCACAACTCAGATATTCAGTTTACTGTCACAGAGGAGAGAAGAAACTACAACATATTCACATTTAACAAGCTGGAATCAGAGAATTTTTAATTGAAAAATGACTGAAACTAATTAATCCAATATCAAAATAGTTTGCGATTCATTTAATAGTTGAAAATAGGTCTGGGCAATACTGTATATCGATATTATATTGATATCGTGATATGAGACTAGATATCGTCTTAGATTTTGAAAATCGTAAATGGCTTAAGTGTTGTCTTTTTCCCTAGTTTTAAAGGCTGCATTACTAGCCTGACAAGCCAGACCCACATCCAGATGTTGGGTCTGGGAACTCACCATTGGCAGGGCTCAATCCGAGGGGCGGGATAAACGGTTGTCTTTCAAATATTCTCTGCACGCAATAGGATAGCTCTACAACCAACCAGAGCAACGCTAGTTGAGAGATTAAAGTTTAAACTCCGAACACATCTTCCTTTTTTTTTTTTTTTAAGAATGACTTCAGTGCTGTTCTTTTCTCAAAGAAAAGCTTAACTCCAAGTCTTCCAGAGTCGCGGCCAAAGTCGATTCCAAAGACCGCTGTTCGCCAGCAGCAGCAGCCATAAGCCCGCCCACCGACTCTATACACGATGTGATTGGCCTGACTAGAGTTTGGTTTTTCCAGCTCGCAAGCCAACGGAGAGTTGCTAGACTGACCCTGGCTGCGTCTAGATTTCGAGGCTAGTGCATTACAGTAAAGTGATGTCATTTTCTGTGTTACCAGACTGTTCTAGCTCTTCTATTATTTTTACCTTTGCCCACCTAGTCATTATATCTACATTACTGAAGAGTATTTATCTAAAATCCCATTGTGAAGATATTTTGTTAAAGCACCAATTGTCAACCCTATAATATCGCCACAATATCGACATCGAGGTATTAGGACAAGAATATCTCTATCTGATTTTCTCCATATCGCCCAGCCCTAGTTGAAAACTAATCGATTCATCTTTGCAGCTCTATCAGATAGTGACTTTTGAATCCATGGTCTCGAGAAATGGTTCCACGGTTGTATGTGTCATTGGCTGTTGTGTCTCCCCTGTATTAGGTGTTGTGTTTAGGCCTGTACACTCACTGTTGATGTCGTCCTGTCTATTTTACCATGCGCAGTGCTCGATCAGCCTCCCGGACCACAGTGGACCCCGATGAGGTGAGGAGGTTCCAGACTCTGGCCAGCAAGTGGTGGGACGAACAGGGAGAATTCGCAGCCCTCCATGCCATGAATGACCTGAGGGTGCCTTTCATACGGTGTGTGTTTGTACTTAATATGCATGTCAATAGTCATATTTATTAAAAAAAAAAAAAAAAAATGTCACCTATAAGTCACTGTCAACGCGGGATGGATAGGCAGAGGCGTCAAGCAATTGTGTCAAAACATAACCTGGATCCAGCCTTGTGGTATTTGAGAGCAACAACAACACATCAGGGATACATTGAAGTGGCATGAATTGAAAGTGACAGGATTCCTCCACACATTTTCAGCACCGTTTTCCACTGCCCCAACGCTACATTGGTAGCCTACATGTTTTGTGGCTGCGTCTGTTTTGATTGATAAGATCTGCTGCAGGGGCCCCCGCGAGATAGTCACGACATTATCCATCCAGCCGAGAGCCCGCTGCTGCTCGGCCCTCCCCCCCTCGGTGGTCCTGGTGGTGGTGGTGTGGATGATGTGTGTTTATGGTGACAGCATGACCGATCGAGTGCCAGTGTATGTCTGAGTGTGGCTGATTTGCCCGATGTGAGTCTGCCCTAAGGGTGTGTCTAAATGAGACGCTTGCTGTTCACTCTTTGAGACTCCAGCAATCTTACAGTGATTCAGTCAATCCTGACTTTTGAAAACTTTCAATGTATTGAATATGCCGCGTTACTGTGAATGGAGTCTGGAGTTCCACTTTACACTACAGTCAATTAGGGCTGTGCAATTAATCAAATTTTGATCGCGATTTCGGCTCCTAACAATGACAAAAACGGTGTAATCAAGAAAAACGATTATTTTGCAAATTACGTTTTGCAAGTAAACTCTTACTTTGTCTTTTTGTTCTAAAGGGGAATTCAAATGGTCCAAATGGGAAAAGTATGAAGTAAAATAAAAAAAAAGTAAGTTCAAGGTGTTCAATAAATGCAACATCTTTCCAAAAGTCAACGAGTAATCGTGTTAAATAATCGTGATTTCAATATTGACCAAAATAATTGTGATTATGATTTTTTTTTTTTTCTTCTCCATAATCAAGCAGTCCTACAGTAAATCCTACATTCATAAAAAGCATTGATTCTAGGGCTGCACAATTAATCGCAATTGTATCGAAATCGCAATATGGACTAGTGCAAAGATCCAAATCGCAGGGGGGGGGGCGCAATATTTTTGTTACTGGCAAAATATGTGTTGAACCGTTCTGAATGAAGTATTGTGGTGCTGTGAGACATCCCGGCCTAAAAATCCTATTTTACAGACTAAAGGAAAAATCTTTGTTTGGTACAGATTCTCACAAAAAGCACGCTATTATTATTATATTAATTATTTTAATTTCTTTCAATGTTAATAATTTTCAATGAAAATGAGAATAATGATACAAAAACGATCATTCCCTCCAATATCATGAATCATATCGCAATCGCAATATCAGTCAAAATAATCAACTAGATATTTTGCCCTACTTGATTCTGTATGCTTAGTAATAAGCCTTTAGTGTTTTGCACTTTGTATTTAACGGACCACATTTTCTGTTTAAAGGTAAGAATTTAGCAAGTCAGTTTGGCTTTTTTTGCCATAATAGTTTAGCACATTGAAACTGTTGTGAAAACTACCATCCATACTTGCAGCAATCTTAAAATAATGCCATTAGAAATCTGGTTTTGATTTGTATATGTTTTCAAATGAAAGAGAATGACATGTACATTTTAAAAAATCTCTTTATTTTATAACTACACTTTCACAGTAATTTGACAAGTCAGTATTATTTTTTTCATTGCGGACATAATAGCTCTTAAGCGAGTAATGGTTCCTTATGTGGAGATGGCTTGACATTCCACTCCAACTGTGGCTAACTCGCTTTTGTTTGCATCTTTCTCTGCTTGTGGTGGGGTTGGGAGCTAGTTAGGTTGATGTCTGCCAACACCTAATCCTCTCCTTCACTGTTTGCACGGATGCTCCTAAACCCCAGCAGAGCTATAATGGGGACGATGCATACCAAGATCTCGGCCTGTTCTGCATGTTTAATGCCTGAGGCAGACAGTCGGCAGACGGTGCACGAGGGAAGGTAGGAAGGAAGGAACAGAGGAGCGAGCTTGGGATGAATTTGTAGCCAGAGGATATTTGTGGTTGTTAGCTGGCAGACACTGTAGCCCACGGTGAAATGAAGACTGTTGGGACAGTGGATGGTGTGAGCAAAAATGAAGAGATTCTCATGGTCTCCAACCTTTCATACGCCTACCTCTCTATGCTTAGCAGCATTAGGCTGTGGATGTATAAGAACACAGACATCTTCCCTCATGATGGCTGTACGTTGGAGAGTAAGAGGGGGATATGCATCGTTCTTTTTATTTGAAATTTAACCCACTTGTGGTTTACCTGTTCAGGGATAATCTGCTGAATGTGCACAGAGTGCGTCACCCTGGGAAACCTCTCAGAGGACTCCGAATATTGGATGTCGGCTGCGGAGGAGGCCTGCTCGCAGAGGTAAGTGGGTGCACATGTCTTTTGTGAGAAAGATGCAGATCCAGTTTGAACAAGGACATGCAGACAAAAATAGCTTTGCCCCTATCCCTCCTCTGTCCATTCCCAATAGTTTCAGTTGCTACCTTTCACGTCACATTAAGTTCTTTTCCCTCCAGATAGCAGTCTGTTTCAGTGTAAACAGAGATTCTGCTCTCAGTGCATTATAGTGCTAGTCCTTTCACATACATACCAGTGCCCAACAAAACATTTAAACGTCAGCCTAATTCTGCTGCCCTTTTGATTTGACTGGTCTCAGTGTGGTGGAGCGGACAGTCGGTCATTTAAACTTGTTTATCTGTTTGTTAGTGTTGAAAGCTGGGCAGCCAGGACAGGGATTCTGTCTCTGCCTTTATTTGATCTGAGGACATACAAGACAAAATCAGGTCATGTACTTGTATGGCTCTGTCACACAGGCTGTCATATTTAGACACAGATACACACAAAAACAGTGTGTCTGTTAAGACTGCAACTGTGGTTGCATCTCTGGGTGTCTTGTCACTACACCCCTCTCCCATCAGAAGGGATCAGCTGTGGTAGGACGTAGATCAGCCCCTGGGCAAGTGCAGCTCACCGCGTGGGCCTGTGTGTTCACGATTGTCCAGAAGAGGGCATTGTTGTTCACATTCAACCAACCACTTGTGATGTTTATTACCTGGTCTAAAATGCTGTTAACAGTTTTTTACACAACACATTTCTCTATACAGAGTTCACTCTTTCTGAGCACGTCACACACTCAGTACAGCAGCAGTCATTGTGGACTAAACTGTGGATCACTTTTCATTGCTTTGACACAAAACGCATTCAGTGTCCACATCATTTACATTTCATGCATTGGTTTTCACTCAAACTCAACCACCACCAAGCCTGTGTATTTAAAGTCGATTTTGCACATTTACCTACTATTTAAAAAATAGAACATAACAGAGACATGCAAAAAAATTGCAAGAAAAAACATAAGACGTGATGAGGATAGGAAGACAGACGTTAGCCCCGTTTTATCTCCGTATGTATAGTGTATATATACATGTTTGTTTTGTGTTGCATTACTGGAATGACTTTAGTTGAGAAAAGAATCTACTGGAACATTTTGCAGCATTTCTGATTCATTTCTGTAACATATACTGTGAGGTAGCACAATCCATGCAGAAAAGAGATGCCATTCTTTTTGTTGTAATGGAATCTTGGTCTATGCAAAAACAGCAACAACAAAAATGATTATAAATAAAAACAAAGACAACCATAATCCATATTGTACTGGACTTTAGCTGCTATGCTGAGCTCCATGTTGGTAATGAGAACTGCGTCAAGACTTTTGGAAAATTGAATTCGACATAGAGAAATGTGTGCAACCTTTTTGCAAACTAAAAAAAACTGCAAAAATAATTCTGGTGCATAAAAACTGTATAATGGTGTCATAACTTATTATGAGTATTTATTTTTTTACAAACTGTTGGCGCCCTTGATCCATTCTAGGTTACATACAGTTAATGGAATGACTGTAAAAAAAAAAAAAAAAAAAAGATTACATTGCTTAGGCCTTAGTAAAATGTTGAATTTGGAGACTGACTAGCAGCAATATCCTCTTTATCACAGACCGTAACATGGTTTATGGGAAATGTAGTCTGAGGAACAGCAGCTAACTCTCCGCTGTTCCTGCTGTTCCTCCTCATCAATTGTCCTGTATTGTTATTTTACACTATGTGATGGAGCTAAAGACACTTCTCTATAATATGGAATATAGTTTATAACTTAATGTTGCTCTACTGTAGTATGGGATTGCTTTTAGAAATTGACATACAGTACATCTCGTTTTGACTTTTCTCTTTCCCCCCTCTCCTCTTTGTCTCCCTCACAAGCCCATAGGCCGCCTGGGAGCTAATGTGTTGGGTATAGATCCAGTAGGCGACAGCATCGGTACAGCCCAGCTGCACTCATCCATTGACCCGGACCTTTGTGAGCGGGTCTGCTACCGGGCCAGCACTCTGGAGGAGCTCGCAGCAGAAGAGGATGAGGCAGAGGAGGAGCAGGGGGCGGGCCAGTTCGATGCGGTCGTAGCCTCCGAGGTGGTGGAACATCTGGCCGACCTGGAAACCTTCGCCTTCTGCTGCAACCAAGTGCTGAAGGTGTGTGCCGGGACAGAGCGTGCGTTTTCCTTCAGCTGTCAGCTCATGGCACATATTTCTGCATCCATACAGTATGTGTTCATCTGAGCGTATGCTAATGTGCGTAATATGATGATTGTGTTATGTTTGTTGTGTTTGCATCTGCTGTGTTTCACTGGGAATAGGGTTAGCATGTGTGTCTGGGTTGCGTTGAACATTGACGAGCTTTAGTGAAAGCTGTACGTCAATACTGAGACCAGATGATCGTAATCTCCCAGGACAGTGGGCCGGAGGGGAAAAAGACAACTAATCTGCACGAGGGTTGCAAAGGGTCCGGGAATTTCAATGGGAAGCAAAGCTCAGGAAGTTTGCAAAGTGGGCACAATTTACATTTAAAATCTGTAACTTTGAATAATTAATTTATTTGGAGGTAAAACTACCCATAAAAGGCAATACTAGGTCTTATGGCACGTTTTGGTTAAAAATGCCCATTTTATTGAACTGCAACCAGTGCACTCTTTCATCACATGTACGGATCAGTTATAAAGATATATATATATATATATATATATATATATATATATATATATATATATATATATTTTTTTTTTTTTTACATGTGTTGATTTTTATTTAAAAGTTACTGTCTCCAGACAAGTACAAATCAGAAAACAGAGTGACTGAAAGAGGATGGGATAATAGACAACAACTTAGAGTTTAGGCAGAAAAAAACACACAAAAATGGCCAAAAGGAAAAAATATTTTTTGTATATATACACATGATCTGATAAGACCTACGTAAAATAATTAGTTAATTAACACATATAGGCTGTTCATCTACTTTATCACATTACATCTGACCAGCTCATGTATCGTGTTCTAAGAAGCCAATTCTCCACCTTTAAACATGACTGAGCCTCTGACATGGAAGATTACTGGGAGAGAAGGGGACTTTCACGAGCACGTTTAAGGCTTCGGCATGGAATGACTACAGAATAAAAACCTCAGTAGACAAAACCTTTCATTCAAACTTGTGTGTGACAAATATGTCAATCTAAGCTTTTTCTAGCTGGGAACCTAGGAAGTGATTAGCAAACTCTGAGTAGTAAACTCAGATTTATATGTCTATTTTTTTTAAATCACGCATGGAAATGTACAACATAAAATTGTTGCATTGAGATGCATTGATAATCGGTTTAGAATCGAATCGTTGGCCTCTGAATCGGAATCAAATCGTGACGTGCCAACTGATTCCCACCCCTAGTATTCATTTGGCAAAATGATGGATTATGGCTGCTTATGGTATGGTAAAGGGTTTGCTTCTCCCTGTATATGACATGAAAAATATAGCCTGAGCAAATAAACCCTGTTTTCCTTTTTATTCCTGTTAATTCCCATGCAAAGTTTCCCACTTGAATATTCCCAGAATGTTGCTACCCTAGACTGCACTTTGTCTCTCTCTGGTGCAAATCTCTCCCTTCTGCTCTTTTACTAAGAAAAGCCTTAACATGTGTCTTGCCTCAGAGGGCATCTATGCCGGGATGCTTTAGCATGACTTGTCATATTGTTTGCATTCATTTAACTGCACTCCCTGGCTTGTGTTTTCTATCTCTTGCACTCTGTCTCTCCCTGTCCACTCTCCTTCACCCTCCTTCATCAACTTCAGCAATAAACGCATTGCGAAAGACACTCGGGGATGTTTTGAGTTAATTGATAGAGGGTATCGGTATAAAAACCTACAAATTTAAATGTAACTATCATTTTATTTTATTCGTGCCTGCCTTTTGTGTTCAGTTCAGAGTTTGTCAAATATAATAACAATTTCCTTTCAGTTTTTTTTTTAATTCAACAAGCAATTTGTTGTATTATTTAATCAGTATATTACAGCAGCAGAACGGAGTACATTCTAATAGCTCTTGGTTAGTAATATCGTTATCGCAATGTTCAACAACGCCATCGCATATTTTCCTCATACCGGGCGTGCAGCCCTAACTTGTGTACATAGTAGGGATGTGATGTCACTGTGATATAGGTTTTCCGAAGCAATATTACCAGCAGAAACTGTAAATCTTTAATACTTTTGTAAACTAAAACTGTTCCTTTTCTGTACGCGCAGCTAGGCGGCTCACTCTTCATCACTACTATAAATAAAACCAACCTGTCATACGCGTTGGGTATCGTTGTGGCCGAGCAGCTGCTGCGCATCGTCCCCAGCGGGACGCACGACTGGGATAAGTTCATCAGCCCCGTAGAGCTGGAGCGCCTCCTGGAGTCCAGTAAGTCCCTCTCATTTCCACATAACACACAATCAAGTATTTCCCCTGTAAATGATAAACAGCAGATTACCAAGTGGTAATAAGTGCTCTGTAGGAATAAATATAAATCCTGTAAAAGCCTCCGTCAGTATCAGCAAGTGGTTTAAACCACACAATCTGTTCAGCAGATACAAATTCGACATGGAAAGCAATTTATATTTCATATACCTTTTTACTTTTTCTGCACATTTTCATCCACGTGTCGTTTAGTGGTTCTGGGGAGATTCCAAATTACGCCCATGTCTTTTATTAACTGCAGGGGTAATGAAAGTGTTTGCTTGTTTTTTTTTTCAATAAGAAAAGAAATTGCCTGTCACTGATTGGCTCATTCCGAGCGATGGGGATTTCATCATTTATAGGAGCTGACATCATGTTCTGTTCCCAGTGCTAAATGGGAGTTGAATAAAGCAACATTTCACTATCTAAACTAAATTAAGGGTCATTATTTTTCCCTAATGGACAGTTAAAAAGACAAGAAGACGTGCGTTGAAATGGTTCTCCTTTATACACATTCATTTATTTATTTTAGGTACTTCAGAGGCTGATATTCAGTGTGGTAACCAGCCACTATTCAGCTGCACTAGCATGCCATGTCTTTTATAGGTATATAAAGACTCTTCTCTTCTTTGGCCTCTATCCCTCCCCACCCCCCCATCCATTTCATCTTCTCTCAGATGGTTTCTCGGTGCAGTCTGTCCAAGGAATGCTGTACAACCCGGTATCAGGAGCCTGGAGCTGGACTGACAGCACTGCCATCAACTACGCCCTCCACGCTGTCAAAGTGAGAGACGATCCCCACACAGAGCAGGCTGGGGGAAGCAGCCCCCACCCAGAGGACCACCACTGCAGAACAAGTTAGAAAATGCAAAGAAAATGCATTCAGATGAGCTGTAGTTGCAGAGTCACAGTCAGAATAAGATTGCATTAAGCTTTTGGTGTTCTGTCAGCCTTTGCTTTACTGTGAACCAGTGTTCCAAACGGTTTAAGAAACGTGTGTTAAGAAGTGTTTGATGAGCTGTACAAGGCAGCTGTGCATCTTCCAATTGTGTCACTCAGGAGCAGAGCTAAAACCAAACAGAGTTTATGTTCACACATTCATCATTTTCAGTATATACTGTACTGAATCTGACTGATATTTTAGGTGGAATATTTTGTGATTTTCCATATGTATTAAATTGTATTTCTGGGGAGTGAAAGTACAGTAACGGTGAAATGTGATTTATTTGGTTCTGGCTGCTAACAATAGATATGATTTCATGGTTCGTGGTTGTGGCGGCACACTGTAGCGCCTTTCCAAGACGTGTCCACGCACGGGGATGGGACAGTCACATCCTCTCATGATTATAATGGGTCTCATGTGGAAGGATTATATAATACAAATCAAGCCTGTGGCGGAGAATTAGTTATGCTTGCTTGCACGATGTTCTTAGAGAGACCACTAACCAGGCTGTAAGTGCTTGCAAAGATGTTTTTCTCTGATGCACAAGCTAACAAAACAGACTTTGTGGGTTGATGATGATTTTCAGCTACTTCTGTTATTTCACGCTTCAGAAGTTATCAAATGTGTATAAGATTGACAATGATAACCGCTGTGTTGATTGTCTAAAATTATAATATATATATAATAAAAAAAGAACTGCCACACAGTAGCGTCTGCAGTGGATTTCTCCCACAGTGGTTCAGCTGTCTACAATAACAAACACTCCTGCTCTAATGCGCGCTCCCTAAAAGCCGCGGGAGTGCGCACCTAACTTGCTGTAGCCATGGCTGCAGTGAGGACTTTAAAGTACCATCACCTAGCTACATCACATAGATTAAATCCACATCGTCACTTCATCCTGTTCTTTTTAAACACACCAGCTGTTATCGACCAGGTCAGAGTGTTACCGGTTGACCGGAGGATTTTATTGTATTTACTGGCGTCAGTGTGCCACCGATAGTGCTGTAAGCTAGGATTTTTGTTGTTGTTGCTAAAATCATCTTTTCTTGAAGTTGTCCACAACTACCTTTCGGCATGCTCCACAAACCGATTCAAAGAACAGCCGGGGGATTTATCCGTCAAGATGAATGTCTTCTTACACTTCCGAAGTTGTTCCAGAGTGAGTAGACTTTTCATTCTGCCTGTATTATCATGTGTTATTTCACGTTTTTGTTCATTCATTGGTAAATAATTAGCTAACTCTAGCTAGGTGATCTGTGTCCTGCGTTTAACGGCTAGCTATACTTAGTTTAGAAGGCTTTGAAGGCTGCTATCCTCGATAGTTTGTAATTGAGCAGTAGGCTATTCGAATTACATTTAAATGCAGGCGAGCTACGTGCAAGTACTCACTCAGCAGTCAGAATGACCGATTTCTAAGATATTTTAACTGACATTGAACACGCACTCACTGCCCAGAGACCATCAAACACACACCCCTCCCGGTTCTCGGTCATATAACACCCATAAATGTAGATGTAAACATGAACACTAAATGAACTACACAGCACTAAACGCATAACATAAGCACACCCAAATTATTACAGACCATCATTGAAACACACTTTAACTAAGACAGGAACAGTTCTGAACATTTCCCATGAGAGGTAGTCAATATATGGCGCACCGGCGTCCTGCCGGCCGTTACAATATAGGTGAATGGATGCTTTTAACTGATGTGTATAGGCCTAGTAAGTTTTTTTGTGGGGTGTTAAATCCTTCGAAGGTAAACAAATAAACTACTATCTTTAGCAGATATCCTCCAGTGAAGTGGCCTAATGATCACTGAACTCTTCAGTACACAGTTTAATTACTTACATGATACTAAAAGGACTTGTCGTTTAGTGTGCAGTGTGTCACGTTGAGCCACTGGTTTCACTGGGATGCAGCAGGGCGGGGTGACTCCTCCACTGGAGCAGACAAAAGGCCAGCTGCGTCAAGTTAGCAGAGTTTGGCACAATAACACCGGATATTGACCGAGTTCACCGTGAAAATAAAAGCATGATCTTGTGTAGCGGGTGTGTAGTCTCTCTCTCTCTCTCTCTCTCTCGCGCGCGCGTTGTGTGATGTTACAGACGAAGCCGTCGCTCTTCGTTGGCTATCACAGCCGTTTATACTGATAAATAGCATTTCACAGTCACGTTCGTCGCTATAAAGAGCTCCAGTTAGCACGAAACCGGCTACTGCAGACTGGTGATGGTGTGTAAGAATGTACCCTGAAGTCTGCAGAATAGCACCAATAGATGGCGCTCGTGTTACAGAAGAAGCCTGTCTCATATGGAAACTACTAGCCAAATGAGAAATGACTTTTTAATGGCAAGTGGAATTATTAGCTCAGCTACAATTGCACATCATTACTCTTTCTTTCATTTCAATCAAACCACTGTTTCTACGGTCAAGAATGAGCTTTTATGTTTAAATATACCATTATGTTTGTAGAGACCAAGGGTATTTAACCAAAGTCGTGTGAAAGACCTACAGAAAGATGGAGCAGTGTAATAAGTTGATAGGCTATACAATGTAGAATGCATATGATTGAATGAATTTAGGAAAAAGCAAAGTAATATAGCACTGAACAAGGTTGTTTAAGCCTGTTAGAAAAAAATAAATTAACAGCAGTTCTCAGCTCAAGCCAACAACCAGTTTCAACATTATAAACATTCCCAGCTGAAACAATTAGTCACTCAGTTCATCAACAGGAAATTAATCAGCAACTATTTTAGTAATCAAATAATCCTTTTCTTTTTCTCATATTATACTAAACTGAATATGTTCAGGGTTTGGACTGCTGGTCAGACAAAGCAAGCTATTTGAATGTATGTACCTTTATAGACAAAATGATGAATCTGGAAAATAATTAACAAATGACTGAATAGTTGCAGTCATATATATATATATATATATATATATATATATATATATATATATATATATATATATATATATATATATATATATATAAAATAATAATTCATACAACACCACTGTATGTTCATCTATTGAAAGAAGGGGCTATAATATGCTGGATGAGTGGGAGTCAGCCTGTGCTATAGCCGTTTCAGTATTTCAGCAGTAGATTAAAAAAAGGGGAAAAAAAATGTTTTCATTATTTACAGAAACTGTCATTGAAGCAGTGTGAAATGTCAATACTTTTAGTGTTGTTTACCGAACATGATCGCAGGTCTACAATTCATCCAAAACCCTTGCAACACGTACTGCCCCATCGGTGACATTTTGTTTTGAAATGTATGACCGGAAGTCTGGCTGTTTTATTTCTGCGTAGCTTGACAGCGCTTTCTAAACCCTGCAAAGGGAAAGACTAGGTGCAGAGCATCATCCAGCTGGGGAGGGCGAGCCGAGATGTTTACACCTTCTGATTTTCTGGAGAAACATTAGCCACACCGCCGCCATGCCGTAGACAACCCGCCGGCTGTTTAGATGAAGCCTAACGGGGACTACAGCAGGAAGAGAGCGGGGTGGCTGTAACCGAAGGAGGGAGGATGTACTGGGCTGCTGGCTTCGCCTCTTCCCGGCCGTGTGTGGTTGAACTCGGGCGGAATCACAGCCTGCCCCTCGGGCTGTGCGGCTCCGAGCAGCAGCAGTCTTTGTATGGCTATATCATCGCGTTCCCTTTACAGGACTACGGGGGCATTATGTCGGCTCTGGGATCGGACTCCTGGTGGAAGAAGACTCTGTACATCACCGGGGGGGCCCTGCTGGCTGCTGCAGCCTACCTACTGCATGAACTGCTCGCCATCAGGTAGGAACCACACAGCATGCCTCATCACTTCTTTTATTATTTAGCCCTCAGAGCTGCGGGTCTAATTGTTAATCCCACCTGCTGACAGTGACTGATCCGTGTCATTGGAATGGCCTGGGATAAAACCA
Source organism: Zingel zingel (assembly GCA_023566125.1). NCBI lineage: Eukaryota > Metazoa > Chordata > Actinopteri > Perciformes > Percidae > Zingel > Zingel zingel. The sequence goes on along the minus strand of CM042321.1, from coordinate 35,629,277 downwards.
TGAATGGACATGGGAGTCCTTTCGTTTGATGTCATCTCTGTGCAGATCTCGCGGTGGTTGCTGAGCTTTCAGCACCCTGTTTTCCTCTTCCCAAGGACACAACACTAGATGGAGAGAAGAAAATAAATAATAAAAAAAAAAAAAACCGAGTCACGTTTTCTCTCTTGTGCCAGCCCCGTCGGCACCTGAGCGTGTAGAAACGGAGCGCTCCTCGGGCGCTGCGGAGTCAGAGCGACCTTTAATGCACTCTGCCGTGAGATACACATCTGCCGCTTTGTAATATTGAAATAAAACACATTTACAGCTAGGCCTTTACCTTGTAATGATGGCGGATGAGAGAGATATGATTAATCCCCGCGATGGAAAAGTGATTATCTCGTAACTATTGTTAGTGCAGGGAATGCGTGCCTGTCAATGAGGGGATTATTTTTGGCCAGGCCAGTGCCGGGGAGTAAGTACATCCTGTAACAGTGGCCTGGTAGTGTGCTTTCGCTCCCCTCCCTCCCTCGTGATAATCTGTGTAACCTTGTATTTCGTGCAGAAACGCTGCTAAATCACGTGCATGCTGCTGAGGCTGCCGGCATCATCTGTTAATGCCATTTGATGTGTTGTTGGCACTGGCGGCAGCTCCGTGTCTCCTCCATGAGAGACCCTTAATGTCCGGAGAGCTCTCTAAGTGGCTGTTCAAGGAGATTTCAGCACCACATTTAAACGGACAGACGCATCAACATTATAGGATTGCCTAGAACAGATGAGGCAGAGTGGACGATGAGAGTTGGAATGGTTTCAGCACCATGTGAATGTGGACAGCGACTTTCAAGACCTGGATCGGTTTCAGCACCACAGGACAGTGGACAGAGACACGACAAGCCCACTTCTACAGTTCATAGATAGTGTGCAGTGTATTTATACAGTATGCACTAAGTTGCCAGTTTATTAGGTACACCTAGCTAAAACTAATGCAGTCTAATACAACAGCCCTGCAGTAAATCACTGTTTTAGACAGGTGTCCGCTCTACTACTATTTTTGAGGCTGGCAGTTTGCGCTGCTGTTGAACCATCTTGCATTATACATAGAGGCGTTTCTGTTATTCAGCCTGCCCTCGTTGATATTCATCGGCTCGACAAAATAGTTGAAACACCTGACAGTAGCCTATAAAACAGTATAATTCAATAGCACCACAAGCTACATCTACCGAAGTGTTCAAAGAAGGTGAAGTCCACACAACTGCTTAATGCGCCGAAAAAAATACTTTAATAGTGCAAAATAAAGCACACAACGTTTCGGCCCACAATTTGGCCTTCCTCAGGTGTGTTTGATTGCAGTTACCCATGACTTCTGGGGTGTTGTCATCACATTATATGGTCAGAGGTCATGTGATATGCGAAAAAATAAACATACATCGGAATACTATTCAGACATAGATGTACATACTAATACTATCCAGATTGGGTAATTAAAGGAGAAATCCGGCTGATCTTTACTTGAATCTTGATCGCTAGATGTCACAGAGTACTGTCGATAGGGAAAAAAATTACCACAATCGGTGCTAGCAAACTGGAGCTGCTGCAGCTACGTCCAGAGCTCCCAGTTAGTTAAAATGCCAGTTGTGGGGGCATGTTCTAAAGAGTGCCTTTGTGCCTCTTAACAGACACAAAATGCAATTATAATGTCTGTGCAACATGAACAGGGCTCTTACATGACAACAAGATGCGATTTCAACTCAGACATTGTGAAGAAACCGTTTTAAATTCAAAGTTTGTACTGTCACCTACCTCTTTTTCCATGAAAATGACAACTGACAACACAGAGGAGAACAGATTTCAAGTTTGAATGCAACAACGCGATATGTCACAGAGATTGTGGCAAAATCTGGTTGGTTTAACTAAAAGAGGAAAGTCTTCCTGAACGAACCTACGCTGAGCTTCATAACAGTAGGGTTAAAGGGGAAGTCATTTTGTGCTTTGATGGATTTACTCTCATTTTCATCTTTAAATGGAGGCCTTTTACACAGCTCAACAGGGTATTAGATCTTACCTAGTCATGTTACAACCCAAATAAGTGTTTTATATATTTGATATATATTAAACTGGCAAGTAGTTCTATTATTAAACTGGCAAGTAATTGTATTATTCGGGAAATAATGTAAAAAGTGGAGTATGGAGTACAGGTTTATTAAATGATTCAGACTTGAAGAGCTTTGGCCAGTGATAAGATATGCTAAACAGACCAGACAGGCTCTGTCTGTCGACCTGCAAAATGATGCTAATGCCAGTTTGTAAAGTCTCCTTTTACCCCTTCCTGTGTGCTGCATAAATAACTTATGGTGAGAAACAGGGAGCCATGGCTTTGACATTATAGCTCAAAGGTGGTTATTCCTTGATTCTGTTTAGCTGTTTAAGTGGCATACAAAGCTTTGGCAGGTCATGTTTAAATCGTATGGAAATGAAGAAGTAGCTGAAACAGAGAGCTCAACACACAGGGTGAAAAGAGCAATGTGTCACAGTAGCAAGCCTTCAATCAGCTAGACTAGCTTACAGGGCTCGGAAATCTATTGTATGGATGTCCCCAGCTCCCATTTCTTCTCCCCATGAGTAAAACAATCATGAGTTTGTCATTTGGGATGGTTGTGGGACGGTAAGCAAGTGTAACTGTGAAGACTTCTAGGTGCCGTCCACACGGCAACAGAACGTTTGGAAAACGTTGCTTTTCCGTTTCCGTTTTCAAACCTATGCTGGAAGTTATATCCTACGACCAAACATAGGTAATGCAGACAAATACATGTTCATTCAGTGAGTTAGTGTTTCATTTGGTATTATTATTAACTTGTTGTAATTCATCAGGTGCAAAAAGACAACATGAAATGGTCATTGGTCAATATATCGGCCGCCCTGCTGTGTAAATTGAAAAAAACCCTGTCAACCACTACTTCTAAGAAAGCTTTTCTCAATTTAAAATGCCCTACAAACCGTTCTCGTTAATACAGTACCTTTGGTTAATACCTGGGGTCATTACATAAAAATATAAAGAAGTAAACATAGGAAGTTATTTACACGACACGATGAGGGAAGCTGCAATATTGACTGAAATCATAAAACAACCTGTATTTGACTGAGCATTGCAGATTAACAGAAAGGATATGTCTTCATGGAGTTCAACCAGGACAACAAAATGTAGGTCTGCACAAAGCTGTTGTTTGGAAGTTAATGAAGTGAAGCCACCGCAGTCTCTAAAAATAAAAAAATGTGTGTGTGTGTGTGGGTGGTTGAGAGTGTTTAAAAAAGCAGAGCTCAGGGAGAGCGGGACTTACTGCAGTGTCACCATACTATAATAAACTACAGGTGTGTGACCCTTTCCTCCCAGGAAGGCTTGTTAGAGCCTGATAACGAACGGCAAGTCCTGCTAGCCGCTGAGTTCTGTTTGGTATTTATCTCACAGCACTAGCTGACCTAGAAAACGGGTAGTAACACCAGTTGCTCTCTGCCAGACTTGTGACAATTTAACATTTTATCAAAGGATACCATTGCTGTCCTTTTAGTTTGTGTCAATGCTCTCTTTACTATTGTTCCTACACATCGTCAACAGGGTTACAGATATTAAAGCTTATATTCCTCCCTGAAGAATCAGCTGTTTGCTGCACGTTATATGTTTACAAAGTGGAAAAGCCCAAAGTCCACCCCAAAGGGACTTACCATCTCCAACAGAAAACACTGTTCACAAACTGCTCCAAACAGCTCTATTGTAGTCCAGCCTTTACTTAGAGACAAACGTGGTCACTTTGTAACACACCTTATAATGCTCGCCTAGCTGCTAGCGTGGCACGCCCTCATACTCTGCTTCTGACTGGCTAGTAGTCCTTACCTAGCTACTGTCAGGGCACACCCTCATACTCTGCTTCTGACTGGCTAGTAGTCCTTACCTAGGTACTGTCAGGGCACGCCCTCATACTCTGCTTCTGAATGGCTGGTAGTCCTTACCTAGGTACTGTCAGGGCACGCCCTCATACTCTGCTTCTGACTGGCTAGTAGTCCTTACCTAGGTACTGTCAGGACACGCCCTCATACTCTTCTTCTGACTGGCTAGTAGTCCTTACCTAGGTACTGTCAGGGCACGCCCTCATACTCTTCTTCTGAATGGCTGGTAGTCCTTACCTAGGGACTGTCAGGACACGCCCTCATACTCTGCTTCTGACTGGCTAGTAGTCCTTACCTAGGTACTGTCAGGGCACGCCCTCATGCTCTGCTTCTGACTGGCTAGTAGTCCTTACCTAGGTACTGTCAGGACACGCCCTCATACTCTGCTTCTGACTGGCTAGTAGTCCTTACCTAGGTACTGTCAGGGCACGCCCTCATACTCTGCTTCTGACTGGCTAGTAGTCCTTACCTAGGTACTGTCAGGGCACGCCCTCATACTCTGCTTCTGACTGGCTAGTAGTCCTTACCTAGGTACTGTCAGGGCACGCCCTCATACTCTGCTTCTGACTGGCTAGTAGTCCTTACCTAGCTACTGAGCATGTGCAACTCCCAACAAAGATGGAACAGAAGTGAGATGTCTCACTCTGTAGCTAAAACAGAGAGCTCAACACACAGGGTGAAAAGAGGAGCTGCAGCAATGTGCAGTACAAAAATATGGTGTTTTTTGAAAATTAAACCATGAAAACCTATTCTGATATAACCTCTAAATACAGTTATGAACCTGAAAATAAGCATAATGAGCACTTTTGCTTTTGCCTTCTGCTTATTGTCAATCAAATTATTCCTCAAAAGAAAAAGTATTTTCACAGTAAGGTTGTTTTATTTAAGGTGGGTTTGGGGACAGCAGATCAAATAAAGTTGTCAATTTAAATATGCCAGTATATGAAAAACTAACAAACAAATAAGAACAAATTATACATGTATTCAGTTATAGAATAGGGATTTTCAAACTGATCTGGGAACATAAGCTTAACACTGTTTATGTACTAAAGATAATGTTTTCTTCATCTGTGTAGGAAGGAGCAGGAGTTGGACTCTAAAGACGCCATCATCCTGCATCAGTTCTCCAGGCCAAAGAACGGCGTGCCCAGCCTCTCACCCTTCTGCCTCAAAATCGAGACGTACCTGCGCATGGTGGACCTGCCCTACCAGGTGATACTCTGCACACCGTCTCAGAGTTTATTACACACAGAGTAGTCTCACATTGCCAGACTTATCTCCACGGTGCTGCGGATGAGGGTCTGGCTAGTCCACACAGCATTCTGGGATGGGAGAAATACGTGCTCTGATTTATTGGCATTTCTTTAAACCAATCACAATCGTCTTGGGCAGCGGACTCAAAGACGGCGCCTCTGCAAAATTGCCTCATGAAGGAACTTGTTTTGATGGAACATGTGTACATTCAAAAGTTGTTTTAGTCGTGCGACAGAAAACTCAGATTGGACAGATAGTCTAGCTAGATGTCTGGATTTACCCTGCACAGATCTGAGGAGCAGTTAACCATAGTCCTCAGAAATCCACTGGAGTTTAGAACGCCAACACAAAGAAAGAGGAAGGTGACAGACATACGGCTGAAAAAAAAGGGAAGACTGCACACAGAGCTACAGGAGAGGAGTCTGATGTGCTCCTTGCTGTGGTGTTCCTGCACCACACTTCCCAGAGATCACCAGCCAATCATATAGCATTCAGTGTATTTTTTCTGTTCTTGAAGCTTGCGTTTCTGTAGCTGGTAGTCTGTAATGTCGCCTCTTCAGCCTGGACTGCTCATGCTTACTACCCAGTTCTTCCAATGTTTATACTGTCTGTGTTTGGTGTTTCACCAAAACGCATATCCCATTAAGATGTCATCATGCTCTTACTTAATGACAATTGGGCTAATTCATAGTCTACTTCATTGCAATTCATAGCTGTTTAAGTAATATGTTCATTGACCATTTGTTCCCAAACTATTTGGCTTTCGACTGCCTGGAAAGAAGCCATTTCTACTTGTGATCTTTCATCACTGGTTGCATGGGGTTTTTGTCCTCAAATGGATTTATCGGAATATTTTTTAGTGGCCTGAACAGATAAATTATCCAGTAATGCACTAGAGTAAGCAAAATTACAAAACAAATTTAAAAAACACAATTCTGTGTAGCAAAATTGTATTCTTTTGCTTTCCTATCTTGTCAAATGGATTCCAGTGATTGTGTATTGCACTTCCACAAAGTTGGATGACTGGAGAGAGAATGGTTTAAAGATCTGTGCAGCAGAGACCAAGCTTTCTTAACTTTAAGTTCTGAGTATGGGTTAAGCTCCATAAACAATGGATCCTACAATTCCCATAACGCAACTCATTAGCATCTAACATTAGATCCTTCCTGTCTTTTATACTCCGAACCTCAAGAGCTGGAGAAGGTATAACAAAGCTGTTGTCACGGGTTGAGTAGTATTCCTCATGACCAGCAAATTGGACTCATTGTTTAAAATCAGTGGAGTGACCTTTAAAAGGATCCCAAACCAAAGGTTGGGAACCACTGAAATACACCATTTTAAAAGTCAGTAACAGGAAGATTGCATAACCAATTGGCATGTCGGTCTACAAAAACATGCTCCGTTTGCCTAGAAACTGTATGTAGAATTCTACAAGTTCTCAAATCAAGCCGTTTCCCTCTGCAGAACTACTTTGACGGGAAGCTGTCGCCGCAAGGGAAGATGCCCTGGATCGAGTACAACCACGAGCAGGCTTCAGGGTCAGAGTTCATCGTAGACTTCCTGGAGGAGAAGCTGGGTGTCAACCTCAACAATAACCTCACGCCGCAGGAAAGAGCCGTGTCCCGAGCTGTCACCAAAATGGTCGAGGAACACCTGTACTGGTAGGGGACTCATACGTGTACAGAATATGGAGTGTTGGACTAGTTACAGCTAGGTCTTTGGAAACCGGTTAGAAACTATGATTCCACCTGCTGCAACCTTGTTCCTAGTCTCCAGTGAATTGAATGGAGAAGTCTTATTATTAAGTAACTTTTAGCTGATTTTAAAAAGGACAAATAGTGACTTTTCCCAAATTTGATGTACTTGAGGGCTAAAATGATGCATTTGCTGACTCAAATATGTACATTTATATGTACAGTATTGTTACGGCTTCCATTTAAAGAATCAAACCAAGGCTCAAAAGGGATTGGAGGATGCACCATATAAAAAAAGATGCCAGACACAATGTTAACAATTAATCAACAAGCTTTATTAAATAATGCAAAAACATTCCCAAAAGCAGCAAAGAAGGAGAAACAAAAAGGGACCGGAGACCCCGACCAAAAACTGAGATGCTGGCCCAACCTTGCAATGGGCAGTCGCTCCCCACGTCTCCCCCTAAATTACCTAAAAAGGGTAAACTAACCCTAGAACAAACAAAATAGACAAATAACTGAACTACCGGTAATCTCCAGCCCAAATTAATACAATGAACTAAAATAACAAAACTCCAGCACCTAAGTGTGCATGGAGGTTGGGAAACACAAACCTGCTTGTGGAGAAAAAAAAGGTGATGGTGAGCTGCTGGTGTGCTCTCCATGTGCCTCTGTCCCTTCACTCTCTGCCTTCTTATCACCTCCCCCACTCTACCTGAGCACTGTTTATGCTTGAGAGAGAGAGAGAGAGAGAGAGAGAGAGAGAGAGAGAGAGAGAGAGAGAGAGAGAGAGAGAGAGAGAGAGAGAGAGAGAGAGAGAGAGAGAGAGAGAGAGAGAGAGAGAGAGAGAGAGAGAGAGAGAGAGAGAGAGAGAGAGAGAGAGAGAGAGAGAGAGAGAGAGAGAGAGAGAGAGAGAGAGAGAACGTCGTCCATATAGACCACTCAGTGTTACGATGTCATTGAAAAACCATGGCAGATTGATTTTAACAGCTAAAAAAAAAAAAAAATTATATGTTGGGATCCTTTTAACTTGAGCATTATTTATGCAGCCTTTCAGCCCAGGCTGACTCTATCCTCACCATCAGTACAGTGTTTTCAGCCACCCTTTGCTGTGGTGAGTCACTCCAGTACCTCTGGGTGAGTAACATGCCGCTGCTAGGAAATCGTTCACCACTCCTGACGAGGCCACAGGGGCTCTGCTAATGTTTTCCATTACCTACAAGCTCCATCCTTATTTCACTATCCACACACTGATCTCACACTGTTTGATCCAGTGTGTTGTGTACCCACACACACATTAAGTGGGGGGTCTGGGGTCCTTCCCCAGGAATCTTTGAGCATCAAAACTTAATTTCCTCCATTCTGACACATTTGTATGCATCAATTTATGGTGAAAACATCTTTATCTACCTCAAGGAAGACACTAAACTCTCACTAAACACTAAGAGCACAATTCAAAATATAATGGAATATAATGCTGTAAGGGGGCTTTCGCATTGGGCCCAGTTCGTTTGATTAATATGAATACGGCTTGAAGGTCATTTTTTGCTGTAAAATTTTAAAATGTAGGAGTGACTTACATGAGGTAACTTCTGTACAATGATTCTTGTAGTAATTTTGTACAATCAAACAATTGTGTTATGAATACAAAACATTATGAAGTTTAATGTTTTCTATTTAGAAATACATTCTCTATAGATGAATAAATGCAGTGATGTTGAATATACATTAGTGGTGTGATGGACCACCCCTACGGTTCGGCACGCATGTGAACCGCAGATTAATTGCAAAGCTTAAGCATCATAGTAGTAAATAGCGTTTCACTGCCGCTGTTACGTGAACAGGGCACAGCAGAGAGACAGGAGTGGGATGACGTCACCTCTGCAGCTTGTTCATATTGGAGTGATAATGACGATGTGACATGTGTAACCTTACTATTTAATGTGTTTAGAAATGAAGAATTGGATAAAATATGAATTTGAGATTGTACCTTTTGTGTATTGTAAAAAGGGAATTCCATGCCATTTCTCCAAAGCTATAGAGGTCATGCATATAACCCACATCCCCCTCTCTGCGTCACCTCCTTGCTCTCTTTTCTCTGCTCCTCCACCCACCCCGTGCCATGTTTAGACTCACATATTGACCTATTGATTGAATTATTTATGTCAGGGAAGGGTAATGTGTCGTCTTGGTTGCTCTTTAAAGGGCTACAGAGCAACTGATGGGTAGTTCATACGCTCACTGTTTCCCACGAGCACCTTCTGATCAATGCTGCTATGAAAATAACAGGAAACTGAAGAACTAGCAGCTGGGGCAACTGTGCTTTATGCTTTATTATGCTTTCATTTGTTAACGATTAAAGTCAACAAAGACCAGTGGTGGAAGACTTTTTCAGATCCTAGTACTAATACCACACTGTAAAATACTGTTACAGTAAAAGTCCTGCATTGAAAATATCACTTAACCCTTGTGCTGACTTCGGGTCACATTGGCCCGTTTTAAATTTTTGTTTTATATCAGAAAATACTGGACGTAGAAATAAGCGCTGAAAATGTGTAGAAGAAAAATGTAAAACGTTGGAAAAAGCAAAAACAAACTGTGAAAAAAGGCATCACAAATGTCAGAAAAAAAAGGTTGAAACGAAGACAACGCAAGGGTTAAGTAAAAGTATGTAAGTGTCATCACGAAATGTACTCAAAGTATTACAAGTAAAATTATTCAATGCAGAAAATTTTATTTTAGAAATTGTAAACAATTTAAACTGTTCTGTCAATCAACTAAGTGTTTAATTGGCTAATTGTTTCAACTCTACTTGTAGGCCCTTACATTGATGGGTAGTTTAATCTATAATAAAACATCGTATGTTATGAGGTGCAGGGAATGGTGGACCCAAATGCAGGGGAGCAGGTGGAAGTTTAGTTGCTGAAATTTATTACACAAAAACCCAGGGTACATACCACAAGGCAGCCAAAAAATGCAAACATGCAGGAAACAACACAAGGAGTCCAATACTGAGGAAGGCAAAAGACAAAGTCCAAAATAGTCCACAGAGAAAAGGATAACAAAAACGGGAACACAGAAGCTGCAGGGGTGATACTAAAAAACAGACACGCTGACTTAAACACACTGACAGGGGCACACACAAAACGATCTGACGAGAGACAACGGGAACACAGAGACTACATACACTGGGAAAATGAGAAAATGAGGAACAGGTGACACTAGGGCTGGGGAACAGGTGCAACACATTAGGAGTGGGCAGAGTAATTAAAAAAGGCGGGAAAATGCAGGAAGTAAAACTAGACAAAACAAGGGGGGAAAACAGACTATCAAAATAAAACAGGAAACATAAATATGTAAACAGCCACAACAGAAATATACACAACAGGGAACCAACAGAACTATACACAACAGAAATATACACAACAGGGAACCGAAATATACACAAAAAAATATACACAACCACAAAATCGTATTTTATAAACTACATGTGTTTTGTGTGCAAACATCTTAATATGTAAAATAACTAGTAACTAAAGCTGTCAGATGAATGTAGTGGAGTAAAAAGTACAATATTTCTCTCTGAAGTGTAGCGGAGTAGAAGTAGAAAATGGCATGAAAAGAAAAGACTCAAGTAAAGTACAAGTACCTCAAATGTGTACTTAAGTACAGTACTTGAGTAAATGTACTTTCACCACTGACAAAGACAACTAGCCTTTCAAAGAGCGTGTTATATTTTCAATTCTCAATTCCCTGCACTAATCTAAGGTGTTTACGTTAAAAATGGATCAAATGACTTTGTGTATGGGAACGGGTCACTAGTGACACATACACAGAGAACGATCACCTGGCTGCAGTTGCACTCAGCTCTACGCAGTTTTTTAGCCTCTCTCTAGCCCCATGTATTTGTTTTATGACCCATAAACGCTGCTCTCTTATCACCCCTGTTCGCAGTAGCAGCTACAGCAGCAGCTGTTTTCAGTGAAAGAGCTTTGATAAATGCATTGTACAACTACCGTCCCAGCACCAAACGGCAGACAGACAACATTATCAACTATAGCTGGTGTACATCGAGAATTTAGCAGCTAAAGAAACAAGACTCCAAATGAATGCTAATATTGCTCTGTTTCTGCTGGATGTGTAAATACACAAATGTATAAGGGGGTATTATATCAGATATTTTTTTCAGCTTGTTCCACTGCCCCAGTGGCTAAACTAATCAATAAAAGCAATTTTAAAATATAAAATACAACCAATTTGTTTCTCCAACATTTGGGTTGATCACAACCACAAGTGGGAAAAGCCTTGCAGAAGGGACAAAAAAACAGACTATGTCGTCATGCATCGCCTGTGTACTGTACGCCCTTAAATTGATTTGATATTCTAATCTGCTACGCAGGGTTTTTCCAAATCTTGAAACAAAGGACTGTATATCCCCTTGGGACAACAGATAATGTAACAGGAAGTAATATAAGGCTTCTGGATAGTCACTAATCCCAGACGTGATGTAGGTCAGATGCTTTAATTTAATTTCCATTGAGCGACTGGTCATCTAGAGTGATCCAGAACACTGCAGCCTGAAGACGGAGGCTCCTTTCCAGTCGTAGCACGGCTCAGACAGCAGAATTATGGAATGAGGCTTTCAGATGAGCTGTGGGAGAGCCTTCGTCTTTATTTCCAACAAGGTGGTGTGAGAAAGTGCAAGTGTATAATGATAAATTAGCTTAATCTTGTTAGAGCGTACATGCACAAGCAGCTTGGCCGGAGCAGAGTCAACAATGACTGTACCAAATAGCAGGGACAGTTACTCTTATTATATTTAGTAATGAGATAAATGCAGGTAAAATAATTGTCTTGTATTGGTTTCCTTTAATACATTTGTAATGGTCACAAAGGAGGGTATGCAGATAAATAGTGGCAGAGTTAGAGAGGGATTTTGAGGCTTTGAGTTGGGTTTGTTTGCACACACAGACAGGATCTGTCTGTCTACTGCTGTGAGACAAATCTCTACTGGATGTCACGATGGCTCATAGTAGCTACTCAGCTATTTCCTTCTTTCTTTTTTTTTTGGGCATTTTATGCCTTTAATTTCACAGAACAGATGAAGACATGAAAGGGAATAGAGAGGGGGAATGACATGCAGTGAACCTGCGGCAGCTGTGTCGAGGAGTAAACCTCTATATGTGCGCCTGCTCTACCAACTGAGCTAACCCAGCCACACCTTTCTTTCTTTTTCAACACAAGCAAGACAGAATCTAAATGACTCAACAAAGAGGCCAAGCATTGCAGCAATAAGTGGGTGTTTTTGTCCAAGAGATTTTCAATCCAAATCTGTAATGGAATTTCTGGGGCGTATGCACAGTCACCTTTTCTTCTCTAACCTATTTCTGGATGAAAGGCATCGACAGTCTCCAAGCATTTCCTCATGTACACAATAGCAGCCTGACAGTTTGACTGGCTGAATATATGATGTTGTCTCCCGGCGGCGAGTTGAGAACAGTACAGCTGATAAATGGGCAGTGGGATGGAAGTGGGTGGCACACTTTTATTGATTAGGACAAGGTTAATTGTCAATAGACATAATGCTTTGTTGGTAACAGGACACAGGGGCCGAACCTCTGATTAGAAAGCCTTATTGTTGACGCCCCTGTGCACCCTACATGTTTGATTCATGACAGGCGCAGTCGCTTCCTTTTTATTTAACTGGAATTGCTTATAAGGAATTGTGTGCTAGTGTGAAAGATTGCTTTTGGTATCCTGAAATTATAGATTCTTATCATAAGGGCTGGGTATCGCCATTGATTTCCTGAATGGATTTGATTTTGATTCACCATGTCCTTATTCAATATCAATTAGGTTAGGGAAATTTCAGTTATACCAATGTAGCTTGGATATAAACGAGATTCTCAGAGAACTCATGCTGTAAATTGTACAAGTAAGAAGCAACCTGCAAATATATTTGTATAATGCACCAGGTTAATGTTTGTGTGTGGTGGGTTATACATCCATGGTGAAAAGGCATATATTAAAAGATTAATTTCTGGATTGTATTAATCAATATCAGATCACTCAAACAAAGATTGATTTTAATTAGAGAATTAATTATTTTAACCCAGCCCCACTCATCATATGTTGTTAAAAAGTCAAGACTAAGCACACAGAATCTGTAACAAGGTGAACTATTGGCCATTAGCCCCCACCACAATGGGACTCCAGTCTTTCATGACATGAATATTGGGGAACTGTGTTTTCTGCTGTTAAAAAAAAAGGCTGTTAGAAGGTGGAGCATCTTTGGTAGCAGTCATTTCCTTCAGCGGCATGATCCTGATACTGGTGAGACTAATATTGGTGAGATTGTGTGATAACTAGGGCTGTCAGCATTAACGCGTTAATCTCAATGCGATTAAGGACCGAGCATAACGCGTACATTTTTTTAAATCGCATTAATCGAATGCAGCCATTTATTCATTTATTTTACACTTCACTCTGCTTCACCTCATGCCTAACAACGCCCCTTAGCTGTTATAAAATCACTAAAATCAACTAACTGCAGACCTGTCAGCGTCGTAGAAGACTTTGGTCTTAAAGACGTACTACGGTTGGCATGTTCTGACCCGTTTGATACATTGCCGTCGTGGGGGACAGTAGTTTCATGCATACACAGCCTATAAGACACGGAGAAAGCAGCCAAACTGGAACTGCTGCGAAGTGCAAACGCTGTCTCATTAACCGGTGATCACTGGACGTCAGTGAGTAATCAAAATTATTTAGATGTTACTGCACACTATATTGACTCTGGTTGGACTTTGCACTCATTTGCCTTAATGGTTGGACGTAGAGAAGAACAACACTATGCTGAAACATGTGCCGAGCACTTCAGCGAAGTTGCAGAGACATGGGGCATTGCAAATAAAGTTACAACTGTCGACACAGACAGTGCACAGAATATGATCGCAGCAGCAAGACTTTTGCACATTTTTCTTTTGTTTACAGTAAATAAATAATAAACAACTACAAATCTTAAAGTCAAGTTCATAAAGTAACTTTCTTTGCATTCATTCGATTCCCAATCAAGATACACTGGTAAGAATTGCTTTCCATTGTTAATATGTACTTAAAAACCGTTCTGAAATGCAAAATAATAAGAATTTTAATCATGTGGTAAAACATGCGATTAATCGTGATTAACTATAGAAATTTAGCAATTAATATTAATCGTTTGACAACCCTAGTGATAACCTTTTGTCAGTTTGGAAATAGACCGAACATTCACTACCCTGCTGCTATGTGAATGTTTTGATGGCTGAATTAAATTGATTCTATCTCACCAGAAATGTGAATGTTGTTGAATATGGAAGTTGGAGTTACATCTAGAGCTGCAAACATACATTGATTAATCGATTAGTTGTCAACAGTTAAATGAATTGCCGATTATTTCAGAATTCTCTGATTGCAGTAAAGTGAATATCTTTGAGATGTGGACAAAACAAGACATTTGAGGACGTCATTTCGGGCTTTGGTAAAAAAAAACACTGATCAACATTTTTGTCATAATTTTCTGACATGTCATTGCCCAAACAACTAATCGAGTAATTGAGAAAATTATTGACAGGTTAATCGACGGTGAAAATAATCCTTAGTTGCAGCCCAAGTTACAGCTTAGAAAGATCAAGAAGAAGAGCAAGAACCTCTTCATTTGAGTGAGACTCTACTCCTGACAAACTGCACGTTTTACTGCGACTCATCCTGGGTTTAGAGATCTGTGATATATATATATGTGTGTGTGTGTGTGTGTGTGTGTGTGTGTGTGTGTGTGTGTGTGTGTGTGTGTGTGTGTGTGTGTGTGTGTGTGTGTGTGTGTGTGTGTGTGTGTGTGTGTGTGTGTGTGTGTGTGTGTTCTTACAGGACGATAGCCTACTGTCAGTGGGTGGACAACCTGGAGGAAACTCAGAAGCTTCTTGCGATGAGCGGCCCCCTGAGCGACACGCTGAAGTGGCTGCTGAGCCACCTGAACGGCAGCATGGTGCGCAGGGAGATGTACGGCCATGGCATCGGACGCTTCTCTAAGGAGGAGGTCTACGCTCTGATGGAGAAGGACATGAGGACGCTGGCCACACTGTTGGGTAGGAAACAGGCTGTGTGTGTGTGCATGTGCATGTATATGTGCATCAGCATGCCTAATGCTTCGTCTCCAAACCCTTGCAATTAAAATGTACTCCACTTATCTCATCCAACTCTGTTATACACTCTGATAACAGAGTTACTTGACTTTTTTATTTGGGATAATAGAATTACATGCATTTATTACTACAGTACACATCTCTTTCCATTAGTAGGACGAGTTCTGTTCTGTTCTGTTTATAAAAGCACTTTATAGTCTAAAATGTATTCAAAAACTCAGTTTGGTGAATAAGTGTTGATAAATTTGGCAACTTTTTCAAAACAGTTGCTATGTTTTCCCAGGAAATCAGAAGTAAAAACCAGTGACAGCCAAAAGAAAAAAATAAGTCGGGCACAGGAAGTATTGTCATGTTGATGACAATGAAATCTGTATCAAGCTAATTTGTTACGGCATTGCTAGGCAATAATGACCAAAGTGAAAATTGTTGGATGGCTCTGGCAGTCTAATGTGACCTCAGTGGTGATAATGAGGGAGTGCTCTTTCACTTTCCTCATCCAGATTTTGTCCTGTCAGTCTGGGGATTGAACCGGCAACCTCCCGGTTACAAGCTCTCTTCTCTAACCTTTAGGCCGGTTACACACCGGCTGAGTTGCGCGAGCGTGTCAGCTACATGGCGTGTCCGTTTTATATTTCAGCTCCCATGTTAACAGGTTAGAACTTACACACTGCCTGCGTGACACGCGCGTCTCAGGCGCGGCTCAAGCCACGCCAAAAACACGTGTTGAAAGCGTGTTGGAGGCGTTTCCAGGCAAAATAGAATAGGAAAAGATGTTTATATGTTGTTTAGATACAAATACATATTAATAAATGGCATGTTGATGTTTAAAAGTCTCTGTTTTGATATAAATGCAGATATAAATGTAATAAAAAAATAAATATATTTTCTAATATTGCACCTGTCAATATAGAACGAAATATTCTGTAGCCTATTTTGCCGTCAATACTGCCGACGTTGTCTTTGCTGTAATCAAATCAGTATATATTTATGTTTAACATTTCATTTTATCAATGGGAAACATACATGTGTCCAGACAAGGCTAGCAGCAGCAGCAGCACCGCGTCAGACACCTTTCTGGTGTGTAAAGACAGAAAAATCCACGCAGCCGACACGCAACAGAAACGCCACGCTCACGCCATGCAGCCAGTGTGTAACCGGCCTTAGGCCACCACTGCCCCAGAATGCATGATTTCAATCAGACACACATGAAATCATACTGAAGTTTTCCATTAATTTGTTTATGTACTTATTTATTTGTTTATTTTTTATCTTTTGGATGTTGTATGTCCTTACTGGTGTGTACTTGTCTGTGTGCATGGGTCTGTGTTGTCTGTCCCCGTCTGGTTTGGACCTGATCTGGGTTGGTTTGCGGGTGGGTAAGGGACTTGAGGGGAATTGACATGTGACTGTCTCAACTATGCTTTGTTCACCATGGCCTCCGCTGTATGTCATTTATTGTGAAATTCAAATAAAAAGAGTTGGAAAAAAGAAAGTTCTGGATGTCAGCCACAGGGATACAATATCTGTGTGCAGATGAGAACAAAGAGTCCAATGCTGGAACGAAAAGTGATTTGCATCGATCTGTTTGTGCCATTTCAACTAATGACCACTTGTCGTAAAACGGAAAGTTATTCCCAGAGTGAGAGCATCAGTACACTCAGCTTGCTTGCAGCTTCTCTTTTAATGCTTTCCAGACTCAAGTACCAGAAGTGTGAATATAAAATGTGTTGTTGCTGCTCAAAGTGGAGCTCTTTCAGCTTCAAAATGAAATCAGTTTATTTTAAGAGTTTTCTCTGAAGGGACAGCGAAGGAGAAGAGGCTTGATTTAGCATAAGTCATATCTAAGGCCACAGATACTTAATAATATCAAGTATTTGTACTTGGCCTTACTGTAGTGTTTTCGGTTTCATTAACATTGCTTACACATTTTTAGCAGCTCGGCTTATTTGAAAAACAAAATAGAAATTATGTTATAGTATATATTAAAATCCACATACGTATTTGTGTTTAGGAGGTAAGTAAACTACCAATAATCAATAGGCTGACTGCCCTGTACACATCTCAAACTAACCTACAGTAAGTGTGTTGTAACTAGAGATGTTCCGATTCCAGTATCAGTATTGCCTCCGATACTGCCTAAAATGCTGGTATCGGGAAGTACTGGAGTTTATGCACCGATCCAATACCACGTAATAAAGCCCTAAAGAAAATCTACGTTAATGTAGTTTATTTATGTTCTTTCTCCGTTATAACTGACTGTCAAACTGGATAATAAAGAAAGTTCTGGGGCATTCATTGTTTGTGTTTGTTCATGTTTCACAAAGAGTTTAACCTGAGCCAGAACGACAACAAAGATAGAAATCATATCACATCCATACAGGGATAGTAGTATACAGTTGTTAAAACATAAGAACATATATGACACACTGGTATCGGAAGTTCAGGTATCAGAATCGGTATCGGGAAGTAAAAAATGGTATCGGACCATCTCTAGTTGTAGCATGTGCATGTAGAGTGCATGAAAACTAGTGAGCATGCTAGCAGAGAAGTTGAAGTGTTTGAATGGATACAGTAAATAGTTAGCTAAGGAAGAATAAACAGTTCAAATAATTAGCAAAAATTGATGAAATAACAGTTGAAATTATGACATAAAAGTAATACATAAACAGTTGAAATAGTTAGCTAAAGTTAATGGATAAACGGAATGGAAGAAAGCCTTTTCTGCAAGAAATCTTCCTAGGTTTAGGCAACAGAACTGCTTGTTTTAGTTTAGGAAAAGATAGTGGTTTGGGTTCAAATAAATCCTTCCTGGCAGAAAGCCCTGAAGGCTAACTTCTCTTGTGTGCTGGATAAAGAGTTGAAATAGTTAGCTAAAAGTCATGAAAGATCCAGTTCCTGCTAGTCCAAGTGGTGGTGGTAGTAGGACATTAAATTGTATGAAGAAATATTATAACAATATCCACTTTCTGTTGTGTTACTCAACCTCCAGTGGAGGTCCTTTACTTTAAAGCAACACTATGTAACTTTTAGCTGCAGCTGTAGTTCCAATGAGACAACCTGTAGGGGGACCGAAGTAGGAAAAGTTATATCGTGCTTCAAAGGTCCAGTGTGGGTCCAAACTTGTCCTTTTTCATGAATATTTATCACCACCATCAATTCCAAGTATTCCTTTTGGCTTTAAATTTTACATTTGCATTCGCATGAACTGGGGTAGACGCCCCATATTCATGCTCCATCTTGAAATACGTTAGCCGGTAAGGGACATACTGCTCTGCCTTTCACATTTTCACTGTCACATGATAAACTCACAGGTGCTGCTATAATGCTAATGGTTATCGTAGCTTCCCGGCCCCGGCAAGTTTGAAGACCACACATATTCAAAATCCAAATTTCAGGAACGGGAGTCTTCTTCTTAGCCCAGAAAACGAAAAAGGATATCGAAAAGAGCAAGAGACTGGCTTTTTGAAGCGTGAAGGCTACCGTAGCTGTAATACGTACTTTGAACTGCGTGGCGCGAGAGAGTTGATTGCGATATATGATCTCAAAGCTAGATGGGAGAAATTCCCACACATTGGACCTTTAAAGTCAAAGGAATGACAGGAAGTGTTAATGAAGGGGTAGGCTACTTGAGTTCATCTGAGAGGGCTTTGGTAGCCTACTTCTGACATAAGACATTGGGAACAATTAATAAAGGTTTTTATTGCCATTTAACCACCTTTATCTCGTTTATTTCCATATTGTTTTAAATTTAAAACAATACTTAAAAAAAAAGTTTAAAAAATAAATAAAAATCTCTGCATCAAAACTTCAAATTGCCATTTATTCTCTGTCCTGTAGGAGATAAGAAGTACTTTATGGGCTCTAAGATGTCGACATTAGATGCTACAGTGTTTGGGCATTTAGCCCAGGCTATGTGGACTCTGCCCGGGTCACGGCTGGAGCAACTCATCAAAGGTCAGTGGATCTGTGAAGTACTCAGACATAAGTGTATTAGTATAAGTATATTATAACTATGAACTGAATTAATTAATTAATAGATACTTTCTCTTCAGTTTGAGCTTTCTTATTACCCTGTTTTGCAGTATTTAAGCATAATTAACATCATTTACAGTTTTCCTTGCTGCTTTGTCATAAATGTATTTGTCTGTTCCAGCCACTAGATGGCAGTGATATTCTACTTCAATGCAGTGCTGTTGACACAGGCTTCGATTGTTGCTTTCAAATCTTGCACAGAGTGGGGAAACATTTGAGTCTCTTGTCTTTAAAGGTCCCATGACATGGTGCTCTTTGGATGCTTTTATATAGGCCTTAGTCGTCTCCTAATACTGTATCTGAAGTCTCTTTTATATAGGCCTTAGTCGTCTCCTAATACTGTATCTGAAGTCTCTTTTATATAGGCCTTAGTGGTCCCCTAATACTGTATCTGAAGTCTCTTTTATATAGGCCTTAGTGGTCCCCTAATACTGTATCTGAAGTCTCTTTTATATAGGCCTTAGTGGTCCCCTAATACTGTATCTGAAGTTTCTTTTATATAGACCTTAGTGGTCCCCTAATACTGTATCTGAAGTCTCTTTTATATAGACCTTAGTGGTCCCCTAATACTGTATCTGAAGTCTCTTTTATATAGACCTTAGTGGTCCCCTAATACTGTATCTGAAGTCTCTTTTATATAGACCTTAGTGGTCCCCTAATACTGTATCTGAAGTCTCTTTTATATAGGCCTTAGTGGTCCCCTAATACTGTATCTGAAGTCTCTTTTATATAGACCTCAGTCGTCCCCTAATACTGTATCTGAAGTCTCTTTTATATAGGCCTTAGTCGTCCCCTAATACTGTATCTGAAGTCTCTTTTATATAGACCTTTCCCGAAATTCAGCCTTGGTGCAGAATTATAGCCACTAGAGCCAGTCCCACAATGAGCTTTCCTTAGGATGTGCCATTTCTGTGTCTGTAGCTATTGAGGAGGAGAGGGGGGGGCAAGGTGGGGGTGTGGCCTTGACCAACTGCCACTTTGCTCATTTGAAAGCCATGATGTCTCTCTCTCATGGGTGGTCCAAATTCTCTGGGCGGGCAAATCAGAGAAAGGGGAGGTAACCTTGCTCCTTATGACCTCATAAAGATGAGATTCCAGATCGGCAGATCAGAGCTTTCATTTTCTCAAAGGCAGAGCAGGATACCCAGGGCTCGGTTTAAATCTATCGCCATTTCTAGCCACTGGGGGACCATAGGCAGACTGGGGGAACGCATATTAATGTTAAAAAACCTCATAAAGTGAAAATGTCATGTCATGGGACCGTTAAGAGAGCAGAATCAGAGCTTGTAATGTTAAGATTCTCTGTTGTTGTTTTGATACATCATTTATGATGAGCTGGCTCACATTGAAAAGACAACACAAAATATGCCTCATAAAGTATCCTAGATGTATTGTCTTCCTCTGTATCAGACTCACAGTGTCAGTAATCACCAGTGATACCTTCTGCTGGTTTGAACTTTACCTGTAGAAGCGTGTGCATGTGAACCTGCTCTGTCTGATGTCTCTGCAGGAGAGTTGATCAACCTGGCCATGTTCTGCGAGCGAATGCGAAGGAGGTTCTGGCCCGAGTGGTTTGTGGATGTGGAGGATCTTTATTATGATGGAGACAGTGAGAGCAGCGGCGGCGGCGGCTCCCCTACAGGCTTTGGCGTCTTCTCCAGGACTGACACACTGGACGACAGCGACGCCAGCAGCCACTCGGCCGGACACACGCACACACACTCCCCCGACTCTGACCACTCGCTCTTTGACTCGGACGTGGGCACAGGATCTGAAAATGACATTCAGCTGAAGGAGGAGTTAATTCCCGACCTGGAGGTCTGACCTGAGAATGGTCGTGATTGGCAGACAGATTGAGACTGACATAAGACGAGAACTGTGTCAGTTAGCTTGAAAAAACAAACAAAAAACGGGCAGTCTGGACAGGTTTCCAGACAGCAGCTCTCACAGCTGAAAGAATATTCCAGCTCCTCCACCTCTAATACCCAAAATGATAAACCCTGCTGATGGACCGACCGGGTATTAATATGCAGAGCATACTAACTGAACCTCATAATACACATACTACTGTATGGTTTACCCCTCCTGTAACACCAGAACTGTCGCAGTGGCAGTTTCTCTTTGCCTTATTTGTCTCGTCCTCATATGCAGAAGCTGGTTTGAAAGGTTAACACAAAGGAAACATCTCCTGAAAAGTGCGGCAGCGACAGAAGAGTGGTCTAGACAAGGCAGGTGGCACTTCACTTGCTATGAAACGATGCAACTAATCACCACTCTGCCATGTGTCTTAACGCACAAACCCATTGGAACAGGTGGAGATTGATCATGTGGCTGAAAGGAACAGCTGCTGTGTCTCGGCTGTAAAGCATCCATGTGCTGGAGAAGAAACACAGATGACATTTAGTGCTAGTCCATGCTCTAGATTGATCCTTTATGCTACTGTATGCGAAAAGAACCTGTATCAAAACATAGGCCTGGGTACCAATACCAATACTTTTTAGGCACCGACCGAATTGCCTCCTTAGGATCAAGTATCGTCATCTTATCAGCGTCAGTGAGCCAATAAGCGTGCAGCATGCTTCTGCCAACATGCTACTTGCAATTGGCTGTCGTTACACATCGTAAAAGGTGAAGCTGAAAAATGAATAAAAATAATTGTTACATAATTTGTAATGTAATTTCTTTATGTTGTAATGGATTTTATAAAATTGGTATTGAAAAAACTAACGTTGAGGAACCGGTGTCGAAGTCACAGTAATGGTATCGGTACCTGAATCAAAAGTGTTTTGAACGACACCCAGCCCTATCATAGTCCTATGGAATAGAGGCCAGAAGGAAAGAGGAGCAGATTTGTGCCTGTTTAATTTGCCGGTTATTATCCTTATTTCTCTCTATGTAGAAATGATTTGCTTTGTTATTGGGGACGCTGGAGCTTTCATTGAGTTCCATCTCTTCAGCTCTGTAATTCATATATTTGACCACTAGATGTCAGCCTAGTGCCTCCTTTATTCTGTAACATCCACCCTGAGGACCTGCGGTCCATTTAACACAGCAAATCATTTCTCCTTCAGTCCTAATCTTTAATATTGCGGTTCCCATTCATAGGTAACCTGTCAGTCTGTGTGCAGGTGAAATGTGCGTACGTATGCGTACTTACACACTGTGGCTGAGCGCAGCAACAAATCAGCCTTAGTTCTTTAAGACTAGAGAAATGGGTGAAAATAGCCTGCAACAGTTTTTGTTGTGATATCATTTATTATCTGTGCCACTTTATTTTTCTTTCTATAGGATCTTATGTGTCAAATATATATTTTGTTAAACTTTGTTTTGTTATTGCTCTCAAAGAGAGATGTTATTTTGCACTAGTGGAAATTTATTTTCACCTTATTTCAATGGGAGCAATCTGCTGTGGAGGTAGAGAACAGTGTAGGCCAAAGGAATGGGAAACATAAATGTGTATATCAGTAGTACAGGACGTTGAGTGTCCTGATAATGATTGTGCTGCGAGGGGACTGTGCTGCTTACTGTATGTCATGTATGTGAATCTTACTGGGCGTGAATGTCATCAATGAAGCAGTTGATGAAGTCTTTGCAGAGACAGTCAGAATACCAAATAAACAGAAGTGAACATCGCTAGTTTAAAAACATTTGGTATAAAATGGACCAAAATGTCTCGGGAATTGTTGACTTTTGTCTGTCACGTCAAGCTTGGTGGAAGTGCTCGTAATGGCAATATGATTGCTGTAAAAAGATTGTGGTGCATATAGAGTAGATGTGACTTAAGTTAAAAGGTCAGTGCACTCAAATTACAAAAAAACATTCTCACCAAAATCTCATGGTATTGAGCCATTCAGATAGTTTGGGTTTTATTTCTCCAGGTTTTCAGATATGTGTCTGTAAGATTTTGTGAATCCTGTCACTTTGGATTTCTTACATCCGATGAAAACTGTAATATTACGAAAGAATCCAGTTCAAGCAAATGATGACTAATACATAAATCGTTGAGATTCCTTTCAACACTCGCAGCATAATCCTAAACCACCCTGTAAAATTGACGTTCTGTTTATTCGTGGTAATGTTACCGTAACGTAGTTTTACAAGATCACAAACAGCCTTATCTTCATCCAGGATTTTTCCAACTATGGTGTCAAACCCAAAATGCTTTTCCCCCCTCATTCAAACGGTTGAATTTGGAATAAAAATTGACAGCCCAAGTTCCCAGCGAGGTTTGTGGATACCTGTGGACTTTTACTTAAAACTGCTATAGTCAGTATTTGTATATTAATGTAATGTGAAAGGGGTCGTCGCTTGTAATGATGAACCCACAGAGCGTTTTAGCATCTTACTCCTTTATCTTTTTACCATAGACTGTCAAAATAATGGCCATGTGCATCAAAATACCAAAAAGTTTTTAAAACCCATTGTACGCTACCTGCTCTGCACCGAACGGCAACAGACAAAGTTAGGGACTAGTTGATGACCATGAGCATTTAGCTGCATAAGAGGGATATATTTCCCTCAGCAGTTGGTGGAGAGCACAAAGCAGAGGGAATATTGGACTTACATTCATCAGGTGGCCAGAAACACGACTCTGAGTGAATGCTAATGTTGCTCTGTGTCTGCTAGATGTAACTGCTTGCTAACAAGTTTGCCATGCCAACTTCAAACCCAACACTATCTGCATGGCTACATACCACTTGTGTTTTTTTTATGCAGTTTGGGGGAAGTGACCCTTTAAATGAGAAGCCTGGATAGATGCAATGGATGAGTTAGTGACAGAAGGCCAGAGTTCGATCCAGATACTTGGACTCCAGAGACAACCCTCTTCCATCATGTCGCCCTGTGGTTCGCATCCCGACCCGCCCTAGCCTGGATTGTGCGCTTTTTCTCAGTCGCCTCATCCAGTCTGGGCATCATATAGAATTGGACTGCTTTAAACAAGCCATATTAAAACTAAATGTCTTGTTAATTAGAACCATGTCATAGCATTACTGATGGGGTAATGTAAATATTGTGACATAGTCTACCATACTGTATGTAGAGCTGACTGACTGATCAAACTACCTATGGATGTGCAGTCATAAACTGGAGCGACTAGATGACTTCAATAAAGAATAGCTGTGACAATTTTAAACATGCCTATATGAGTTGAATTTGCATCCTTATGTGTCTCGGGTTAATAAAAGGGTGTTGGTGTCATGACGATGCTTTCTTGAGCTCTGCACTGTAGTTTAGTAATCATAATAGCCACCAGATTGTGTTATATTGTCATAGCTCTGACTGTATTTTATCTGTGTGTGTGGTTGTGTGTTTTCAATCAGGCTAACAAGTCGCAATCATTCAGCTGCGGAGGGGGGCTGATTAAGAGTCTGCCAGCTGCTGGAGGCGAGACGAGGACGGGAGAGGAGCAGGAACTGGAAGAGGAATAGGTACAAGAAAACAATGAAGGGGTATAGGAGGAAGTTGAGCCAGGGCAAAGAGGCACAACAAAACGTTGAAGTAACCAGGAGCAAGAGGAGAAGAAGGGCTAAAGAGGAGTAGAGGAGCAGGTGGTGGAGAGGAGAGAAGGGGTGAAGAGGCCAGCACTGAGGAATGAAGGAATAGATGGAAGTCACTGGGGAGGAGGAAAGAGGAAAGGAGCATCAGGAGTTTTTGGAGGGGAGAGATGGAGGGTTTAGTTTAAGAGGAGGAGAGAGAAGGAGGAGACAGAAGGGAAGGAAAAGGAAAGAAGTGGATGGGGAGGAGAAAAAGCAGACATTAAAAGTAGGAGTAGGAATCAGGAGAGGAGAGGAGGAGGCGGCTGGGCTAGGGGCCCGGGGAGGAGAAGCGAGGGCCACGGATCAGGAACCAGGCTCCCGGGGGACGGAGCAGGTGCAGGCTGCGAGCGAGGCCTTTGGGCCTGAAGGGGTTGCCAGAGCTTAAAACAATCTGCACTGCTCCTTTTTTAATTTGGCTCTCTGAACAGCCCACCCTCCACACTGACTGTCTCTCCCTCTCTCTATGCTTAACAGATCAGCGATCCACAAAGAGGGGTAAACACACACAGTGCAAAATTAAATTCTGAACTCCCCTGGCACGGCAAAACAAATTAGAGCAAACAAATTACAGAGAGTCAACATACAAACAGTGGAGCATCTGTGGCTCTCTGGACTACTGGAGCCGGTGGCTACCTCCCACACCACCATCACCGCCACCTATAGTACACGTTCACAATAAACTCTATGTCAATCCTACACACTCTTGGCATATTCTCTTCAAATCACTGTGACTGTCTGTGCTAAAACAGTCCTCTGGATGGTGTTGTTTTGGGCATAGTTTCAAGAAACATCTTTTTTTTGCATGTTTAAAATCAGCTTCAGAAGGTTTATTAATATACTTGATGGTTGGTGGATGTATGCTTATAAG
Source organism: Zingel zingel (assembly GCA_023566125.1). Taxonomy (NCBI): domain Eukaryota; kingdom Metazoa; phylum Chordata; class Actinopteri; order Perciformes; family Percidae; genus Zingel; species Zingel zingel. Next base: position 35,603,797 of record CM042321.1, on the reverse strand, counting down.
CATCTGTGTGTCATACAACAATACTTGTACAGTAGTGCAGTCTTGAATATCAATTAGGCCTAAGTGGGTTCTCTTCTGTTCTGATTTTTTTATTGTAACACACCTGCTTTCTCTGTTGTCTTGTCTGATGTCATTCATCTGTTCTAAAGCTATTGTTCAGTGGGGCTTTGAGATAATTGCTAAAATGCAAACATTTTGACAGTGAAAATGCTAACATGCAGATTTATAGCAGGTATACTGTTTACCGTCTTCACCTTTTGAAATTATGAGCTGATGATGGCGCTGGATGAAATGTCGAGATCACCGCATAAATGGCTCTACCAAATTGCATGGCAATCAATCCAAAAGTTGTCAAGATATTTCAGTCTGTAAAAAAGTGGTGGACCTACCGACCAACTGACAGGCCGACATCCCTAGAGACAAGTAGCTAGCTTGGCTAAAAATATACGCTGACATCAGTGAGGAACATCAAGATTTGGCTCTAGTGCCAGGTAAATCAAACGGGTAAAAAAAAACATGTCAAATGCTCTGATGAGCTACGTGGCCGAACGTGTGGACAATGAATTGGGTGTTTGCAGTAGAGAGAAGTGTGCAGGTGTTTTGGTCCTCATCCTTTACTGTTTTTTGCTTCTAACACCTTCTTGTTTTGCAGTAGTTTGCTGTAGTTTTGTTAAAGTAGAGCTCGTACAGGGAAAATCAGTACCAATTTGTTCACAAAGTTAAGTCGCAGTTGACAAGTAGCCTAACATGCAGCTTGTATTCTATATGTTCCCAGCCATTCTTGGGCCATATTCAAAAGGCATTGTGGGAAATATTGGGAATTATTAAAGGATGATTCTAGTTTGTTACAACTTGGATCTTATGTAGGTATGCATTTTCATAATTTATGTTAACATTGTACTCATCAAAATAAATTGCTAAGATCTGGGATCACAGTGACATACAGAAACACAAGCATAGGTCGATCAGACAGGTTGCCTTCAACTAATTAACTACTTTATATTGGAGTGAGTGAGACCGAAAGTCAGTGCATTAAAAATATCTTAACCCTCAGTGCACAACAACAACAATGGCAGCAAGCACAGTAGGTCAATGTTGACCAGAAAGTCAGTCTGTAAACAGTGATGGTTGTCTGCAGGCTGTTTGGGTGATACTTACAGATTTCATTTTCTCTAGCAAAATAAGTTTGGCTAACCTGGGGGTTTGACTGACTACTCATGTTCTTAACCTGTCAAACTTCTTTGTGGCAATGATGCTGCATTCCCAGATCTCAGCAATTAATTTGGTGAACACAATGCTATCATAGCCGAAATAAATGATGGCCAAACCTATAAAAAAAATAAGGTCCAACTTGCAATGAAATGAAATTATCCGTTGAATGTTAGTGGAGCAACTAAAAATGTAAATTACAACATAACACATGTATTGCACTGTACAACACAACTATATAGTTCAATCCCCATCATGTAACATTTTGCAATTAAGAAAAAATTGAGGAAAAAAATATATAATTAGTATCTTAGAATCAGTATACATTCAATAAGTTTTGTGTTTTACATGTATCTGTTACTGTGTGTGTGTGTGTGTGTGTGTGTTCTTGAGTGAGCTCAGTTGGTCTTGGCTGGCCCTCTCCCTTGGCCCTTTGGCCCCTCTGGCCCTCTGGCAGTGGCTGTGGACTGTCCATCTGCCTCCCACTGTCTGGGTCTGGTGGGACAGGGGCCATGGAAGACCCCCGGCACCCCTCTCAAACCTCCCCCTCACCGAACACCCTCACCAGCCCCCAGGCCAGCTGCTCAGGCCCCAGAATGTGCACAGTGCTGCCAGGTGGGCCCCAGGACACGCAGTTGGACCCCTTCACATACACACATGTACACGGAGGAGCACACAGACACACACGGAAGAGCACACAAACACACACACGCAATCACAATACCAACACATATGCTCGGTAAGCCTCTTTACAAATGGAAGCCATACAACACACATGGTTACACAGGTCCACATGAAAAAAACTTCCTCTCACACACACACATTGTGCATGTGTGCCAACCCTTTAACATACAGCCTTTGCAGGCTCAGGTGTTTCCCAGAGCATCCTATAATGGTCTGAGTTCACAGGGGTGGTACACCAACAGGTGGTGCTGTTTTCTTTACTAATTACAGCTTTATTTATTCATTGGCATGTTGAAGCTTCCAGATGACGTTGGCTGGCCTGCTTATTCACAGGATAAAAGTCAGTGTGTGTGTGTGTGTGTGTGTGTGTGTGTGTGTGTGTGTGTGTGTGTGTGTGTGTGTGTGTGTGTTTTCCAGGAGGCTTTATTCTCCCCCATGGGACACAAGCCATCACCTGCCTTTTAGTACTCATAATTTACCTTGCAGTATTTTAGGTGTGTAGTATTTTGCTTTACTGAAATGAAATGTTAGATGACATATTGTGTCATTTAACTGTCTAACAGAACCCTGTGTTGTGTACAATAATACTGTATCTTCCTGTTCTGAGGTCAAATACAGAGTTCCACAGGGATCAGTACATCTTCACAAAATTGCAATATACATTTAATTGTCGAAGATACACAAAATCTATATTCTTGTATTATCAAAATATCACAAAAAAAGATTGTACCCTTGGTTGGGGTGGGAAAAAAAAATTGCCATGCATGAGCACAAAGAATGTGACTTAAAGTGGACATATTATGCTTTTGTGTAGTTTCTGTCATATTTACAATGTTATAATGTCGGATTTTAACGTTAAACGTTATACCTCAAATAATGAGGTAAACTTATTTTAGAGAAATTCCTGTGGCTAAGTGTTACGCAACTCTAAGCCAGCCTTCTTTGATTGGTCATCTGCTCCAGGCAGGCAGGAACTACTAAAGTGATTTTTAAGCTACTGTGGTGTTAACATTGTCGCATGTAGCTACATGCTAACGGCAGTAAAATGTCATCTTGGCTGCCAGTGTTGTTAAATTTTCCTCAATTCCGGGGCCCATTACTCCTGAAACATTTCTGGTTATGTAGTATTTTGGTTAAAAAGCCTTTATCTGTGATTTTTCACTTTTGACTGAAGTGCTGCTATATTCTAGTGTCCAATGCTAACTATAGTAGCTACATGCTAACGGCCGTAATATGTAATCTTCGCTGCCAATTTGTTAAATTCTCCCCAATTTTGGGTTGCTTTACTGCTGAAACATGTCTGATTCAGCAGTGTTTGGTTCAGAAACCTTTATCTGCGATTTTTGACGGTAGAAAGTGCTGCTTCGTTCCATTACAATCTAACGGTAGCCTAGTGCGAAATATTAAGTAGCTGCATGCTAATGCGACATAGCTGTAATTTTGACAGGCAATGCTGGTAATTTCTCCCCAATTTCGGGTCACATTACTGCTGGGACATGTCCGGTTGTGTAGTATTTGGTTTAAAATCCTTTATTGGGGATTTTCACGGTACAAAGTCCTGCTACATACTGTACTCCATTGCAATAGCTCCAACTGACACTAGTGAAATGCAGTTCCAGGAAACACTCTGGCCAATCAGAGCAGACTGGGCTTTTCGGGAGGTGGGCTTAAAGAGACAGGCGCTCCTACAGAGGGTGAATACAGGTGCAGCAGCCATGGGCAGTATGAGAAAAATAATTTATAATAAAAAAAATTAACATTAAAGCATGTAAACATGTTCTAGTACAAACACAAAATACACATATTATCTTGAAAATGCAATGTAATAGTTGCCCTTTAAAGTTACAACCTCGAAGATCTCTGTGGAGCTGGGTCCCTGGCCACCTGAAGAATGTCCAATATTCAGTCTCTCTGTTTTCTCCAACGGAAAATGTCTCTTTAGCTGCTCCACTATATTCATCGAACTGTATCTGTCTGCTGTAAATGCTGAAAAAGGTAGAATAAAGTCAGCTGTCAGCCTGCTGTGGCTGAAAAGACCCTATGAAAACCAAAACTGCAGTTGCAGGCTCGGAAGTTAAAACAATAAGTTGAATGTTGCTATAAAGATCTGTAGAACTGAGGAAAACTGCAGACTTGTAATTAAGTAATACTTCTCTGTGGGTTCATCGCTGAGTGACCTCTGTCACATACAAATAGTCCATTGTTAATAAAATAAATCATTGTAGCAGTTTCAATTTTTTTAATTTTCTTAACCTCAATCAGTGTGTATGTGTGTATTTGTACATGTGAGGTCTTAAAGTTGTGTGTCTTATGTTTATATTTGAACCGTTCATATCGTAAAGTAGCCTATCGTGGATGTGGTAACTTCAGTTCTCCTTCATGTTTTCTGATTTTTGGTGATCCATAAACTGTCCAACAAAACTTTTCCTTGTCAAGTTCCCTTCCCTTTTCAAGATCCTGTGAGACAGAGTGAGTCAGTGAGTCTCTTGATACTGTGAGGTGTTGTAGCAGAAAGAGAGACACCGCCATGGATCAGACCCTATCATAGCTTCCCTTCTGTCAACCCATTATCTTTCTCCCTCATGCTCCTCTTCCCTTTTCTCCCCTTTTCCTCCCATTGCCTTCCTCTGGATGTTATCTCCAGCTGCTTATGCCCTAATACCCCAATTGTTGTAATGTAAAAACAATAATTAGCAATCCCAAGCGAGACTGAGGGGCGAAGTTAACAGCTTTCTTCTGATGTGTTTTTCCCCCTTTTTTTCTCTTTATCTCACCCTCCTTTTTTCATGAGAGCAAAAAGAGGTGTGTGTGTGTGTGTGTGGTGGGGGGGGGGGGGGGGTGGGGGGGGGTCAGGGAGGTATTGGCAAAGCCTCTTTAAACTCTCTGGTATTATGGAGGATTATTTTGTGCCGAGATCCTGGCTTGTGTGTCGGTTTCCCCCCCTCCTTTTCTCTTCCTGGTTGTGGCAGACACGCTAGGTAAACAGTTTGTGTCACACTTCATTGCGTTTGAGAAATTAAAAAAACGGGAATGACAATAGGCCAGCGCTGGGGATGAGGACTAGGGGGACACTGACACCATAAGACCCTGGCTCTTTGGGGACCCCTGGTACACTGTGTGACAGAGCGGCCCTCGCAGCCACAACAATACAAGACCTCGTCCTTCAGAGAACACTCCTCGCTCCCAGTCTCTTTGTCTATCAGCACCGGGCCATCTGGGCCTTCTCTCTCTTCTTCCTGCTCCTCTTCCTCGTCTTCCTCCATGACTCCTTTTGGAGCGGTGGTGTGTTTGAATCTGGCTCAATTATTCAAGTGTTTACAAGTGCAAACACTCTGCCAGGTTGGCGGTGTGTATGTGTATGAGAGTGTTTTCTAGACATAGTCCTCTTGTGATTCACATACAATCTTGTGTATATACACATAGACAGTGCAACATCTGCGTGTGCCACTGAAAATCAGCGCAGAAGTTATAATAAAGCCAGCCATTTACAGTATACACTGAATAAAGCTCAACTGAGGGAAATGTTGCTTCTCAGCTTCTCTCTGTGTTGACGTGTAGATCAGTAGTGCTGTTATAACATCTGGGGAGGGTATATCACTGACACACGCACAACTTATGTGTTGAGGATTGATGCTGTGCAGTTAGGATCCATCCCTATAGAGGGCAGTGTTATCCTACAAAATAAAACTGGTCTAAACATCATGTTTTCAAAAACAACATCGGGCACTGGAACTACAGAAAGGTGTGACTGCAGTGCTCAGTATTGACAACCTGTTAATATGTCTACAGAATTGTTTGTTGCTTATGACTTCAGCTCTAAAGAGCACCGATCACAAGCAGTTCATTAAAGGCGATTGAAAGTTAAAGAGGTTATTTGTGTTTTCCTTTTCTCTTTGGAACATTTAAGTTGTAAACTCTTTTTGTAAAATGTCAAGTGTTGTACAAATGTGGTTATAGACAAATTAAGTTATGTGTCCAATTCTAAATCAAACTAAACAAGAAAAATACTGTAGCTTTAAAGCTAAAACTACAGCCAAAGTCAAACCTAAAGTGTAATGTAAATGTCATATTAAATTAGAGATGTGAATACATATCTTAGCTACTGTAAAACAAAGCAAAAACTCAAATCTAGTTAGATTCTTAAAGTTGAACTTAAAATGTAACCTAACTCTAAAGCTGAAACATAGCTTACAGCTAAAAAGAAAGCTATACACTTCAAGGTAAAGCCTACAGTAATATACATCTTGATCTTAAATTAAAGCAGAAACATGTATGTAAACCTGAGCTTAAGCTTAAAATGAAGTGAAAGTAATGCAAAAGTTATTACACTTAACTTCCAGCTTTAGGCAGAAGGCAAAAACCTGGTCACCTGGAATTTTGTGAAATGAGCGCTCTGCCTTGTGCTTTGCATGTGAAAGCTGAGAGAGAATTACTGTCTGTCTCCACCACAGAAAAGGATTGAGTGAGCTCAGACTTGATACAAAAAGGCAGCCATGTGACACTGAAATGCTGCCATGTCAGGGTGGAGGACACAAACTCCAAGGACACGCATATTCATGCTACACTGCGGAAAACATGACCTAATCTTCACTTTACAGAAAGTTATTTCAGTTGCCTAACCTAACACTGTACTGAAACTGTCAGCTAGCCTGTTTAATTGTAAAACACATCACAGTATCATGAAATCATTCATATAGTAGTCTGTGTAATCTGCATTTCAGCAGACTGATCTCAATAAGTGGCGTATGTATTACACGCCAATTCGTATGCCATTTTGGCGTGTTATCAAGACGCATAGCGGCTTTTTAGCATGTTTACCAACGCCGTTTGGCCATTGACTTACATTACCTTGCGATTGCGTGTCAATGTACGCCGTAGCGAGTAGTATGAAAGCCCGAAAATCTGCGCAGGGAGGTTGGTGGATGGGGCAAACAACACAGGACTTTCACCCAGGAGACCGGGGATCATATCACGTTTCCTAAACCCAACCGTCCAGTTCTACTTTTCCTAAACCCAACCGTCCAGTTCTACTTTTCCTAAACCCAACCGTCCAGTTCTACTTTTCCTAAACCCAACCGTCCAGTTCTACTTTTCCTAAACCCAACCATCCAGTTCTTCTTTTCCTAAACCCAACCCCATTATTGTTTTCCTAAACCCAACCGTCCGAAAAGCGATTATACGTCTTGATAACACGCCAAAATGGCATACAAATTGGCGTGTCATACATACGCCACTTATTGAGATCAATCTACAACCCGTCCGCTGGATACGGCATAGACATACATGCAGATAGCTCAAAATGCGTACACATAACATGTCACTTGGCTTTAGAAAGTGGCGTGTATGTTTACGCGAAGTCATGATGTTACGTTGATTTCAGAGTTCAATCTACATTTCACAACAAAAACTGTGATTACTGTTGTAGGAGGCTGAAGTATTTCAAACTAGTTTGTGTCGGCCACAGAGACCTGTGCCCCGTTTCATTTCCTTCAGTCTTTACTTTGTGTAAAAGCATTTACTTGTGGCCGGCCAGAGCCACAGAGACTAGCTTAAAGCCAAACACGGGCACTAACCCATTTATCACCGTGGGCTTTCATGCCTCTGTTTGTGTTACAATCAATCATGTTTAAATCAATAGGCCTCACTTTGCTAAATCAAATCTGGAGTTTAGGATACAAGTTTGTGTTTACTCTTGCAGCACATTTTTTTTAATGGTTATTTGCATTTGACAATTTAGCAGGAGTAAACTTGAGACAGGATCCACCCAAACTGTCACACATCGCGCCTCTGTCGAGGGACCAACCTACACCGGCCTGCCTGCAGCATGCAGGCCTCCCCTAATACATAATCTGTTGATACACTGTCACCTCAAGGAGCACAGCCAACCCCACGGAGACATCACCGAAATTCATTAATCTAATTAAATATGTCGTATTGCCCAAATGAGACGCTGGTATGGCTTTGCTGCAGGATAAGTGCAAAGTAAAGCTGGGTCCCACAAGAGTAGCATACAGCCCGACGTGCGCTAACGCTACTGCGCTTCATTACACTCTTAATTACCTATTGTTTCTAACTAGTTGGTGGCGTTTTAATGAGAATCTACAGGCAGTTAAATGTAATCTAAATTTTCTAATCTACTGGTCCATTACCAAGGAGTCAAAATGTTATTGGTTTTGTGAGTAATCAGACTTTTAAATGGTGCTGATATCACTCCCGGAGGGCAAGGAGTGGGTTTCGACTGTGTAATTGAATTCTGTTTTTTTTTTTCCCCTCCTTCCTCTTCTTCTTCCTCTTCTTTTTCAGGGAGCCGAGAGGAATATTTTTCTGTTGCGGCTGGTCGCTTGGGTCGAGGAGCATGTCTTCGGTTCCGGTTAGATCACAAGGTTTTTCCGCTCATGGGTCACCATGGCGACCCCTTCAAGAAAATGTGTGCATGTGTCTGCAGAATGTGTGTACATGTGTTTATGTGGGATGTGAATATTTGTGTGAGCGTGCATGGCTGTGTGTGTTTCTGTGTGTTTGTGCCCCAGTCAGCCTCAGTGCTCTGCTGTGCTGTCACCTGCAGCCAGATAAGCCAAAGGATTTATCACCCAGTGAATTGCCTTTGAGTGGTGGATAAAATGGCTCCAATACATTCTCATATGAAAATGGTGCGAGGTTAATGAGAGCCAAATACACAGAGGGCTAAATCTATTAGGTTTTCATGGATGGAATCAATCAACATGCACCACACTGGCTGATTTGTCATATTGAAGCATTGCCCGTTTGAATTCCAAAACACAATCCTCCTCACGGAATGATTCACTTTGATTTTGATTGCCTCTTCATCAAGAAGATGACAGCTATGAACTAATTTTCTTTTCTATCATGTTACACACTTATTAGCTCCGGCTGTCCTTGGCAGATGACTGATTCTCTCCTTTTATAGAGCTACAGTTGGATTTTCCTCAGGTCTGTTCAAACAGTCACTATGTTCCTGTATTCTTTTTTTTTAAATCAAATTATTTAGTTTTCAGGATTTTCATTTGCATAAAGGATTATCCCTTGACTAATTAAATTTTCTTAGAGATGTGCTTATGCAGATGGATTTTCCTGATACTGAGTGTTGTTGCTTATACTGGTTATACCTTTACATCCAAATAAGTTGGAGTTAAAGGAAGTGCAGTTCAACATTTTTGGTCATTTGCTTGGTTGCTGACAGTAAATATGAAGCTAGTCTTGCATTGCCAGACCTTCCTCCACAGCGCTGCAAAGGAAGGTCTGGCTAGTCCACACGGCATTCTGGGATGGGAGTAAAACGTGCTCTGGTTTATTGGCATTTCTTTAAACCAATCACAATTGTCTTGGGTGGGTTGAACATGTGTACGTTCAAAAGCAGTTTCAGTCATGCAACAGAAAACTCAGATTGGACAGATAGTCTAGCTAGCTGTCTGGATTTACCCTGCAGAGATCTGAGGAGCAGTTAACCATAGTCCTCACAAATCCACTGGAGTTTAAAATTACAACGCAAAGAAAGAGGAAGGTAACGGACAAAAAATGTCCTCCAAACATTTTGCCGGAGCAATCCGTCGTGGATATAGACTAATATGAAGCTAAACACCAGCAAGTGGTTAGCTTAGCTTAGCACAAAAATTGGGCCAACAGCTAGCCTGGCTCTGTCCAAAGGTGACAAATTCCGCCTACCAGCACCCCTAAAGCCTGATTTATGGTTCTGAATTAAATCTACGCCGTAGGTATGTAGGTACACACAGATACACTACACCCTAAGCCGTAACCTGACGTGCACCTCCCCAGAAATGTATCTTCACGCTGCAGCGACGCAGACCGCAACAGTTGTGATTGGTCCTCTTGGACGTGGCTTGATTGAATCACATTTCCTCCTACTCATTTCCAGGTGCTCCTTCTCCGTGAACGACATGAAATCCGTGGTCAGAAAGCACAGGGGAGACACTATGTTTTTTCCCTCTCCACCGTCGGAGTCGGTTCTTGTTCCGAAGCTAATCCCCCCCGTCATTCTCCACACTCTGTGCAGTAACTTCTTGAAGTCTCACAGTTTTCTCACAGTGATGATAAACTGCAGCTACGGGGGGCAAGAAAGCAAATAAGTGGATTTCTCAAAATGTCGAAGCAGTCCTTTAACAGAAAGCCTAACAGAGAAATTGAGAGTCCTGTATCTGACTAACTCAAAAGAAACATCCTGTTTGGTTGCCAAATTGTACTGACGCTTTTGTGTAGGTGAGCCAAGAGGTTCATTGTTGTTTCATGTGCTGATACCAGAGTTGATAAAGGATTTCCAGCAGCTCAAGTCTCCACTGAATTTTCAGATCTTTCTTGAATAGCTCTTTTCAGAAGGCACCGTGTACAGTATGAGAAAGCTGGCATCACTTTATTCTCTGTGTGGATGCTGTGATGCTCCACCAGAAGGAAATGTCTAATCATTGCAGAGGAAAAAAAAAACCAGAAAGACGCATTTGTCTTGGGCAGCTCGTACCTTTCTCTCAGCGCGGTGATGGATGACAACCTTGGTGTTGAGTGTGTGTGTTTGTCTATCGCAGCGCTGCAAAGTGACCAGGGACAGGTGCCAACAGAAAAAGGCCCTGTACCCCAACTAATGAGCAGCATTATTCAAATGGAGTCTTTGTTGTCAGTGCACTGCGCTGTAGTCTGCATCGCCTGATGCACCACTTCCTCATTTTGATGCTCTATCAGTTTATCGCCTATTGAAATGCATGTGGGAAATAAGGCACCTTGAAACTGTTGGTAGTTCAGATTTCACTTACTGTACTGTGTGCACATCATCCTGCAGGTGACCATACTGTTTGATAGTGATCATCTAATTAACATTCTCATCTTCTATAAAAAAATAAATAAAGGAATCATTTTGTTGCACTGTAGCCCCAGAGGATTCAGATGAAAGGAGGATTACCCTCCGTGCTGCCAATACATGGTGTCAGCACAGGATCAGACAGTAGGTGGGCACTGTGCACAAAAAAGACAGCAAACACAATGTCAACAAATAGAGATATATCACCCAGTTTGTCTATCACACTGTGGAGTCACATGAAAAAAAAACTACGAGGAGAGGAGCTTTCAAGGCCTACGCCAGCTGACAGGAGGAGCGGCGGTGAATAAGGGAGGAGGGGGGGAAGATAGAAGTCAAAAGAGAAAAATCAGCCTTTCTACAAAGAAGGACGGGAGGAAAAAAGAAGGCAGGGTGTTGGAGGAAGCTCCTCCGACCGAGCCCATCTCCAGCTGTCACAAATCATTTCTGCTCGGGAAGTGAGGGGAGGCGAAATGTCAAAATATTTGAATAAATTCCACAGAAGCCTGTTGAGAGTGGGGCGGTGCGGTGAGAGGGGTATTGTTGGTGCAAATGGGGTGGAGAGGGGATGAGAGGGTTGGGGAATAAAAAGGTTGGGTGGAGGGTGGAGGGGGGGCAGTAGTGAAGGGGGGGTTTGCATGTGAAATAGCCTTCACAAGCCTGAGGAGGAACACAAGTTAAATGGAAATCAAAGGTTTGGCCACTGCAGTGATATTTTTGCTCATTTTAAACAACTTCCTCCCTTGGTTTAGATTACTCATAATGACACTGACTATAGCAGCAATGCAGATACGCTTTGCACTCTTACTGCTTCTGTGTACTATATACAGCACGGTTCCTGGTTATTTATTTTTTTACACCACTAGAGTCACCTTGCTTTCACCTTACAATCTGTACATATGTTACCTGCTTCTGTATGTACGCTTTTGCACCACATCTAGCCTATATTTTTCCCACCAACTGCATATAGTAATGTTAAGCTGCAATATGTTGTTTTCACATGCTATGGCATTGATTTCAAAAATGTTTTTACTTTACTTCATCTTTTCCATTTAGTTTTGATTGAATATATTTTCTATTTTTGGTATATGTTCATGTCATATGAACACTGTACTGCTGTATCTTTAACTTATTTCTTTGCACATCCTAAAACTGCAGTAATCCATACTGATTTCTCTCAAATTTCCATCCACATATTTCTAATCAAAACCTTTTTTTAATGCACATTAATCAACATTTCTGTAAATGCCCCAGTGTTATAGACATAATTCCCATACGTCATATTGTTACTTGGAGCCCCGCTACTGCCCAACACTTTTCATTTCAAATTTGTCCCTGAAAACAGCTGTTTAGGAAAGTAACCCTGATGATGTCATTAGGGTTAACTCAGGCTAAGAGAGTATCAGTTATAATAGAAAGGCTAAGGTTACAAACTGGGAATGGAGTTTGAATGAAAGACATTGACGTTAGTCATTCGTTATGTTTATACAGTTATGAATACTTTGTGTTACTTTACTAACTTTTGCATTTCATAAAGCCGGCACAATTGATTTCCCATTGCAGATCACATCTTGTACATCGTTTGAGTCTTCTCTCAGGTCTGACCTCCATCAAAATCTCTGACATCTGACTCCATTTCCAAAAGCTGACAATGCCATTTAGCAGAACAGTTGGAATATATCTGACTGATTGCAAAACTTCTCCGGCTTTTTTGTCCTTATGACAGAATCTGCAAATATAATTACTGCTGCAAGAAAACCCAGCCAGAGATAGCGGAGAGAAGCTGTCATCTGCCATTGTTTTCCACTCGGTGTCCTCCAACTGAACTTCACCGACCGACAGTTTAATTGGTTTCAGGGAATCGGGTGTGAAGAGGAGTCATGACCCTGATCTTTCTCCCTGATAAATGATTTTTTTTTCTTTACCAACTATACATGCAAATATGCAAAGTGTGTGTGTATGTGTTTTAGAGAGTTGAGAGGGAGGTAAACAGATACAGATTGTCTCATTTTATTGTGTGTTTAGTGGCAGATTAGAGGCCTAATTAAATACAGTGTTAGCGAGTTCAGAGGCAAACAGAGGAGACACTGACCCTGCGACTTCTAATTCACCCCGGGGATCATCTGAACAAAGAGAGGAGATGCACACAGGCTGCTAGAGTACATGCATTTTGAGACTTTGAACAAACAAGCATCATCACACCTTTATCACCAGAACTCTTCACCTTGCATGATAAATATTAATAGGACGGCAAGGGGAAATTAAACAAAACTAAAAATTACCTCATGATGATGTTGGCTTCAGTTCAGGCCTGCAGGGTAAAAAGCACAATCTTATCTTAGACTTACTGCTCACGGTGCAAGCTAAGGTCTAAAAGTCACTGGACGTTCTTAAACTCTGCAGAAATGTGTGACAAAACATTTTGGGTTCAGCTAAACTTTCTGCTGTCAGGAGCCATCAACAGCTCATCACATTATTAACATATGTCCTTCTGTTGTGTGGATGTAACAGATGTTCATTTCAGAGCAATACTGCAATATGGGAATGTTGAGATTCTTGAAGTTTGTGCAATAATAGTTGACTCTATGCTGCATGTAAAACAGCACTGTCACTAAAGACTTAAGCCTTTTTCACATATGAACTCTGGACAATGTCCGAAGTATCAGGTCTCGACATAGTCCAGAGTTTCCCTTACACTCATGTAGCACACCAGGATTTTTTGTGTCAGATGCGTTCTTACTTAAGGCTCGGATATACTCCGGAACGGACGCACTTGAAAACATTTATCATTATTTTAATACATTGCTTATTCACTCTTACAGTTTTACATTTGCACTCAACCCTGTCTCCTTAGTCTTACTGAATGATTAACAGCAAAGTAAATCTTCACCTGAGAACAACACTGCACCGCCAACTCCCACTCTCTGACAACTCTCTGTTGTCAATCATATGCAACCCTCTCAGTCGCAGGTACTTCACACTTTAACTGCCCATACAGGTTTTGTACTGCTGACATGCCTAAATGCATAAAACATGTTGGACTCTCAGATATATTTAAATGTATGTGAATAATAAATGCCCTGCCACCTGGAAGTCATGTTTATAATGGCACTGACGACGGACCTGTCTGAGGTAAATTATGCTGTACTATAACTTATGACGATCCGTTTATAAATCACAAGCTTCTACAACTCCTTTGTGTAGGCAAAGTCCCACAGTGCATAAACTAGGACAATACATATGATGCATTGCTACATGTTTTTTGTCCGTTAAAATAGAAGGTTAGCTACAGTACAAGACTGCCTACCACAGCCTCAATCTAAACCAAGATGGGCAGGCATGCCTGGATATTCTCAGAGCCTCATGAGACTTTTCCCCATGTGGGCTGACTGTGCTGCAGCTGGGAAAAAAGCACACATATACTGTTCTATACAAGCAATAACCAGCTCCTCAGCCTCTATGCAAAAAGGAAGGAGAGCAGCAGACTCGTTATTTAACTGGCTTTTCGACAGCTGGGGCATAGCAGAGGGACAGAACGTGTGTGAGTGCATGGATGTGTGTGTGTGTGTGTGTGTGTGTGTGTGTGTGTTTGTGTGTGTGAGTGAGTGACACGGAAAGAAAAAGAAAAAGTGTGCGTGTGTCTCTGTGTGTGTGTGTGTGTGTGTGTGTGTGTGTGTGTGTGTGTACACATGTAGCTGTGCGTGCGCTTACATGTGTGTCCATCCCCATTTGCATTTGTGTGAGCTCGGCCATGTGCATATGTATGTGTGGCACAGCGGACCAGAACAGAGCTCTGACAGTAGCAGGGCTGCTGCTCGCTGATGCCTGCCTGGAGGAGCTGACAGCGGCCCGGCCTGTCAATCACCGAGCATGCCCACTGCCCCTCATTCGCATCATCCTATCTTGTTAACTCTAAATCTGGCTGGGCACTGTTTATACACTCTGTGTCTTTGTATGTGTTTCTGTTTCTGTGTGTGTGTGTGTGTGTGTGTGTGTGTGTGTGTGTGTGTGTGTGTGTGTGCGCGCGCATCCTTTTCTCTGATGTGTTTCTGTGTTATGGTCTTAGCTGCATGGCTCTGTTTCAGACAGAGATCAATCAAGACAAAGAATGATGAAAAACTGGTACAGGGATTGCTAAGAGTTCATCCTTTTTTTGTAGAGCAGTGGATTTAATGCATTGAAGCCAAAGTGTAACTTAATATTCAACATATTTTAGAACTATAAAGTCTTACAATCAAAGCACCTTGCAAGTCATAGTCATGCCTCCTATCATAAAAATACTGATTTAGTCACACTGGGGTGTATTTTTTATCGGCCCACGGCCTCTATGATAGGCCAAGTATTGTTTCCATTGGGAGAAAAAGAGCAAGAGCTCTTGTAGTCAAAGGTAATTATCTCCTCCTGTCACCCACAATGGATGCCAGCTAATGAGAGCTGAACTCATGATTGGTTGCCCGCGGGTCTGTGGAGACGATCAGCTCTTTTGGTTTTGACAATAGAGTCTCGTAGCACTGCAGAGACAGAGTGACCGGACAAGTCATTCATCTATGCAAATGCCAGCCAAAATGTGACACACACACACACACACACACACACACACACACACACACACACACACACACACACACACACACACACACACACACTTAATTATCAGCCCCCTACCCCCTGTGGGGTGTGTGCGTGCATGCGTGTAAGAATCTGTGAATTTGAGATTGTGCACATGTCTGTTGTGTGCATTTATTTTGGAATACTTTCACTAGAGGTAATAGTAGAAAGAAAGAAATATAGAAAGAATAAACTACATGGGCTGAGCACTGAATACTCAAGTCCTAGTACAGAATAATGTAATATTTTTAAAACACTGATGTGGTCTGTTAATTACAATTTAATCTTGGTCTTGTTTTATTTGGAATAATCCAAATAAAAACAAGGTCAAAAAGCCTTGCATTTCTGGTATGGTTGGACACAATGATTTTACTGTATACTGTACTGTAATAAGACTATAAAATGTACAATGGCATAAATGGGAATTTGAAAGACTTGTCAAATTATATACCTCTAAAATAAAAATGACCTTGCCAGATGTTATTTGTAAGTTTCTTATTTGAATTGTGTTGCAAGTATTGGAAAACATGTCTTACTTGCCAAATGAGTCATTAAATGTTTTTGCTTCCTTTCATGATTCCACTTTTATTATTAACCAATATCTTAAAATGCAGATAGTTTACTTAAATCAATAAATAATGCTAATCTGAATATGCATGCTGTAATGGTATTTCAATCAGGAGAGACTTTGTTGCAGATATGCAACGAAGTATACGATATGACATGTACAGTCTTTGGAGATTAGACTCCATCATTATAATTAATATATATATATATATATATATATATATATATATATATATATATATATATATATATATATATATATATATATATATATATATATATATTTTTTTTTAAGGGGGTTAGAAAGCCAGAAGCTGATACCCCCGATGGAGTCTAGACACTGATGCCGGTGTGAGGAACCCGAATAGTGAACCGAGGAGCCGATGGCAGGCTTGTCGGGGGAGGAACCAGGAGTCGTGCAAGATGAAGACCGGAGGAGCAAGGGGAGGAGGAGGGTTGTGCTCTTAGCCTGAAATGACAACTGAGCAGCAGAGAGAGACACAGGTTTAAAACAGGGATGTCATACTGTGATAGGCTCGTGAAATTCAAGGCCGTTTCTGATTGGTTAGATAAAAGTGAACGCCTCTAACGGCTGTTCAGTTTTAGAAGAGAGAGAAATGTGATAAAGTTTAGAAGTCTTCCTGCAAGAATTTACGCTGAGCTCCATTTCTAGTGGTGCATTCATGTTAACGGTTGTAAACAATTACCATTTTCTCAGATAAGTTTGTTTTGTAGCTAGCAGTCTAAGTGAAAGTTTCCCATGTGCTAAAAGCCTCCCCTCTGCAGCCTCTTCCCTCCATCCCCATTAGCGCACGTAACCATGTCTACTGTTCCTGAGATTCATTACTAGGAGTACATAAAAGGCCAACAACTTTGTATTGTTTTTTTTTTTTTAAAACAAGATAGTGGAAAATTATACTTTAGACCTGTATGCAAAACTAAATAGCTAAATGTTCAAGAGTGTCCTCTTAAAAACTATTTACAAATCATGCAATGTCGCAGGCTAAGGAACTTGGAGAACTTTTAAGCTAAGAGAAAGGGTGGGGGTGTTGACCCATGTTTCATGACAGTGGGGTTGGCTGTTTTGGGTCTTGGGCTATTTTAGGTCTCTGTCAGTGAATTTGTAACAGAAATACTGTAGGAGGTATGTTTTTTTTTTTGTATTACATTGAAATTATTAAATGACCTATTTTAATACCAAGGTGAAAATGTGGCTGTTCCTCTGTAATAATGTATGTTATATACCGTGTAGATTATACGTCATTTGCAATCTACAGATTTTCATGCGATTGTTAAAAAATGGAGGCCTTTATTTTGGAGACTGGGGCTTTGACAATATTTTGATGAGAAATCCAGCCGCTAATGGTCCTTCCCAATTCCTGTACACGAGTATTCTCTCATGGTGTCTCAAGCTGGCTGAGTTTAAGATTCATGAAAGCCAAGATCTGTGTACTTTGTGAAACATCCATATGACAAAGGATGTTACCTTTACGATCCCGGGAAAACAAAATTCTTCTTATACCGCCAATAACTCTGCACAAATTGCTTTAACCTTTGCAGGACACCGCTGTGGCTTTGGCTCTTTGTATTTATGGCCATTGGAGTGTTTCCAAAACAGTAAAGGAATCACCATCTCTTCCCTGCAGCGCCTGCGCCTTTATCAGCTCAAACAGCTGTTGTGAGACTTTCTAGGATCTGTTACGTAATATACCAGCAGCTGTTGTGCGAGGCTTACTTACTTTTTGGCCAGTGCAAAGAACTGCAGGGCCTTATTTGGTAAAGGTTGTGAACGGAATGTGATGTCTGATGTAATCGCTTGAGGTCAGCTTGATATGTGATGTGTTACCAAGTACTGTGATTGGTTAAGACATGACGCAGTCCTTTTCTTCAATGTATAAAAGCAGCAGGCAAAAGCCTAGAAAGCATCGAGTTATTTTTGCAGCGGTACCTCAGATTTTTTGATTGAATGAAAAGATCTGTCTCCAGGAATCTTTTTCAAATCACATCTCGACATCAGCAAAGAGACAACACTGGCTGCATCTCATGTCCCTTATTGATAGCTCCTCATTCCTGAACCGAACATTTTTCCATACCTCTTCCACGAAGGCTGTCTCAAAGCCAAACAGCTGACGAATTCATGTGATGCATCGGAGGAAAGGACGGCTCATCCATAAAACACATTAGCTTGTTTCCTCTCTCCTCCCATGATTTTCCTTGCGTCTCTCCTGTGTGGAAGGGAATCAATTTAGGCGAAGTGAGAAGGACCCACTGTTTTTTTTTTTTCTTGGGAGATTATAGATTTTGCTTTATGATCTCTTCTTTTGCTGGCTCCACCTGAAATGTAAAAATGTGCCAAAGCTACCACCAAGAATAACCTCAAAGACCTGCACTGAGATAAATTCTGCAAGCAGGGTGTTTGTCTATCAACTCAGGATGGATTTAGGTAAACGCGAAGCTTTGCTTGAAACTACACTTGCTTGACAGACAGCCGTTTGTATTCTTGTAACATCCGTGTCTGCTGTGGGTGGAGGGTTTTGATGGGGATGGAGGGAAGAGGCTGCAGAGGGGAGGCTTTTAGCACATGGGAAACTTTCACTTAGACTGCTAGCTACGAAACAAACTATTATCTGAGAAAAATGGTAATTGTTTACAACCATTAAAATGAATACGCCACTAGAAATACCATTACAGCATGCATAGCCTATTCCAGGGGCGCCGCCAGGAATTTTGGGCCCCATGACAAAAAATGAAATTGGGCCCCCTCTGCGCAGCTGTTGTCACCACATCTCTAGGACCCAACTGTCCCATCAAAAGCTTTACATAACTCTTAATTAAAGGCTTGCAACTGTCTTGCTTCTTGTAGTTCAATACTAGCACAATATTTACTGCTGGTGATTTGTACATGCATGCAAGTCTAGTATGCAGTTCACTGTTTGACGCAAGATTAAAAGCAACCATAAAAAAACTGTGCTGAAGGCCATCTTTTACAGTCTCAATGTATTTTTATTGTAAAATTTGACAAAATGGAAAATTCTCTTAACAAAAAATATTATTAATGAAAGATTTAAAAAAAGAAAAACGAACAAACAAATATATATTAACTTTTCAATCAAAATAAATTATCATCCTCTCAAAACAATGAAAACAGCTGATTTTTTTTAACTTAGCTGCACATATGCCAACAAGAAAATAAAGTGGACATGTAAAATGTTATTTCCACACCAGGGTTATTATAGTGCTACAAAACAGATCAAGTGATCACTAAATCAAAAGGTTTTGAGGTTTGGAATATGGTCATAACAAACTGACAGTACCAGTGACATCAAATTAAAAAGGTATGAATAAGAACAAAGGACTCCTGGGAACCCAAACTTTTCTCTCAAATAACTGGCATGTCATTGAACACAATGTTCTCACCTTCTTCACTGGGACAGAGAGGGGCTCAGTTAGTGGGAGACTGGGCTGCTGCTGCGGACTCATCTGTTAAGTCTGCTAAAAGGGGCAGGGACAATGATTTAATATGAATATCTTGCTAAACATTTCCCTGCACTGATTAAATGTTAGACTAACACTAGTCTGTAGCTAGCTAGCTTATTTCACTATGGACATTAAGCCAACAGGTTAATACCACTCAGACTATAGGCTACCCACCTTTCTTGGTGAAAAACTGGGTTACAGTTTGACACCCCTTCTTTTGTCTTTCCTCTCTTTCCTTTTTTGAAAACCAGATTTTGATTTAACATTACTTGGCAACATTGTGGTCACTGTCACTGAGTGCGCGCGCTAAGGCAGGACCAAACCATTTCATGCAGATACATATCCCCATTGACTTTTTAGTCAATGGTGATATTTAACTTTTACTGCCAAAAACAAGTAAAAACAGAGATCATCATTCAGAGAGAGAGAGAGAGAGAGAGAGAGAGAGAGAGAGAGAGAGAGAGAGAGAGAGAGAGAGAGAGAGAGAGAGAGAGAGAGAGAGAGAGAGAGAGAGAGAGAGAGAGAGAGAGAGAGAGAGAGATAAAATGGTTTAATAATTTTATATTAGTTTATACCTATGTTTTGGGGCCCCCGTCAGTCATGGGCCCTTGGAATTGTCCTAACTTTCCCCCCCCCTATGCTGCACCCCTGGCCTATTCAGATTAGCATTATTTATTGATTTAACTAAACTAGCTGCATTTAAGATATTGGTTAACAGAGCTGTTCACAAGTCATTTTTTTTGAAGTCCAAATCGAGTCTCAAGTCTTTAAGCTCGAGTCCAACTCAAGTCTCAAGTCTTTGAGGGGCAAGTTCAAGTCAAGTCTTTCGTCTTTTGCAACGAGTCCAAGTCAAGTCTCAAGTCTCTGACCATCTGATCTGTCCCTAAGAGTCCAAATTACGCACAATGAGCAGTTTGAACTCACTGATGTAATGCCATTTATTTTCTAAGTATTATGCTCAGTGAAACTGAGTCCAGCGCGAGGGAGACCCGACTCAGAGGAGGAGAGGTTAGTGAGGCCAGCGTCTCCACGGCAGGTGACAATGCGCACGTATCCGCTGCGCCACGCATGGATGAAATAGTAAATGGGACTACAGTAACAGAAATATGTGCAGAATTAAGACAGTCAAGACGGCCCAGTGTTTGGTGGACCGGGTACAACTTGTTCACTTAATAGCCTACAAATCATACACGGGATCAATTACGCATCACATGAGTTTGCCCACCCGACACAGCGTTTGCTCCTGGGGAGATGGATCCGTGCGTCCCACCTCCTGTGCGCCATGGATTCCTGAGCCTCAGCAACTACTAACTATGAAGATACAATCTGCCTGTTCAGTTCAATTTATAGTATAAAATCATAAGAGTTATGTCGAGACACTTTACAGAGAGGAGTAGGCTAGGTCTAGACCACACTATAATTTATAAAGTTCCCAGCATTAGCACAACACTTTGCGATGGTTAGCTTACCTGTGATGATATATGCTAAATGTAACGTCTCTTTCACAACCAAGTGACTGACCTGTCTGGATGAGTTTGAGACTTTTTGATGTAAGTGCGCGCACATAGGCGTAGCGCATGCGTTACGTTGCACATTATGGCAAAGGGCCGGGGACATGAGGCTCGTCATACGTTTCCCCGACGTATGTCTGCCAATAAAAGAAAATCGAAATACATTAATAAATTTAGATTTAAAAAGCAATAATTGCATGAAAACTCTGGGGTTCCATTTGTGCCAAAATTAGGTCGACATGCTATCTGTCTGAGTCTCGAAGTTTGAGTCCGAGTTAAGTCTGAAGTCTTTTGTGTCGAGTCGCAAGTCAAACTTGAAGTCAGCTGTTTGTGCGACTTAAGTGCGACTGGAGTCCGAGTCTCAAACTCGAGTCCCCATCTCTAAAAAAGTGGAATCATGAAAGCATGCAAAAACATTTGAGTCATTTGGCAAGTAAGAAATGTTTTCCAATACTTGCAACACAATTAAAATAAGATATAGGTTATTTACCGTGTATATTATGTCATTTGCAATCTACAGATTTTCATTTATTATAAGAAAATGGAGGCCTTTATTTTGGAGACTGGGGCTTTGACTATTTTGATGAGAAATCCAACAACGCCCTAATACCAGGTTGTGGTAATGTGGAATTTTGTTTTCAGGCTGGAAGTGCCTGAGAAGAGGGTGGTTAGAAATGTAGGTGAATCAATTTAGGATAATCAAATTTAAGTAGAAAATATAGAAGTGTTTATTACAATGTTGACAATTTAAAAAAGGTAAATTCTTTTTTTAAAGAAATTACACTCAAGTTAATTAAAATTACCAAATGAAAAAGGGGAAGTGGGCAGAAGCCAGCTGTGGATAGGCAAGCTAACTCAGGGTGTGTTCCAGGGGTGCATCAACTTACCCACCACATGTGCTCACTGCAATTGATAAGTCACTGCAAACCGGTTCACTGCAAATCGCGTCACCGCAAACCATGTCCCAGTGCCATTATCACTACAAACTGTGCAGGAACCCACACTAGCGTGCCTAGCCTCCACCACAAGCTGGCTACTAGCTCCACTGAAGAGGAAACAAAGTAAAAATATAAAAACAGTTGGTCATAAATAAAATAAAAGCAGACCAAACTGGGAGAGTGCCACCTGGTGGCCCTTTGACAAAGTACTAATTTAATCAAAATACTAAAAAAAAAAAAAAAAAAACCCAAGGCAAAAAACATTTATATATTAAAAACCGGTTTACCAGTCATGTGCAATAACATTTACTGTCAGTAGCCATTATAATTTGCTGCTGGTAATTCCTACCTTACACCA
>CM042321.1:35556624-35571624 GCA_023566125.1 Zingel zingel | reverse complement strand
CCTTTCCAGCCTTGTGGAGGTGTACAATTTTGTCTCTAGTGTCTTTGGACAGCTCTTTGGTCTTGGCCATGTTAGTAGTTGGATTCTTACTGATTGTATGGGGTGGACAGGTGTCTTTATGCAGCTAACGACCTCAAACAAGTGCATCTAAATTAGGATAATAAATGGAGTGGAGGTGGACATTTTAAAGGCAGACTAACAGGTCTTTGAGGGTCAGAATTCTAGCTGATAGACAGGTGTTCAAATACTTATTTGCAGCTGTATCATACAAATAAATAGTTAAAAAAATCATACATTGTGATTTCTGGATTTTTGTTTTTAGATTATGTCTCTCATAGTGGACATGCACCTACGATGACAATTTCAGACCCCTCCATGATTTCCAAGTGGGAGAACTTGCAAAATAGCAGGGTGTTCAAATACTTATTTTCCTCACTGTATGTATATGTATGTATGTGTATATATATATTTTTTTCTACAGGCTTCCTTTGTGTATTTGTGGTTGGCTGGTATGTACATACAATGAGCAAGTATAGCGTGTGCCATGCCTGGCATCAATACTATTCAGCTCCCTAAAAATACAACGTTAGCAACTGGACAATATTACAGAGTGGGTAACTATCACCCTGTCAGAGTACACTGTCATTTGACAAGATGTCTTTGCATTTTGACTGTCTTGGTCCAAGCATTGATAAATGAACCTTTTGTTTTGATGACAATTATTTATTTATTGATACATTTATTTATATTTGAAACAATTATTACAATTATTTTTGATTGAGTAATCTCATTTTGCAGGTAACATAGTGATTTGCTGAAGGTACCACGTGGTGTGTGGATTGTACTTAGAGTTTTGACAATTGTAAGTTTGTTTTAGTAAATGTGCCAAATTGATTGAGAAAAACTGTAAAAGACCTGCCAACCCATTTGGGATCGATCACAGTGGTTCCAGTCCTGTTTTGAATATTGCAGATGGTCCTGTTCTTTTGTTTACATCTGGACCACAGGTTGTCCCTTTAAGGCCTTGCACATTTGCATTGCTTGTTGCAGCCTACGGCTGTGTAACGTTACTTGTTTGACTTGTACTGGGAATAAACTGGTCAACAAATTTAAATGAAGTGATGCTTAAGACATTTATAGCAAGGGTGTCACACCCAAGTGCTTGATGTTTCTGGCGTCCTGGACCTTTAAATGCATTTTAACTAGTTTCAGCTGATTTCCCAGATCTAGACGTGGTATATTATTTGGGAAAGCTTCCATTCATGTTCAGCTACTAATCTAGGTAGCACACATTCCTCCCCTTTAACCTAATATGAAAAAAGAAAGCATTCAGAATTTTGTTGAGTTGTACTCCTTGACCTGCTGACTTGTGCTTGTCTCTGCCTAACATACAGGTCTTGCATGCAGCCAGGCCTCTAGCCTGCGCTTTGCGCACCCCCAGCCCTTGAGCCACTGTCCTTCCAGTAGGTGGAGGCTCTTCCTCCTTCTACCCTCCGTTCTCTCCACTGCCCCCATCAGCCCCAGAGTTCCTTATGTTAACCCTCTTGAGCATGTTTTACTATATCTGTCTGCGGCGACGCTCCAGGAGTGGGACTCGAGGTGAGGCTCTGACCAGCCGGCGGGCCGTTGAGTCTGGCCAGCGTGCCGTGATGCCGGTCACTGTGGAGGTGGAGCAGTATGCCAAGGAGGTCCTGGACTTCAGCTCCCACTATGGCAGTGAGAATAGCATGTCCTACACCATGTGGAACCTGGCTGGGATACCCAATGTCTTCCCCAGCTCAGGGGACTTCACTCAGACCGCTGTATTTAGAGCTTACGGGACATGGTGGGAACAATGTGCCAGTGCGCCGCCACCTTTCCGCCGCACCCCTAAAGGCTTCCATAGCCAGGATTATATCGAACTGGGCTTTGAGGAGCCTGTCTACCCTACAGCAGTAGATGTGCTTGAGACTTATTACCCTGGAGCCATCGTTAAGATTCTGGCCTGCTCTCACAACCCCTTCTCCCAGAACCCACCTGCTGATGTCAGGTAAAGACAACCATCTGTCCTAATACCACCACTAGACATTCTCAGTGATCCAAATAGTTCAAGGTTAAGTTTTTTTGTCATTCTACAACACAGGGCTGCACAACAAAATGCAAGTTGTAGTCCTTTTTATTTCAGTCCTTTTAAAAAAAAAATATATATATATATTTTTAGCGATTATTAACTTATCAGAATCGAGCATCGAATCGTTGTAGAGAGAATCGCAATGCATCTAAGAATCGATTATTTTCCCACCCCTACTAAGTAGGAAAACAATGTCATCATCCTACATAGAAATTATTTTTCAAATGTGATTGGCTGGTCTGGTGTCTGGAGAGAGCCTTCTTAAGAGTAGTTTAGTTTTTTATTAATCTAGAACAATCAGCATGCTTTAAAAGAGAAAAAAAAATCAAGCAAATCACAAAGATAAAACACAATCATAAACAAATCAATCCGATTCCATCATAGAACAAAAAAAGGATGAGTTGGAGAAGGAGCAGGCTGAAACATAACGTCCTGAAAAACTTTAAAAATCCTGCCACTACTTTACAATATCATATTATCACATAAAAACACATCGCAGTGCATATACAGCATACAACACTTCATATCAGGGCATAAGTAGTGCCTAGTGGTTAAAGAAGCGAGCTTGTGACTGGACGGTCACTGGTTAGACCGACAGGAAAAAAATCTGGGTGGGGAAAGTGAAAGAGTCCCTCCCTCATTACCACCACTGAGGTGCCCTTGGGCAAGGCCCTTAACCCCAACCGCTCCAGCTGCTCAGTGGCCAGCAGATCAGACTGGTTGTACTGGGCAGCTTCCAGGTTGTTGCATTCACACGTACCTGGATAAATAATACAACAACAAACAACTATACACTGTGTGTACATTCACATTAATATATTCAGGTCGTCTTTCTGTAATTGAATGAATCTATATCTCTGTTTGATTTCATTGTCCAAAAGAGTATGGATTCGTAACCAGTGTCAAAATGAACGTATTGGGAGAAATGTAAAAATCCAACAGTCAGGGTTCATACATTTTGAAAAAACCTGGAAAAGTTATGGAATTTAAAAATGCAAATTCCAGGCCTGGAAAGGTTTTGGAAACATAAAAAGACCCAGAAAGTTTGGAAAAGTCATGGAATTTTTTTTTTAACACAGTATAATAATATGTGATTAATAAATGTATTTCACGTCGTCCTAACCTCACCGTTCTATTCGGGGCGCGATATTATAAATCCCACTATGAACCACATAAATTGTCATTCATTTTATTGTTAAACCTCTGAGGGTAAACTTTAACACAGATTTTTATTCTTATTGTATAACATAGTCATGGAAAGTTGCCAAAAATTCATGAAATAGTCATGAAAAAGTAATTTCAAGTCCAGTCATCATCAAGTATTGGTTAAAATGCGTATGAACCCTGAACAGTCTATTCAAATCCTACTTTATAATCCAGCTGTAATCATGGTATGACTCCTATTCTCTGTAAGCAGTGTGGTCAGCAGGAGGGAGCTACAATAGTTCATTATTGCCCATCCATCATCCTTTATGAGTCATTGTCGTTTTTTTTCACTGAGTTCATTGTACATTGGATTCAGTTCATGAGGCTCACAGAACAAGCTTAGAAACACTAAGCCAACAGCCAAAGATGTGAGACAAAAGTCAAGGAATGTCATCCTAATGGATTATGGATGTGTTGTTATGAGCCATATTAAGCATCACAATGCCACTGTTGAGTGGAAATAAAAGACTGCACAGATCCAGTGGATGGTGTGCACAATACTACAGGTAGACTGGAGCCCAGAAATCAACAGCGTTATAGGCCCATTTTTAGGTTAAATAAATACCCTCCTGTTGTGGCTTTACACAGCTCTTTCTTTTGTCCAGGTGGGAGGTGCTGTGGTCAGGGGAGCCGACCAAGGTGCTGACACCCCAGGCGCGTCAGTTTTCCCCTAACATCAAGCATATCAACTTCCCCACCAACCTGCTGCGCCTGGAGGTCAACAGCTCTATGCTGGACTACTACACCGAGATGGACGCTGTTATTCTGCGTGGGGTAAAAGAAAGGCCCATGTTGGCGCTCTACAAGATGCCTATCATTGACATCAATGACCTGAGCGACAGCGAGGAGGAGCTGTCCGATGTGGGATGTTCTTTCAGACAAGGAGGAGACGGCAAGCACCAGAGGACAGGCAATGGCTACTTTGACAAACTGCCCTATGAGGTGATTACAGATCGTGTACACTGAATCAGGTGTATGGGCGGGATTTCGATATCACGGCTCCACCGCCCGATCAATACTGCGCATACTCTAGCTCTAAATTTACAAGGTGGTGGCGCCCATATCTGGGATATTTTGGCTTCACAATTCAATTCAATTTTATTTATAGTTTCAAATCATAACAAGAGTTATCACGAGACACTTTACAGATAGAGTACACACACTCTATAATTGACAAAGCCCCAACAATTGTAGTAATTCCCCCAAGAGCAAGCATTTGGTGCGACAGTGGCGAGGAAGTGGAGGTGTCATCCATCTTTTTTTTTTTACAGTCTATGGTCTGGACATTGGGATAAGGATATGTTTAACCAATACATATTTGGTTAAGTTGTCCCTCCAGTAATTACTCTGAGAAGTATGGAGGTCCCACCACTCTACGGGAGCTTTCTTCACAACTGACTGTCTCCTTCAGCTCTAACAAACATGTTGAGTGCTTTTCCTTCATCATAAATCATTTGCAAAGCCGGTGTTTTAAGTTCGGCGTTGTTTACATTCATGTTTACCAGAGGGCAGTCTTCTTCTTCGCTGCCTTTGCTAGTGCGTTGTAGCCTTTCTTGGCACATCACCGCCACTTGTATCAGTGGAATAGTGTGAAACCATCGGCAGGGCTGTGTATCGCATAACGTACGTGCGTCCTTGTGCATGGGACAAACAGGGACCCAACTCATAAAACCACTGCTCCACAGCGGCCGCTAGAGGTCGAAAACTCTGCCGGCTACCTTTTTAAGCCAGTAAATCTTAAGGGTGGGAGTTATTTTTGCATTTAAGCATGAAAAGATGCAATGAACATTTCAAATTTACAGATATAGTGAACCACACAAACTTCCAGGCTATTATTATGGTGCACTGTAGGCCTGAAACTAACAATTGTTTTGTAATAATCATTTAATCTGTTGACTATTTTTGCAATATTTCAGTCTATGTAAAGTCATTAAGTAGCAGCCAAACGTAGATCTGTATAAATTGACTGCTGATGATGATCATACCTTATAATACACCCAGAGGCCGTTAGCTGCAGCTAGCCCTAAAATCACCATATGTGCCCTGGAGTGTATATATGTACACTGTATTAACCAGTATTCCACGCAGACACATGAACAGTGTGGCTTGGACCCATTCTGACACTTGATCTCCTATGCACTCACGGACACAAAGTCATTTTCATGACATGCAGACGTATCACGTTGTCTGAAGCGAGCTTCAAAACACCGGCAGCGCTCTTGATATTCGTTCTCTTATCTCCTCTCCAAACCGCTGCCATTAACAGCAGTCTTCACAACCGCCGTGTGTTTGTTTCAGAAACACAATATAGCTATTATCTGTCAGCTGATACCCGCTTGAACACTGTGTATTGTTAATTCACTGCAACACACACTTACGCGAGCACAGTCATTCTTTCTCTTTGAGAGGCACACGAACACAGTGCAAAACAAGCCGGCTCACCTCTCCACTGATCCCGCTATCAGTGCTTTGTGTCCCAGATAAACACTATTCAGATCTGCCTGACAGAGGGGGCGCAATTAACATTCTCTAGACTACTCTGTTATTCTATGTTCTCTACTAGGTTCTACTGAATCGCTTGGAAAATTTGGTTTCAAATCCGATCGTGGGTTCCTAATTTAACACGCGCAAGTTTTGGTTTCCGTAGTGGCCGCATTACTTCCAGGCGCTTGTTGTGTTGCAGCCATGGAGCACAGTAAGCGGTGCTCTAAAGTGTGGCTTTATTTTGCTTTGAAAAAGCCAGATAAAACTGTAAATCACCATTTAATCTAAATAACGTGTAACGTGTTCCTCTTATCTGTAACCATGTGACCCGTTGCAACTCCACCCTTCAAAGAATCAGAATTGAGAATCGATAAGAACCGGAATCGCAAGGAAGAGTCGGAATAGGAATCAGAATTGTTCAAATCAAAACGCCGATCCCTAATCCAACCTACAGTAACAGCATTATGTTTTGTCTGCATTTCCCCCCTCCCCCTTGTCCTCTCTCCTATCCTACTCCTTCTCCCCATCTTCCGTCCATAGCTCATCCAGCTGATACTGAGCCACCTGACCCTGCCAGACCTCTGCCGTCTGGCCCAGAGCTGTAAGCTGCTGCACCAGCACTGCTGCGACCCGCTGCAGTACACCCAGCTGAGTCTGCAGCCCTACTGGGCCCGGCTGAGTGACGCCTCCTTGGGACACCTGCAGAGCCGCTGCACCCTCCTCCAGAGGATCAACCTTTCCTGGACGGGAAACCGCGGAGCGCTCACCCTGACCGGCTTCAGCAGGTCAGACTGTCAGCGGGAAAACAGGGACATGACTTTGGGGAACTAGCATTCTCATAAGCATTTTATTTTTGGGTGGGGGGGGCGGGGGGACATGCTGAGACATGCTGAGAGAAAGAAAATTGATTGAAACTTTTTTCTGTAATCTGTGACAAAAAGAAAATAAGAGCATTATTTAGCATTATTGTCTAAAATACTCAGCTCAGACTCTACAGTCAGTGAGTATTGAGTGACATTTCATTCTGATATCTTGAGGTAGCAGAGGGACCCCTTTTTAAATTGGCCATGCTAGTTTTTCCCTCGCCAAAATGTAGCCTAACTTTGGAGGGTTATTTAACCCCCTTCCTGACAAGCTAGCATGACATATGTTTCATATGATACAGACAAAGACCGATTCTCGGATTTTCTGAATCGATTTTGGATCGTTCAAATGAAAATCGATTTAAATCGGAAAATCTATTTTTTAAACCCAGTCTTAGAAATGATAAATCTCTCCTTCCTCTTATGTCTTTCCTCTCCATCTATTCTTGCCCTCAGCTTCCTGAAGGCGTGTGGTCTCAGCCTGGGCTGCCTGGAGCTGTCGTGCTGCCACTTCCTGAACGAGGCCTGTCTGGAGGTCATCTCTCAGACTTGTCCCAGGCTGCAGGAGC
This sequence comes from Zingel zingel, assembly GCA_023566125.1. Classification (NCBI taxonomy): domain Eukaryota; kingdom Metazoa; phylum Chordata; class Actinopteri; order Perciformes; family Percidae; genus Zingel; species Zingel zingel. Next base: position 35,564,392 of record CM042321.1, on the reverse strand, counting down.
TCAACCTGTCCTCCTGCGACCGCCTCCACCCGCAGGCCTTCGCACACATCTCCAAACTAACACGCCTCCGCAGGCTGGTGCTCTACCGCACCAAGATAGAGGTAGGCACGGTCAACAGTGTATCTGGGAAACCACAATCAAAATGGCATTTTCTTTACATGTGCACTTACATCTGTTCTGTCCAAATACAGCAGGTAGACTGTAGATTGGTTAATGATATGTCTGTGTCCCAAATGGCTGCCCTGGCTGTTTGTAATATTGGATATACATGTTACTTAGTTACGTATTAGACATGCTAGGCTACATTTCTTCAATTTTTCCACAGTCATTTGCCAGTATTACTTAATATAGAGGAGATATCATGCTGGGAAGTTATAGCAGTGGTCTGTAATCTTTGAAGAAGTTACAGGGTTCATACGTTTTGAAAAAAAATGGAAAAGTTATGGAATTTAAAAAATGCAAATTCCAGGCCTGGAAAGGTTTTGGAAACATAAAAAGACCCAGTATAATAATATGTGATTAATAAATGTATTTCACGTCGTGCTAACCTCACCGTTCTATTCGGGGCGCGATATTATAAATATATCTATTATTATTATTATTATTATTATTAATACTATTATACTATTACTATTACTATTATAATATTATGTGGTTCATATCTATGAACCACATAAATTGTCATTCATTTTATTGTTAAACCTCTTGAGGGTAAACTTTAACACAGATTTTTATTCTTATTGTATAATGTTGACTGACATTTTCAGGAATACATAGTCATGGACATTTGCCAAAAAGTCATGGAAAAGTATTGGTTAAAATGCGTATGAACCCTGAGTTGAACATGTCATGGAACATTTCCACTTGTCATTGGATTATTCGAATATAATAGAATAATGAGAGGTGTAATTCACAGAGGGAAAAGGTCAGGCAATTTGATCCATTTTGAAGAAACTTGTTGAATATTGGCAATTTTGCAGTTCCATATACAGTATATATGGAATTTGCTTAGTTGTCATGGATGTTCAAAGTAAACATGATTCTGATCTTTTATAGGACATCTTGTCCATGTTTGCTTAAAATTAAGCTTCACAGCTCATTCTTGAGATTGAAAACAGAAGCTGAAATAATAAACAATAACAATAAGCAAACTTCATCTGCAGATGAAGACTGTTATACGGTTGAAAGCACCAAGTTGAGAGTCAACAGTCAGTTTTAAAAGTGGTCTTGGTATTTTTATTTTAAAGTTAGTTTTTGCTTTCTTGTTTCTACTGTAACAATTAATGTACAATAGAAACGGTACATTTCCCATGTACTGTACGTCCGTCTTCTTTCACTACTATGACGTAAGCTGGCTAAGAGCGCAAGAAGCCACAATCATCTGGAGTCCGTATTAAAGATAAGATCCTAGGCTAATTAGCATTCAAATGGATAAATCACATCTGTATGCTAATTAAAAGGCAGAAAAAGGCCTTGGTGAAAATTCACATTACCATTAACAGCGAAAAGACTGACATGCTATGCTGTCAACATGTCTGCGTGACAATAACATGAGCGTCTTAGCATTGCAGAAAAAACTAAGTCAGTTTGTGGTCCGCGTTCCTACCTGCTTGATTTTTTTTGCCTTCACAATTCATGGAAGTTCCTATTGTTATTGTTATTATTATTATCAATTTTGTTTTCCTGCAGTGGTTATCGTTTTCTCTCTTGTTAGCAGTCGTTATGCAGAGCAAATGTACCCTTCAGACTTATTTTTGCCCCCTTAGCTGGTCCTAAACCCCAGGTTGGCTGCAGTTTGTTCTTTACATGGCTTCATTAATAAGACAATACATGTTTAGTAAAGGTACTTTAAGTTCAGAAGACCTGCCCTAATGTCGGAGTCGGACTAATGATCTCCACAAGCTGCTTATTTGATGGTGCGTGTTTTGGCTTGGCCATAGCTCGTTCTATGTTGTTGTCTTTTGAGATGAACCGAGTCAACTCGGAGCCCAGGGGGTCTTTAAGACATGTCCTGCATGTGTTCAGGTTCAGGCCTGTCTGACGTGTAAAACCGCCGTATTTTGTTTTGGTGTGACACCTCAGCGTTTCTCCAGTGTTTGTCATGTTTCAGAGCGGCGTTGTATGCAGGAGCCGGTGTAGAGTTTCTGCGGTGGAGCCAGGCAGCATGCTGCAGGTTGTTTATACTCAGGCAGACAGAGCGAGCTGTGTGTCTGTTTGAGGCCCTGACATCTCAGCTGTCATTACCCTGTCACTGCTCTAATTAAATGGCTAGCTCGCCGGAGAGAGGCGTTTATAAAGATGCCAGCCACAGGATCGAGCGCACACACCAAACACACACAAAAACCAAAGACTTTCACTTTCATGTCTGACACTTTCTCTTGCCACTGAGGTACATGTGTTGGCAGTCGCAGTGTTGAATTCCCATATCTCCAAGCTGCAGGGCCACTGGAGAGGTCTCTTTCCTTACTACGCTTGACTTTGTGAGGAGACGTAAAAACTAGCTGTTGCACCGTATTATATTCCCTTAAATACAATAAGCGTTACCTGAGTGCCCCAGGCAGCAGACTGATCAAATCACTTTGAATTTGGATGACATGGCTGGACACGTTACTGTTATTTAAAGATATATTGTAGGGACAACATGCTTTTGCGATACATGGGTGCCGGTTCGATTTGTATCGCGATTTTCATTGATTGGGATTCTAGAAGTATTGCGATTCGATAGTTTTGAGTGTTGTGATTTTTTTTTTTCCTTCTTTAACAAAAACCCAAAAGTTGAATAGTACACTTCTAGAGACAATATTACATCATGAGACAAGAAGTACATAACATTTTATGCTTTCCGTCTGTTTTGCTGGAAGTGGATATGATGTAGTCGCCGTCAGCGGTACCGTATAAACCGGAAATATAAATAAATAAATAAATAAATAAATAAATAAATAAAAATATCAATTCTAGGCAAAAGAATCAATTTCAAAAATCTTCGCAGAAAAAAATCACAATACATTTGATTTTCGATTTTCTTTCCCACCCCTGGTATATTGCTATTTCAGTGTATTTTTCACTCAGATAAGATGTATGTCTGGGGTTTAGTTTGTTGGTGAACATGTAGCTCCAATACAGCAGTTATTCAAGTGATGTTCCCTTTTGTTTTCTGACTTTTCTGTGTTGTTCCATTGTTTCTAGGTTTGTTGTGATGTCTGGATTGCAAGCTGTAGGTTTTAGATATTACCAGTGTGCCAAACCCAGAATGGACGAGATTAAAGAAATATATGCTGTAATATAAATGACAACTCTGCATCTTGTCTTTCTCTTTGTTGTCTCTGCAGCAAACAGCTATTCTGAGCATCCTGACTTTCTGCATAGAGCTGAGACACCTCAGCCTAGGGAGCTGTGTGAGGGTGAGAATGTGTGCACACACACACACACACACACACACACACACACACACACACACACACACACACACACACACACACACACACACACAGAGGAAGAAGTCCAAATAAAGCACAGTCTGTAAACCCACCATGTGGTCTTGTTGGATAGCAGCTTGTCCAAAAGAGGGCTTGAGTAGTGTAGCAGTAATTGAGCTGCTAACAATAAACTGGTTGGTTGTAAAGTAGACAAAGGGCAGAGATAATAGCACTGAACACAATTTAAGTGAATACTTTATTCCATCCTTAGCTCTAAATTTGACTTTTGACTTTCACAACACAGTTAAAACATTAGGGACATGTACACATAGTGTAAAAAAACCTGCATATATGTGCTAATGTTGGTGGAAACAGGGTATATGTAATACATTATATGTTTGTTTAAGCTTCACTGAAGTGTAAAGCAAACGGCAAATAGTTTTTTATCACTTTGGTTTTTGTACAAATTAAACAAGCTGTAGTGTGGTAATTAGTGTGTTTTAGTGGAGATGGCAGCTGGATTTAGTTACTGTTGGACAGAGCCAGGCTAGCTGATTCCAGGTTTTAATGCTAAGCTAAGCTAACAGGCTGGTGGCTGTGGCCTTAAGACCGAAATGTGAGTAGTATTGATCAAAAAAAAATGTCAAACTACTCCTTTTAATGATGTTATGCTCAGTGGATTTGTCCACCATTGTTTATGGTACACAGGATGTGACAATCATGGACAGACAAGTATGTGGACATTAAAATACATCATCTTTTTTATATCATACATGAATTAGATTAATGTATTATAATGTATAATTAGATCATTTTATATGTACACTTTTCTAAGAAGATAATTAAAAAAGAAAGGCAAAGTCACACAAACATATTTTCCTTTTACCGACATTCTGATTTCAAATTTCCCTGGTTCCTGGCTGGCTGAGTAACTCTGTCCCTAGTCTTGCTTTGCCAGACCATCCACACGCTGCGGAGCAGAGGAGGGTCTGGCTAGTCCACACAACATTCTGGGATGGGAGAAAAACATGCTCTGGTTTATTGGCATTTCTTTAAACCAATCACAATCGTCATGGGTGGCCCTAAGCTCTGCACGGAGCCGCTGCAAAATAGTCGTGCAACAGAAAACTCAGATTGGACAGATAGTCTAGCTAGCTGTCTGGATTTACCCTGCAGAGATCTGAGGAGCAGTTAACCATAGTCCTCAAAAATCCACCGGAGTTTAAAATGCCAACGCAAAGAAAGAGAAAATACATGCATCCAGCGGAATTTTGCGGCACCGGAGCAATCCCGGAAGGACTACTCGCTCCCCCACCTTGTCACTAGTTTCCTACTAGTTTCCCTCTAATTGATGGGTATTTGATGTAAATTATAATGTAGCAATTGAGAAAAGGTGAAAGAAATTTCAAATTATCAGTACAGTTTTCTCTTGTGCTCTTTCTTAAGGCTTTACTGTCATCATTGGTAATGAAGCTATGTAACAGTTGGCAATGGGACTACAAAATGACAGCAACTCTTTCAGACAAAAGTTGTAATATCCATCCAGCGCTATCTCAGACAAATCTTCTGCATGCTGTCATTTTGATAGGTTAAGTGCCTGCACTGGCTGTGTTGCTATGAAATTGTATTTTTTTTGCTTTGATCTTTTGTATGAAAGGATGACATATGGCATAACATTAACTGACACTACAGAACAATAACAGCTTTGCAAACACAAATCAGTTCTTTCTGGTCAAGGTGTTCACTGCTGCTTTGTTCCCTCTTGAGAAAGGCATGCTATGTCCCTCAAACCAGCCGATGCAGTTAATCAGTTTTTTGTAATAATAAATAAATAAATTACATTTCAATTTCTTGCTCAAAATACACAAGCCAATTGGAGGAAATGGGCATTTGCTCAGTCCTGTATGACATCCTGAAGGCAAATGATTGAATTCTGGGACTGTATGACATACCACAGAGGAATCTCCCCCTCACCCCCCTGAAGGCCCTCCATGCATGTTACCTGTTGCCTTTGTCCTGTAGATTGATGACTATGACGGTGTGGCCAGTATGCTGGCTGCTCGCTGTCGCTCACTCCGCTCGCTGGACCTGTGGCGCTGCAAAAACCTGACGGATCGAGGTCTGGCCGAGCTCGTCTCTGGCTGCAGGTAGGCAATACTAATTGGGTTCAGTGCTGTAAACAATGTTTGTCTTCTCAAATAAGCAGTATTGAAGTCTTTTTTCATCAATGACTCATTTTCTTGCTTTGTCTGTGCTGGAACAGCAGTGTCCTCCTTCTTTGTGCTGTAAAACAATCTAGCAGATGAGATGTCTTACTGCGCAATGTAAATATAGTGTAGAGCAGAGATCTTCAACAGGGGGTCCAGGACCCCTAGGGGGTCATTAGAGTTACTGCAGAGGGGCCACCAAATTATTGTTAATTTTTCAAAAAAATTTCAAAAATGTAAATGTTTTAACATGAATCCAACATATTATTAGCAAATATAAATCAGCCTATTTGTGAAAAAAAAACACATTGATGACAGGCTTACTGGCCCATACTGTAGGTAAGGTAGTCTCTAAGGTAGCCATCCACAGATACAGTTCATCCTGAAGATTTACTGTGCCACATGCATAGATATAACATGTTCTATATCTATGGCCACATGTACGTTCAACATTAAAGCTATGGTGCGTAGTTTCTGTCGCCCCCATGAGGAATTCTAAGTAATGACAACAACGCTGTTGGCGCGTCCAGGTGATACAGCCTTTTGTGATTGCGCACGCACCCCCAATTTGTGGACGGAGTAACTCCAGTGCTCTTCTGCACGGTCTGTGGTTGCTCAGGATGCTGGAGGAGTTGGACCTGGGCTGGTGTCCCACACTGCAGAGCAGCACCGGATGTTTCCAGCACCTCGCCCGCACCCTGCCCCGCTTGCGCAAGCTCTTCCTCACCGCCAACCGCACGGTCTGCGACTCAGACGTAGAGGAGTTGGCCACCAGCTGCCCCTCACTGCAGCATCTCGACATATTGGGTAAGCTCTGACCTCACACCCATGTGGATGTCTGTTGGGCTTAACTTTTGTCATTCGTTATTATTCATTTGTTAATATTTAATTAGCTGCTACTCTGTTTTTCATATAAACGTGATATTTAGCGGTATGGCTGCAACTAACGATTATTTTCATTGTTGATTATTTTCTTGATTAATCGATTACTTGGTTTGGTCTATAAAATGTCAGAACATTGTTGATCAGTGTTTACCAAAGCTCAAGATAACATCCTCAAGTGTCTTGTTTTGTCCACAATTCAAAGATATTCAGTGTACTGTCATAGAGGAGTGAAGTAACCAAAAATATTTACATTTAGGAAGCTGGACTCAGAGAATTTTAACTTTTCTTTCATAAAAATGGACTCATACCAATTAAGCGATCATTCAAATAGTTGGCAATTAATGTAATAGTTGACACTAATCAATTCATCTTTGCAGCTCTGTTTAGCAGAGCATTATTAAGAGGGACGTGGTCGGATGTCATTGTAAACAGACCCAGAGCAGCTAGCCTCTGAGGACAGTCAAAGCCACATTAATATGCAAACAATGCCATACGTAGAGTGGCTTCATGTCAACAATGTTGCCGTGATCTTTACACATGCGCCATCAAAACAAAAAGCAGCATGGAGGCAACAAAGCAGCAAGGAGGCGTCGTATTATCATTTAAACAAGTTTTATGACTAGGTCGGTGAGGATGGGAAAAATCTTACATTTCTTTGCAAACTTTGCCCGCCGGCTTTCAAAAAAAAAAATTTGCACTTCAGTCACATCCACAGCAGACCTGAAACGGCACATTGAACTGAAGCAACATATGGAAAAAAAGAACTATGAACTAGTTCGTTTTTGGAACTGTGAACTTAGTTCAAAATTTTGAAGTATGAACTGAACTAGTTCATTTTAAAATTTGTGAACTGAACTTTGAACTACTTCATGTAGAAAGTGAACTTTCCCAACATTGGTTACCGTGGTAGAGGTTGGCGCAGTTTGTTTTTGTTGGCGTTTGTGGAGCCTGGGCTGTCTACAGAGACCGCGTTTTTTTTTACAGTGTGTTCAGGGGACAGGCAGCTAGCAGATAGTGAGGAGATGTTTTTTTACAGTGTATTCAGGGGACAGGCAGCTAGCAGATAGTGAGGAGATGTTTTTTTACAGTGTGTTCAGGGGACAGGCAGCTAGCGGATAGTGAGGAGATGTTTGCTGTATGTGACAAAAAATGTTGTAGCCTAAAAAATGCGTGACATCGCTTAGAGCACCTTTAAAATTCCAACACAAAGAAAGCGGAAGTTAACGGACATCCGTTGTGTGTGTGTGTGTGTGTATATAT
>CM042321.1:35414124-35549124 GCA_023566125.1 Zingel zingel | reverse complement strand
AAGCAGACTGGAACAACATTTGTTTTAATTTTAATGTGCAATATAAATGACGGAAGTAGTCAAAACAACCAGATCATCAAATCAGCAACAGACAGACTAACTCATTTGAAATAAAAGCACGGAGAAGTAACACATTTCAGCAGTCTAAAACCCAAAGATATACAATTTACAATGATATCAAAACGAGAAAAGCCGCAAAGTGACTGAATCAATTAGTGAATTATGCAAAGTTGCGATTCATTTTCCTTCCAACGACTAACCAATCAACTAATCAGGTCTAATTGTCATTGTCAAACCAGACAGGTCTGATGCAACTAAATGTTTTTGATAGCATAAAATCAGGTCTCCAACCATAATAAATGTATTCCAGTTTCCCTACATTTACCCCACAGACGTTTGTTTATTTTTAAGGCGCTTGGGTGCAGATGACGTCAAACGCTCAAGTGACATCATCGTGCAGTTATTTGCATAAAGCTTAGTGGTGGTCCGTTGGAGCGAGCGAGATCACTAAAGCAAAACTTGAAGGAGCTGCTTATTAGTAAAATGAGAATAGCTGGACCACCTTAAAGGTCAGCCCACCTTAAGTTAGTTAGCCTGTGCTGAAGTTGTCGCTAGCTCTCTAGTTGAGCCCATTCACGCGCGGACGCCCCTTCCCGTGCCTTTGCTCGTCGTCCAGATGCTCTCCGCATTGTTTTTACGTTCATACACTTCTGGGTAAGGGTTTATACGGCTAAGCCGTATAAACCCTTACCCAGAAAAAAAAACGAACTAATTAGGAAAGCGCTGTGTGATGCAAGACCTAAATAAACAGGGTGTTTTAGTGCTATTTTTTTTTTTTGGAGACCGTTCAACATTTCATTTTGGTCAAGTAAGAAAAAAAAATCAGGTCAGACGACCAAGGCCAAAGTTAACAGCAATTAGATAACTGGATTGCTAATTATGTGTGCTTAGGTCATACAGACCGTTCTTTTCGTTAGCCGTCGTTTTGGCTTTGTAATTTCAAGGCAATAATAACTGAGTTTTGAATGAATGATAAAGATTGAAAGCCACCAGTTTCACAGTGCTTTCATAATGTTGCATGCTTTTCCTGTTGTCATTCACATTGAGCTGTCTGTCACTGCTGTTTGGCTGCAGCCACCTGCTTAATGTATTTACCTACCAAAATGAAGCTCCACCAATGCGAAGGAGTACTGAGGATAAAGTTGAGGATAGTATGTTAAACAGTGTAAATACTCTCTGTGACCTCAGTATTTGTCCTGAAACTCAGGGGTTTGAATACGTCTTCTGTTTGTTTTGTTGCTTTACACATATTTTGCTCTAAAAGCCAGCACAACAGACATCTTTACAGAGTGTAACGCCAGACTGAGTCTCCTTGAGGTTATCTGTCGGCAGTGTTGCTCATAAGCCTCTGACACACCAACCCGACGGCCGACCATCGGCAGAAAAGGCAGTCAGACTGACTGCCTCCCCGAGTTGGTCCAAAAAGTGCCTCAGAACACACCGAAGCACGAGACGTAATACGTCTCCATAACAGCAGGCGGCACTAATCTGTATTGTCACCCAAAAAATGAAAACCGGCAGCTGATTGGACGAACGCGTCACGTGGGTCTGGCTGCTCCCGGATTTTTCAACCGGGCATAATGGTGGCTCCGTTCAGAATACGATCTCATATTTTATGAAGATAGTTCACCGAAACGTGTTTCTGAAAACATTTTAAGAGAGAAATAGGCCGTGCAGTTTCTGAATCTGTCTTCATTTCAGATCGACAAAGGTCAGTTTAAAAGATTTTCGTCAGATTTTGAGAGGCTTAGTCACGCTCATCCCGCTCGTCATTTCCGGGTTAGCACCCCACCAATCAGATTGGTCATTGAGTCCGACTGCCCGCCCTCCGACCCAGCAAGTCAGGTCGGCCAAAATGAAGGCCGACGGCTCCTCCAACGGACAACGGCACGGAACACACCAAACAGACTCGAGTCACCGACCTCGCCAGACTGTCCGACGGCTGATTATCGGGTTGGTGCGTCAGGGCCATTAACCAACAAGCACACATGACACAAATGATCAGTCAGCACTGATGTAACTGAGACAGAGAAACACTAGAGCTTATCGGGTGTGGAATGTTGCAGTAATCGTATGATTGTGAAAAATATATTGCCGTTCCTGATTATTTAATTATTGTAAAATGTGAAACTACAGTTTCAATGTGGCAGAAGTGCTTAAAACTTATCTTTTTTTTTTTTTTTTTTTTTAAGAAAAGCACTAGTCAATATCTGTGCCTTATACTCCTGTCTGAATGTGGTGTGATGTCCATGTGGTTTAGATAGTAGTGAAGTGCTTTGCTTTTATGCCCTTCAACCAAAGTACAAATACGCAGAAACCTGGTCTGATGTCCCATAACTATATCCGACCAGTTTAAATGCCATATACTGTATATCAGCCATGGTAATGAATATGCAAAATAATATTTATTTATACTTTCCTCTGTGATTAAAAAAAAAAAAGAAGGAAAAGTTATTTAAACATGTTATACTTATATGTATAAACAGTAATACACATTTTGGGAAAGAGTGTTTTTGTTTTTGTATCCAAATAAGAGGAATAATATTAATTTAATATCATTGCATTCAGCTAAGGTGAACACAAAGACTGGAAGAACATCTTTAGCCTAGCTTAGCACAAATAATGGAAGCAGGGAGACACTGTTAGCCTAGCACCATCAAGAAAATAGGCTTCCTAACCACTTATTAGAGTTTTGAAATGAGTTAATTAGTTTTTATTGTTATGTTTTGGCTTTTATGTCGGTTTTTATTTCAGTTTTTGGAGTGCATTAGTTTAATTTGAGGAGTTTTTGTTATTTTTAAAGTATTATGAGAAAAGCCTTGGTTTATAGTATCTGAAAAGGCTTAGGGTGAAAAAATGCATGATATTCAATATTTATTTTGGTTAACGAAAGAATGTTTTCACTGCTAGTTTGACTTTTCATAGTCCACAGCTCCCTGTTCAGATGCACCAATCAGGACCGGGTTGGGGGGGGGGGGGGTGTCAGTCACTGCTCATGAACACGCATTCATTCTCCCTTGTGGGGGGAGGGGCTTAGGAGACCGTTTTGGGCTTTAGCAGAAAGGGGGGAGGGACTGAGAAGTTGTTGGTATTCAAACTTTTTGGCTAAGTCCTGGATCTTCACAATCCTACCTACAGCACCTTTGACTATAATAACTCTGTTCCCAACAAGTCCAAAATTGTCTTAAATCTTGTTTAGTAAACGGCCTAGTTGAATACTCAATTCTGATTGGTCAGTAGTGCAATCTATGGCCTGTTATTTCTGTACATCAGACCGTTGTTAAGTTTAACAGACCGTTGCCATGGACGGAGTTGCAAAAACAAATTGTGAAAAAAGGCGTCACAAATGTGGTGTATAATAAGTGTTTCTTATTCAAGGTTGAAACAAAGACAACACAAGGGTTAAATCCATATTTCTGCTCATACAGCTGGTCAGCAGATTCCAAAGGGAGAGAGAGGGTGGAGGAAATGTAGAGTGGGGAGTGCTAACAGCGCTAATTGCGACAGTACAAACAAAGCATTAGTTAGCTCCAAGATTAGCTCATTTACCGGGGCGACCTGTCTTCTGCCGGAGAGCAGAGCTCATCAGCGGTGAAGTTAACTGTCCCATGTTACCAGCGGGGAACCTCTGTATGAGTAGCTGTGTAATAGGCTGTGTAATAAGCTGTGTAAAAAGCGGGATAATGTAGAGCGAGCTAGTCATCATTGCTAATTAGAACCCCCTTCAGGCTGATTCAAGACCCCTCCGCTTCGCGTCCTCCATCACCCTGTTGGGGTTCTAATTCTCAATAATGCCCGGCTCGCTCTACCTTATCCATTACTTATTGAACAAAGGCAGAAACAAATGCAGAGTGTTTTAGAAATAGCTAGCTTTCCAGTCTTTGTGCTAAGTTAGGCACAACTCGCTCCTGATCAACCATTGTACTGGATGCCCTGACTTGACAAATAGATGTCAAGCTTCTAATCTAATCATGGGTTTGATGGGAAACACCAAAATGCGGGACTCTCCCATTAAAATTGCATTCATGTTGAAATTTATATATTTTCAGTTTGTTTTCAGTCTTGAGTTATATTTTAAACAGAGTGGGTGCGGTAATAATGACACACCAGCCCGCCCATTCAGATGATGCAAAAATGACTTTAGTGAGTCAGTGGAAATCAGATAGTTGATGAGTAGATGAAAGCAATCTTATTCTAGCCGGTTGACTGGAAACCAAGAAGTGCACACATCACATTTTCCTGTCCCATGTCATTTCAAGTATTTGAGATAATTACTGTACGTCTCAAATGACTATACCAACACAATGAAAACACCAACACTATATAGTGTGTACAGCAACTATCATCAACAGCTTTTATTTGTTAAAGGCAGACTATTCGATCTGATTCAATGAAGCAGTTTGGTTCAGCACCTTTACATATTTGTGTAGTTTTAGCTCCCTACCTTGAGTGGGTGGGACTGTAATGAATATGCATGCTCTCTGCTCCCACTTTGGATGTGTGATCAACATCTGTGCCATTGGTAGGATGTGCAGTGATGCTCCCTGTGCTGAAGTGTGAAAGCCACTGTTCTGTGAAAAGAATGTGCCTCTTTGATGATGAAAATGGGTGCTTCACTTTCACCAGATTTTAAATAAACTGCTATTAAAGGCTGAGACAGTGGCCTCTGTGTCTGTTTGGCTCCTTTTATGCGTACAGCCCTCGTTATCCTGGAAGGACATGGATACAATAATAAATGTGACAGTACAACATTGCTAGAATTAACTTGCTAATATTTAATTTTCCACAGTACACTCACTATCACTGACAAAAGAAATGAAAACTGTAACTGTATCATGCTGAAGCTTCATCAGTAGTCGTGTCAGTGTGATTTGGAGAAAAGTAGGCTTGTCTACTGAATCCACAACAACTGGTGAAGCCATTAGTCAGGATGACTGACTGGATAGTAGTGGGGGAATGATCCGTTTTGCCTTAACCCTCTGCCATTTTACAGTCTATTAATACCACAGAGAGAAGTGACATTAACTTGTCTTCTTAACGGCCTTTTAATGAATTGTTTATGCCTAGTTTAATGATGTATATTGTGGCCCTGTAATGTGCCCTAATGACGGAGAACGAGGCGGCCTCGGCTGAAGTATTAATTTGGACTGCCTCCCCAATGATTATTCCTCAGCCAACAACACTGCTGCTGCTGTGCGCGAGTACGGATACAAACGTGATTCATGGAGGCTTTCCGCTTTGTGCAACGGCTTGATTTCTTGCTGTCACGCCACTCTATAAGGCTGTGATATATCCAGGGGGGTCCACAGCAATTAGTTCAGCTTTTTATTTGTCTTTCAAGAGCTGACAAACGAAGCTTGATGAATCTGCAGGGGGAATATATGGATGGAAATATTGTGCCTGAATAATAAATCCAGCATTAAAATGTAAACATGGGAAGGGTTAGGGGGGGCTGGCACAAGGTCGCCTTGTGCAGAAATGCTTCCTTCATTTCTTCCTTCATTTCTTTTTCTTTCTTTTCCTCTCTATCTGCAAACCACCAGTGGTGGAAGAAGTATTCAGATCCTTTACTTAAGTAAAAGTACTAATACCATGCTGTGCAAATACTAAATAAGTCCCACATTGAAAATGTTACTTACAGTAAGTAAACATATTCAAGTATCATTAGGAAAATGTACTTAAAGTATTAAAAGTAAAAGTACTCAGAGCAGAAAAATCGGCTGATCATATCAGCTGGACTTGTACTTTTTATATTGCTTGGTTTAATGTACTGTAAAATAAAACATTGTATATAACTGCATGTGTTTTGTGTGCACAAATCTTAATGTGTAAAGTAACTAGTAACTAAAGCTGTCAGGTTAATGTAGGAGTAAAAAGTACAATATTTATCTCTGAAATGTAGTGGAGTAGCCTAGAAGTAGAAAGTGGCATGAAAAGAAAAGACTCAAGTTAAGTACAAGTAGCTCAAATTTGTACTTAAAGTGCTCATATTATGTTCATTTTCAGGTTCATAATTGTATTTAGAGGTTCTACCAGAATAGGTTTATGTGGTTTAATTTTTAGAAAACAGCATATATTTGTTGTACTGCAGCTCCTCTTTTCACCCTGTGTGTTGAGCTCTCTGTTTTAGCTACAGAGTGAGACATCTCACTTCTGTTCCATCTTTGTTGGAAGTCACATATGCTCAGTACCTAGGTAAGGACTACTAGCCAGTCAGAAGCAGAGTATGAGGGCGTGTCCTGACAGTAGCTAGGTAAGGACTACTAGCCAGTCAGAAGCAGAGTATGAGGGCGTGTCCTGACAGTACCTAGGTAAGGACTACTAGCCAGTCAGAAGCAGAGTATGAGGGCGTGCCCTGACAGTACCTAGGTAAGGACTACTAGCCAGTCAGAAGCAGAGTATGAGGGCGTGCCCTGACAGTACCTAGGTAAGGACTACTAGCCAGTCAGAAGCAGAGTATGAGGGCGTGTCCTGACAGTACCTAGGTAAGGACTACTAGCCAGTCAGAAGCAGAGTATGAGGGAGTGCCCTGACAGTACCTAGGTAAGGACTACTAGCCAGTCAGAAGCAGAGTATGAGGGAGTGCCACTCTATCAGCTAGGCGAGCATTATAACGTGTTACAAAGTGACCACGTTTGTCTCTAAGTAAAGGCTGGACTACATCAGAGCTGTTTGGAGCAGTTTGTGAACAGTGTTTTCTGTTGGAGATGGTAAGTCCCTTTGGGGTGGACTTTGGGCTTTTTCACTTTGTAAACATTGCACAAAAAGATATATTACACAACAAAGGAAAGGGAAAAAGCCAAAAAGCATAATATGAGCACTTTAAGTACAGTACTAAAGTAAGTGTACTTAGTTACATTCCACTACTGCAAACCACATGAGTGACACTAGAACATACCTTGACAAATATGGCAGCGCCCCGCCGGTGCAGTAACAGTCTTGTGTTCAGTATGACACATGTTGTGGTGTGCGTCCTCGGGCTGGGACTCGACAGGTCCCAGACCTGCCTGAGGGAGGCCTCACTGTGATACCCATCATTATGTGGCTTGGTGTTCCTTCTCTAGTTTCTCCACTCAGACTCTAATAATGAAGACATCCCTGTCAGTCCTTGCACTGCTGTGTCTAAAGCTTATTATTTATGTTTTTGAGGATATTGAGAATGTCAGCGCTGAGTCCCTTAAATCCATCTGAATACTATAATCCATAGCTAGCTTTTTGATGGGCGATGTTTCTTTGGCCAAGTCAGAATCCATGAGGATTTTCATTTGTAAACTTTTTTCGAACTGTGATACCCTGGTGTAATTACAGACAATTCGTCGCCCTGATCATATGCTAGTGGTGCAGATAGTGCCAGTGTTTCTCAAAATGAAGACGGGGTGTCTCATAACACTCACAGCAAGTCATTGCTTGTTCTTTTTGCTTAAAAGTTGTTCTTTTTGAAGGCAAAGAATACATTTTGCAGACATATTGTTCTATTTGTTGGCTTGTGACCCTTTAAACTGAACCTTTACTTACATACTACACACTATTCTATGACTTTTTAATCACTTTTTTCGACATGCTATACTATGACTTTTTTATAACTGTTTTTCGACATACTATGCTATGACTATTTAATCACTTTTTTCGACTTACTTATACTATGACTATTTTCGATAAACTATACTATTTATATATACTCATTTTTTCGTCATATTATAGTATGACTCTTCTGACATACTATACTATGACTTTTTTTATCACTTTTTTCAACATACTATACTATGTATATTTTAACGGCTTTTTTTGACATACTATTCTATTACTGTTTTCAACATACTCTATATAGTGGCAAAATGGCTCAGTGGTTACAACTGCTTCAGTTAATACCAGCAAGTAGCCTCTGTAGACTTTTACCCTTGGTTCAATTCCCAGTCTGGGCTGGACCTTTTTGTGTGGAGTTTGCCTGTTTTTCCAGACGTTCTTTGATGTAATATACTTTGACTTTTTATCACTTTTTTCGATATACTATACTATGACTTTTTATCACTTTTTCGACATACTATACTTTGACTTTTTTTAACATACTATTCTATACTTTTTTATGACTTTTTTCAACATACTATGACAAATTTATCGCTGTTTTCGACATACTATACTATGACTTTTTTCACCATACTATATTATGATTTTTTTAATGGCTTTTTCACCATACTATGTTATATCTGTTTTCAACATACTCTTTCGAATGGTACAATGGCTCAGTGGTTAAGACTTATTCAAGTAGCATCAGCAGGTAGGCTGTGCAGACTTTGACATATCCCAGTCTGGGCTTGTGGTGTTTGTGTGTTCTTCCAGACTTTCTTTGACATACTATGACTTTTTTATACCTACATACTTTCAACATACTACACTATGCCTTTTTTCTGACATACCAAACTATGATTTTTTAATGGCTTTAATGACTTTTTAATACCTGAAGTACATTTCCCTGATGATACGTACATACTTTTACTTAAGTAACATTTTCAATACAGGACTTGTAACAGAGTATGTTTACAGTGTGGTATTAGTACTTTTACTCAAGTAAAGGATCTGATACTTCTGCCACCACTGGTGTAAACGCTAATGACCGCTGTCCATCTAAAGATTCCTGTTCACCCAGCAGCCTTGAACAGAGTCGTTTAGAGGCTCATGGGCGTTGTCACAGAGGATCTGGCACAGAAGCTGTATGGGATGGCCTTGCTGAGAGACGAGCATGTTTCACAAACAGGCCGAGCAATTATAGCCTGAATAATTATGCGCTGAAGGGGAGACACGATTCGCCCCACTGATCAGCAAAGTTCATGTGAAGTTATAATTAAACAATAACTCGTTTACAAATGAACGCACACGCGCATTTGTGTACTTAAGTGTGCAAAGTGTAATTAGCTGCGATGCATCTGAGCGAGATTGAAGAACAACAATGTCAAATGGTGGAATTATGTTCTGCTCATGAGCTTGTATCACTGTTATCTGTGTGCTGTGGGGAGGAGAGGGTGAGGGTGGGGGGGGGGGCAGGGAGAGAAAGACATTGAATGAGTGACTGAAGGCGGATTCATCTTCACACGATTCAGAGATGGACGTGATGTTTGATACAGAAACATTAGATTAAGATCTATGGGTAAATAAAGTTAGCCACAGAAACCTTCATTTTCAAAATTCATTATTTTTTTTATTTTTTTTTTAATAACCAGGAAATCATCTTGAAACATTATGTTGTTACACACAATGTTAAATGACATTATGTGATCTGAGTAATATAATGTTAATGTTGTTCCTTCAGACAGACAGGGATATAGCTGCCTGTTGTTCAATGACGCATTCTCTCTCTCTTTTTTTTTTTTTTTAGTGACAGGGCTGAATGTGCTGAGTCAGCATTTAACCATGTCTTGACACCAGGAAGAATACTGTATGTCCCACTTCATCACCTATTGCTGGAGGCACTTGCCGCCTCTGTCACTGACAAAAAAAAAAGTTGCCGATCAACAGCTCCAAAATTAAACTCACAGAGGAGGCCTTTTTAAATGTCAGATGGATAGGGAGAAAAAAAGGGTAAGAGTATAGTAATCCTGATAAAAGTGGGAGTAAAAGACACTTGAAACTGATGGAGCTGATAGCCTGCATGATGCTGCCAGCTTGCCTGAATGGGCTTTAGAGGCTGATATGTCCTTTTAACATTCAGCTTTTGATTTTCTCAGCAGCACTTTGCAACAACACTCACACTACTGCAAGGCTGAGATGTTGAGTTTGGTAAAAGGTCTGTAAAACCAGCGTATGCGTTATTGTGATTATCTTGATACAGCTACATGTTTACTGTTGAGTCTGGGACTGCAACTAACCAATCCTTTTTGTTATTGATTCATCTGTCAATTCTTTTTTTCTTGGAATTGTTTAGTCTATTAAAATGCCAGGTGTTACTAATAGCATTAACTTTGACTGTGTTCTAATCGAGTGACACTGACAGTGTGACAGTACCAGGACCCTGAAACTGAAGCAGCTACATGGAATTCAGCCATCATTCATTTTTATTATTCACAGTGACATGCCAAATGTCTTCCGTGGAAAAGGGCTATTACTTGTTTTTCTGGCCAATGGTCCAAAACCAGAAAAAAAAGAAGTTTTTTTGTCACTGTCAAAGTGACAAAAAAATAAACCTTCTGATTTGAGAAGCTGGAGCTGCAAATGTTTTTGTATGACAGATGACTTAACCATTTGACGGTCTATGCTGCTGTTTGGTAGAACACATTTTGACTTGGGATGCATTGTTGAAAAATGTGTTGTACTTCATGCAACCTGGTTGAGCCATCTCTGGCACTCAGTAAAAAACACTCTGCAGCTTTCTGAACTTATCAGGTGGCGTCCATCCAGGAAATTGAAGTTTTTAATTTTACAGGGTTGACTGAACAGAATGATATAAATAAATACCCCCATACTGATAACGTGTGAAAACATGCTCTACCAATAAGTTCACATTGCTTCCCAAAACTGCCATTGAATACAAAGTTTTCATGAACAGTTGTCGTCTGTTGCGCTACCACCATGACACACCCTCTCATAGAGCACCTTACCATGCATACTGTATCACAGGGTCAGTCCCTGCCCTGTCGCTGCAAGCCTCTCGTGCTTATACATCCCTTAGTACATTCAGGTGGATTTTTTTATTTAGTATCTTTTCTTTTATGGTCCATATTATTCATGTGGATTTGTTATTTTAACATCCTGTTTATGATGTATGTTAATGTTGTGTGTGATGTCTTTAAGCTACTGGGAGCTTGAAATTCCCCTTGGGGATCAATAAAGTATCTATCTATCTATCTATCTATCTATCTATCTATCTATCTATCTATCTATCTATCTATCTATATAATCAATCAAATGTTATTCCATTGTACATTTATTGAAATTATTATATCAGTATATGTTTTTTTCACAAGAAGGTAATCCATCGCCCCGAAAAAAAACTGACAGATGAGCAGGTCTGATCTAGTTCTATAAATGACATTTTACATTTTTCTTGTTTTTCATATCCATTAGTTATTTATTTATTTATTCATTCATTTTGAATAGGCCTATGTTTCATGTTCATGTTATATGTACAGTAAGCTATTTCATTTATTGTGTTTTACACTTTGCTCTCGTCCATAAAAAGAGATATGTGTTACTAAAACTGTGTTTTATTTCATTTAAATTAAAACAAAAGTATCCAGATTGTTGAAAGTGTAATGTTACTGTAAACGGAGGAACTAAATAATCTTATAAATATATATTCTTTTCTATTGAGTGGGACCATTTAAGGGCTTTCTTTTGAACAATTAATCAGTTATAAAAAAAGAAATTGAAAAAAAAGGTTGACAAATGTCTGAATCTCAACACGTGGATGAATTCATTCATTATCTCAGCACTATTTGAGCCAATAATCAATATCAAAATATGAATAATTCCCCCTATAACAGAATCTACGGGGACTGAAAGTGGTGTGTGTGTGTGTGTGTGTGTGTGTGTGTGTGTGTGTGTGTGTGTGTGTGTGTGTGTGTGTTGCACGAAGTATGAGCAAGTGTGATTTAGTTCTACAAAGACCTATGACCCTAACCTTATTGTATGCTATTTTTAATATCCTAATATAATAATCCTAATAAGTAGTATGTATTTGACTAGTGTTGTAAATGCCTCTACTATCTATCTCACATTTATTATATAATAACACAATGCTTCTACATCTCCATCTGACAACAAACCTCACCTTATATTACATATTTCTGCCATAAGGTCATGATTTATCATAGCCTACATTTGAATATTTAACAGATTTTTTCGACTCACCCTCGGGTCATGTTGACCTTATTCAGACTCCTGGAACCCATTACGACACCTTCTTAAAATCAACTCAAATGTGCCTCTTGGACAATTTAGAAATCTGGTTTCAAACCTGCAAACTTCCATTTGTAACTGCTTTAAAATTGTTGTACTTTCTTTTCCTTATTATCCCAAATCATTTAACAATTCTGAATGTTTTCTTGTCTTTCTATGTTTCTTACGAACGCATTTTCTGTGTTCTGTTTTTGTCTTTGACTCGATGACACTGAAAAGGAGGGAGAAATGAAGGTTGAATGCTGCCGTCGCTAGATGGCGCTAGAACACCGAGCATCCCCCTCTCTGTTTCTCCACAACAGTGGTGTGTGTGTGTGTGTGTGTGTGTGTGTGTGTGTGTGTGTGTGTGTGTGTGTGTGTGTGTGTGTGTGTGTGTGTGTGCGTGTGCGTGTGCGTGTGTGTGTGTCTTCCCTGGGAGCCTAATGGGAAATTTCAAGTCACCTAAATAAAAAGGAAGGTGTAATTAACGCGACGAGCTATTAATTGCATCTGCTAGAGAGCGGATGAAGGGCACGAGGGCGCACTTTTTTTGGATTACTGGGCTCCACAGAAGTCTACTTCAGAGATCAGCAAAGAGAAGGCTTTATTTCAGGGTGTCGTTTCGTGCCAGGCATCCAAATGGCAAATGGCAGGTCAAACGGCGAGCGATGATAGCTAATGCAGACAGGGACATCTTTTAGTTCCCTGCATTGGGTTTTCGATCTGTAACATATAGGCTACTGCATCTCAGAGGGATAATATCCACTGTGCTCATTATCCCATATAGAAGTCGATTAACCATATGGCCGTTGATTAAATAGTCCAATAAGGTCAGTCAAAATTCACTTTTGAATAAGGAAACACAGACTCCACTCAAACGCTAAAGGAGACCTTTAGCGTCAATAAGAACGTCAAAGGCACCTGACCAAACGTCCCTATTTTACGAGATGGGTGTGAGAATGTGTTGAAATATTACTTACATTTTTCATAATGGAAAGACGCTACTTTTATGTCATTATTCTGTCAAAAAATAAACAATAAATAACATCTGTAACTACAGACTATGGTTGGATAATCACACTAAAAGCCACTACAGGAATTAGTTCATAGCACTAAGAGGCTCTGTTACGTTTATTGTCTTCATTCAGTGGATAAACGAAATAAATGAGCACCCTACTTTTTTTTTTTGTTTATGATCAGATTAATCGGTCAACGCCATCAATAACCGATCAGCTATAGATTCCTATAGTCGATCCTCCTGGTTGGCTCAGTAACGCTGAGGGAAATCTCCCTCTCAGTGTATCCATACAGGCTCATCTGTTCACGCATCTGCACACATCGAGCTGCAGCTTGTGGAGTGAAATGGAGAAGAAACCGAGTGTAATTAATAGTATTATGACAACCACAGAGGGCAACACATTTTACATTGTTTTTTTTTTTTGTTTTTTTTTTGGGGGGGGGGGTTTGGAGTTAAGCAGGAAGTGGCAGGGAAATAGCATCTTTGCATTGTAGCTGTCGACTTCAAAATAAAATGAAGTAGAATCATTAGATTTAGAGAGACGCTCGTACAAATATCACCCCATGGGTTTCTATGGCAATATTATAGAGAAATGACATAGCATAGTGAATAGGAGAATGCCATCAGGGTCACCACTGTCAATATTGCAGATATTATAATACTCCTCTCTAACAGAAATGTTAGAGTGGAGTTTTCTGGTAAGCACTTTTTTTTTTATCCATGGATCCAGAACCTTTTGTTTTGATGGGAACAAATAAAAACCAGAAGTTCTGTTTAAATACAGGAAACACGTGTTTAAAGTCTGGGTTGTTTAAACCTTCAGTTTAAAGTGACTGAGATTAATAGCCAAATATGTCCAAAACAATGCAGTTTTTTGTCTGTGTTGTGGACACAGCTGTAGAAAAACCCCATCTGAGACTAGGATCAGTGAAATGATGGTGAATAATAGGGATTATAGGCTACATTTTTAAATGCATCACATCTTTGTTTTTATACCATGTGAGACATACTCTAGATGCTTCTTTTTTGTTGTTGTTGTCCACAACAGTGTGAGTGTGCAACAGAGAAAGTGAAACCTCTAGCTCCAAATAAAAACAGAGCAGTGAAATCAAAATATGACCATGTTGGTCCTCTTTCAAACCATCCTAAGAACCAGTATCGGCCCTCGGACCCCACTTTGGGAAGCCCTAATTTAACCCCTTTTTCACATGGAAGCTGTGCTTCTCCCAGCCAAAGCCAGTCGATTTGAAAGCAGCCTGAGGCAGACACAACACATCATCGGCTCATAATCTTCCATTCATCAGGCCTCATTTTCTCTCAACCATGAATTCCACCCAAACCAATGAGCTCAAAGCAAGACGCGTATTATTAATATTATTATTATTTTTTAACACCGCAGATGTTAGGCAGATAGTGAACTCACAGCAGCAGCAGTCTTGGTTTGATGGATTTTAAAGAGGGGGGGGGGGGGGGGGGAGAGAGAAAAAAAACAAACATATAGCCTCGACGTTGGAAAAAAGCTGTTTAATATCAACCCCATTATTTAAAAATGTGCAAGTCCGTCGTGTGTCCAGTGATGTAACACCTACAGGTATTGATCACCTCTGCTTTATCTACCCCAAGTTCATCCAGTGAATATGACATATAACCTATGTCTCCCCCTCCCCCCCCCCCAAAAATAAAAAAAAAATAAAAACCAAACAAAAAAACCCCAACAACCCCAAAACCACTCGTTTAACAAGCAATTAAACAAAAGGTCAAGAAAACAGCGTCGGATTGCTACAGGTCTACATCCCATAACTTGAATTTCCAGTGAATTATGAGTTGGATCGATTCATTAAAGCTACTGAGGAAAGATTTCAACGCCATGGTGGTTTCTGCGTGTTGTTATTATTTTTTTTTTGCAGGAGAAAACATACATCAGGAAGGGTAAAAAGAAAAGATGTTTCCACATGACAGGAGAATAAAAAAAAATAAACAAGTCCCTGGATATCTGTTTTTGCATAAAACGAAAAAGCAAGCTACTGTACGGAGAAAAGATGTACTATATACATTTAGCTGTGACGGTTTTAGGCTGTGGCAATCCCGCTGAAAAATCCCAAATATGTCTTTCTTCTTCCCTACAAAACAAAAGCCTCCACGGTGTCATTTCATATATATCTCGCACTTTGTGTCATCTATAAAAAAAAATAAAAAAAGCCATCGTATAATAAATTACAATCTCATAAACAATGCTGAAAAATAAAATATAAATGTCTACGAGCAATTTTCCCCAATGTAATAAAGAAACAGACGAAGAGGAACAAAATGGCTGAAAAGAAATGCATGGCAACGACCTTACAAACAAATTAAAATAATACAATAGTAATAATAATGATAATCATTATAATAATAATAATTTTGATCATATGCTGCAATTTTTGGAATGTGTTTTTGGGAAGAATTCTAAAGGCCTTAATATTATTTTTCTTCTCAAACACTAATCATGATGCTTATCTCCGTTTCTAACCTCTAGCTCTGATTCATCGTGGGAAATTGTCTACAACAATGTAATCGATTAATCAAAATTCACTCCTCGAAGCACTATACCTATATTTCGATTTGAAACACAATCTAATGTCATTTCAGAGCGGGCATCAAATGGCAAAAAACAGAAGTCCTTAGACAATTCAAACAAAATGAAATTAATTTCACATTAAAAAAAATATTTAGACTGAAAATAGAATGCGCCACAAAATGAAATATTAAACCGTAAACGAGCATAATGTCGGCAACAAAATCAACTTTAAATAGCACACAAATACAAGGCAGTAGGTAGGCTATGATGAATGAGACTGGATTTATTTATTTTTTAAAAAACTCAACCTGTCTGTTTTTAAAAACATCAATCCAAAAAAGTGCCCCAGTGAAGAAAGAAAAACGGGAAAAAGAGAGATGAAGCCATGACTTTTAAAGTTATACAATATTTACAAAAGTGGATCCAAATGTTCTGTGAGAGTTGGTGACGTATATTTTCTGTATAGATATATATATCTATAGCCCATCCTGTTGTGGAAAAGTGCCAGATAATCCAATCAGTCGCCACGGAGCCCTTCCTGAAGCTGGGAGACTCTGATGGGGGGGGGGGGGGCGACGCTTGTTTTGTGAAAAATATAATGAAAGTTTTCTTACTGCTGCCTGACTGATGACAGAGGTCATAATACACTTTTTATTTACCACATCACTAAGGCCAATTACTGAATGGTTTAGCCTGTGAGCTGCACAAATGTAGCCTAATAATAATAATAATAATAATAATAATAATAATAATAATAATAATAATAGGCTAATACAAATTATAATAGTAATACTCTGTGTCCATAACTAAACCCTGACCTCTGTCCTCACAGAATAAATAAGAGCTGAATGGCCTCCAGTGTTCTGAATGCAGAGCGGCTCTGTGCTGGCTGCTTGGCAGACAGATGGGACTCAGGCGATGCTCACCCTCAGCTGGACTCCACTGGACTGGGGCTGCAGCCTTTACTGGCCTCCAGTTTACTCCATTAACGCAGCTCCTTTGACCCCCCCCCCCCCCCCCCCCTCCCCCTCCTGCACCACCCACCCATCACAGCTGGACGCACAATTTAGGGCTACACAACTAAACGCCTTTGTATTTGCTTTCCCTTTTACGCACAGGAAGAAAGAGAAAAAAAACAACGTGTTTTGTGATTTGATATAAAAGTGGCGAATGGAAAACCATTCGACTATGCTTTTTTTGTCTATCCCTCCTCACGACCCTTCCCTCTTCTTCTTTTTCAAGTATAATTTCAATACACAATAGGGGCTACACCTTGAAACTGCGTCGACTGGAGTCACAGTGCTGGGCATGTATCCTCGGAGAACACAACACAGGCTTCTGTTCCTTTAGCTCTGCACGGGAGAGGAAAACAAAAATGTCTTGTCCTCCCCTCACTAATTTTCCATTCCTCAGATATTCACTGCAGATATTGTGTGAGTACTCACTGCAATCTATTATACATAAAACACCCACTATAGCGTTTCATAGTTCAGTGATTTATATATAACCTTGGGGATAAATAAAAAGGAGAAACATGTCCTGGAGGAGCGCTCCGGCAGAGTTCATTGGACCGGGGTCTGGACCCCGTGGTGCGGCGGCGTGTCCCCGTACACATCCTCGCTCCCCGGCAGAGCTCCTCCGGGAGGGGTCATGCGTTTCTCCTTCTGTCTCCTGTTACAAAACCAAACCCTGACCACTTCTTTCTCCAGGTGCAGACTGTCCGCCAGGCCGATTATTTCCGACGCTGCCGGTTTAGGACACTTCAAAAAATGGCTCTCCAGAGCTCCCTTTACGCTTACCTCGATTGAAGTCCGTTTTTTCCTTTTCCTCCCCTGCGCCGCGATTTTGTCCAGGCTGGTCGGGCTTCCCGAGGTGGAGTCCGCCTCCTCCAACCACTTGTTCAACAGAGGCTTCAGCTTGCACATGTTTTTGAAGCTGAGCTGCAGGGCCTCAAACCTGCATATGGTGGTCTGGGAAAAGACATTTCCGTACAGGGTCCCCAGGGCGAGTCCCACGTCCGCCTGCGTGAAGCCCAGCTTGATCCTCCGCTGCTTGAACTGCTTGGCGAACTGCTCCAGGTCGTCCGAGGTCGGCGTATCCTCGTCCGAGTGGTCGTGGTGGCTCTGCGGCCGGTGCTGGTGCTGATGCTGGGACGGAGGGTGGCCATGATCGCTGAGGTGCGGGCTGTGGTGCTCGTCGTGGCTGTCTCTTAGGTTGTGGTGGTGCATCCCCTGCCCGCTGCCCGGGATCAGCCCGTTAACGCCGAAACCCGGCTGGGAGTAGATAAGGCTTTGGCCGTTCGTAGTAGCCATGCTCGGTATGTGCGCCGCGGTGGTGGTTCTCCACGCCCGGCCGTCGTGGTGGTTCCCGTGCGTCTGGTGCACCAGGTGGGGCCGCGATTGGTGCTGCAGGTTGCTGCTGGAGTTGTGCATCTCGTCCCTGGCGCCCTGCACCGCGGGTTTGATGTCCTGCTCCGCGCCGAGCGGGCTGGAGGACCACGGGGCTCCCTCTCCGTGGGACAGCGCCGTGATCCACTGGTGTGCGTGGCTGAGCGTGTGGCTGTTGCTCTGCAGCTGGTAGTCACCCTGCAACAGGCTTTGCGCGTCCCGGTACGCTGTGGCTTGCTGCATGCTGCCGGGCTCCGAGTGCACGATGGATGCGCTGGAGGTGAGGATGTTGTAGTGGTTAGACGCTGCGGTCGCCATGACTCTCGGAGCCGGACTGGTCGCTCTGATTAAAGGAAGCTCGCATTTGACAGATCCTCTCCTGCCCACAGGCGGCTCTCAGGCGCTCTGCCAAGTGGACGCAGAGGCGCACCTGGACTCCGCCACGCCTCCGCCGCTCATTGGACGCCAAAGGACGATGGACGTGGTAACCAAGGGCAACGACGCAGTGATTGGCTGCGGGGAAGTCTCACCAAACACTACTCTCTTTGTTGGAGGTGCGAGTTGAGGCTGCCGCGGAAGCGGAGAGCCGGAGTGCAGCATGGGGAGACGGAGCACCGGGATCAGCAGTGCAACTGTAAGATACAGTGAATTTACTTTGATAATCATGTTCTATCAAGACTCAGGCTAGTTTAGATCCAGGGGACCAGGGTGTTAACCAAGATTAATACCAAATCTCTGTTGTGTAGGATATACAATTGTAAAAAGGGGTAAATGTTATTTGTTGACTGTAATTCTCCGCACATTTATCATATTAAATGTTGTTATGGAGACGTGGGTGTAAAATCCTAATTTAATTAGGCGATGTAAACCTTTTCACTGCAGCAGCAAATATTGTTAGATTTCATATGAAATATCTTTATTACATGTGCAAATACAAGGCCTGTCTGTTTCATGTTTTACGTTGTAGGTGTATGTATTTTAATAATGTCTGTTATTTGTGCAGCGTTGTGTGTGTGTGTGTGTGTGTGTGTGTGTGTGTGTGTGTGTGTGTGTATATATATATATATATATATATATATATATATATATATATATATATATATATATATATATATATATATATATATATATGTATATATATATATATATATAAAGAATATAGCTACTGAGTATTAAGAATATCGTTATAGTCTATCAATCAACCAATACTTAAAAGTTGAGATAACGTAATTTAAACATAAAAAAACAAGCAAAATAGTTTGAAATCTAATTTATTCAAACCGGTTTTAAAACAACAGGCATGCTGACATAATGTCCTATACAGTTCACTGTGTTATTGAGATGTAAGCACGGTGAGTTGTAGGATACACATATACGTATATCCTACAACTCACAACTTTATATATAAACCTTTGTTTAAAAAAAAAAAAAATCTGGTAAAGTAAAAAGCTCAGGCCCGTTTCAATTAGAAAAAGAAAATCTCCTTGTATTAAAAGTGAATAAGTTGGACTCAATTGTGAGTGAAATGGACAGTGATGGGCCTCATTGTTGACCGTATCTGTCCTAACAGCATTCAAGTAAAAGTTTTATAGCAGTTTAAATTGAAATGTGCATCATTTAAAGTCCATTAGGTTCCTGCTACTGTAGATTATTTCAAACCATTGCTTAATCAAAGCTATTAATGACAGACTCCTGCAATTTTACCAACATTCCTCAGTGGTTATAAAGATGTAAGTTAGTACATTTTCCCCAGCAAAGGCTTGGAAATGTGTCTACATTCATATGTCTTGACTTGAAAACTTTTAACAGCCCATAAAGTAAACAAATCCACTTTCGTGCCCCAGCAGACTGTAAAGTGAATTAACAAGCCTGCACTGGGAGGAGTAGCTCCACACAGAAAAAGGAGGGTCATTGGATTAAAGTTAAGGTTCTATATATAGCTTGAATGACTTAAAAGAGTTTCTTTTTTTAAACATTGAAACACACCATTTATATGGTTCCCAAACTGTGGGAGTTTGAAGCATTTCATGTGCTCCTAAACGGCTGTTTACAGCACTGTAAAGCATCTATGTGGGATCCTTAGAACATGGTGTAACAGTATTGAAAGCCTTTTAAGGATTCTTTACATCCCCCAAAAGAGATTTCAAAGTTATTTTCAGGTCTTTAAATACAACTATTTTAGAGTTAATGGTATGTGAAAAGCTCCTCTGGCTGCTCATCACCCAGTAAAGTGAGGATAGACCTAAGTGAAGAGCAGGATTAAGTCCAGACTCAGGCCTCCAGTCCGGGGCAGGGAGGGCAGCTTTCCATCCCGTCCCAGCTGTCGTCCCCCAAGTGTCAGCTTCAGGGACCAGGACTTTGTCCAGAGAGGGGACATTCCTGGCCGACCGCTGCTGGTTGCCATAGGGAGAGGTAAATGAAACAACAGCAGTCGCGTCGCTGCTGCTCCCCCCTTGTTCCTAGACTATCTAAAGGCCTCTATTTAGAGAGGCTCTCTGCTGCGGGGACAAAGCCTTTGCAGGGATAAAGGAGGGAGGGGTAAAGAGCACAGGGCCCTAAGAGAGAGAGAGAGAGAGAGAGAGAGAGAGAGAGAGAGAGAGAGAGAGAGAGAGAGAGAGAGAGAGAGAGAGAGAAAGGACTAGAAGAAGTGAAAAAGATGAGAGAGATTATGTCTGTCCTCAAAGCTGCTCCTCACACTGCAGTGAGATGAAGCAAACTGGGTGAACAAAAAATTACAAACAAAACTTCTAAAATGTTGCTTGGCAGAAGTATGTTTCAACTTGCTAACTTCTGATGCAGTCCCTTAATTTTGAATACTACAAGGCATTAATAATTGCTACTGTATAGATGCAATTAAGAAGCACTTTTGGTCGCCGTATGGCCTATAACAAGTCAATCCACCAGAAATAAAGTAATACATACTGGCCACAAATTAAACCTATAAATCAATGGAGACAGTTCTTCAATAACCACAATTTATAACTTCTAAACTATGCAAATGATTCAAACTAATTAAAACATGTTATTTAATAACTTGGGCCTAGCAGTACAATTAAAAGGCAATAAGAAAAGCAATTATCAAAGAAATATTTTAACAAAAAATATTCAAACTGTGCAGTAAAAACGGAGAAGTTTACGCTGAATATGCACACCCACAAATCATTCTTAGCCATGTTAATTTATTCGGAAAGTTCACACAAGGACACATGTCATGTGTACAGACTGAGGTCTGTGAACAATACAGGAGCACACAACAAAGGGCAAGTGCTAATTACAAAATGTTCTCTATCCCTGCTTTATGTGACCTGAATTGGATTTTGATGACACTGATTTAAGTTGTTCTTCAACTTTTTTTTGTCTTGATGCTGCTTAAGTGGCCAAAATAGACAAACTTTATCTCTGATGTTACTAACAAAATAAAAAAAATATCAAATGCAACCATCTTGAAATATAGGGACACAAAAGTGTATATCAAACGCATAGAATATGAAACAAATATGTTATATTCATCCATAAAAGGCTCAGTTGGCAACCAAAATGTACCAACATTTTAAATATAAGGTTGGAAATAGTTATGACTTATTATTAACAGACAGGTCTTTTTTAACAATAATCATAAGTCTGCAATGTTTTCTGATGTTCTTGGTCTGTTTACATAAAACATATCTGTAAACAGTGATATAAACCAGGCCTATGATGATCAGCTGAGATACCCAAAATGCTTATTATCCCTGTATAACTCAAGCTCTCCAATTAAGTATTACTGATTGGGCCTTTAATGGATCTCATTTCATAGGCTAATAATCCTTTATGGATGTGAATCCAGCTGCACTGATAGCACATGAAGCTGCCAGGATTTAAGTCATACGAGGAAAAGTTTCCAGGCACGGTTCAGTAATTCATTCTGGTAATATTGAACATTATTGTGGCGTAACATTGAAATCGGCCAAATCAAAAGAACATTGTGGTAATTAGGCTGTAATTCAAGGAATTACCACATCGCCACACAGGCTTAAATAGTCGTGTTGGGAGAAACGCAAAGCACATTATTTTAATGGTGTAATATGCAAACTATGGCTTGTTTCAATTACATGGCTTAACAATGCATAAATGATGCGAGCCTTGTTATTTGGACTGCAGGGTCCTCAGTTATTCAATCACTCAGAGGGGCCAATGTTAGGGGCCATGCTGCCTACTCTCATACAGTAAAAACACAGTGCTGAGCACCGAGGGCCGCTGCCAAACTACATTTAAGGGAATAAAAATGAACAGCCGAGAATGTAAGCGTTAAATTAACAGTAGGATAATTATATGACCCGTGTGCTGTAAGGATTCAATTTCTAACGCTTTAATTAGGCGACAGTCTCCCCATACATCAGCTCACATCCCTCTGCCAATTTCTCACCAGAAAGCGTCCTGTGAGCGGAAATAATTAGATTTTATTAAGACACGGCTCGCGTAATAAAGAAAATCAAAGGAGGGGCTTGTTGAATATGATATTTTTTTAAATCATTGATTGTTCCACACACAGTCCACTGAGCCCCATTTAAAGACAAGGACAGTTGAGTCCAAACTAGAGGTAAAGAGGCTGCTATCCGTCTGACTATATTAACCCATATAATGAACTGCCCACTGTCTACTGTAGGAGGAAGATAAGGTAATGTATGTTCTCAACCCTTCTGACAGAAATAATGTATAGTCCATTTGTTATAACTTTAGGGGGATGCTATACAAAAAGCCCTGCAAAATGACTGTAAGGTTGCAACTAAAATTAATAATATTTTAATCATATAATCAGTGAAAATTGCCAGTCACTATTTCCCAGAACCCAAGATGACACATTTAAAGTCCCCCCACCAGTCAAAAATGTGTTTTACTTATTGTTACTTGGCTTGGATGTTTGAGCTTCACTGTGGAGCGTTTGACTCGGTTTTATCTGCTGAAGGGAAGTTTCTCTGAACTCACCTTGAATCTCAGTTTAACACCTGGATGTTCGAGAAGATCTTTGTGACATCACAACTAGTTTGGAGCCAATCATGGCCCAATATGCAACTTACACAAAAGTGATGTGGAAACGTGAATCCTCTGAAGCATATACACTGAGAACAGACTTTTCAGTGAAGTTGGAGACATCCTGTGTCTAATTCTGTTGGTAAAGTTTGCAAATAAAAATCTATTGGCATATTCTTTAGCTTCTGTATGTTCTCCAATGACGGAGAAAGACTAGATGTCATTTTAAGATTTCTTAACGATGTAATTCAATGGTTTTTGTGTGTGTAAAAAAACACATGGGACACCACTTATTATTCCAAGCTCAGTACTTTTGTTCTAAAACATGTCTGGAGGGGATCTTTAAATTGCTTGTTGTGTCCAACCAACAGTCACAAACCCAAAGATATTCAGTTTATTATCATATATCAGCATATTTTCACATTTGAGAAGCTTGAATCTTAGACCTAAAAAAATGACTTAATTATTAAAATTGTTGAAGATAAATTCTGTCGATCAACTAATTGTTTCATCTCTAATTAACTATATGGATAGGTATTTGCCGCTATTAAATATCGTTATGATATCTGGACTATTACAATAGGAGATATAATCCAATGAAGTACAATAAGATGTTTAACAATTTAGCGTTTAGTGCCTCAAAGACACAAAATAGTCCCTGTTAGGGCATTATTGGTTTATTACAGTCTCATCTTTAGGGAACAATTATTACTAACTGTATGGTTTTTTTTAATTTTGCATCTACAACAACTTTGACTTGGTTGTCTCATTTTCAGACCAGACACAAAATCAAAAGACCTGAACCAGTCTCCTTTCATCTACAATACTGTATCCTGGAAATTAAAGATATCCTGGGTTATAACAAAGTAGTTTGCATTGTACACTGCGGAATAAATACATACAAGACATACAGTATGAAACATAAAACATTCAAAACTTTTAAATCACGTGCAGATCCATTGCTGCTGTGTAATGACAGAGATGTCATGTTGTTGAGGTTTTATTTCAGATTAGCTGTTCAGATATCAATAATTCTCGTGCAGGCTCTGCTCAAGTCTTACATAACGAGAGCCGACCCACGCATTTCATCCTTACTGTAATTGTTTTGTGCATCAAAGGGAGGGAGATTGACAGGCTGTATGGGAGGATTAATACAGTGGGTGAGTGACTACATACTGGGTCGGG
Organism: Zingel zingel; assembly: GCA_023566125.1. Taxonomy (NCBI): domain Eukaryota; kingdom Metazoa; phylum Chordata; class Actinopteri; order Perciformes; family Percidae; genus Zingel; species Zingel zingel. The sequence continues at coordinate 35,525,039 of CM042321.1, read as the reverse complement.
GGGGAGGGAGGGGAGGGGGGAACAAGAGAGGAGAGAGACTAAGATATGGGGGTGAGAAGGAGGAGAATGAGAGAGAAAAAAAAAGTAGAAGAGGACAAAAAGTGGGGAGAGAGTTAACGAGAGGGAGAGCATTAATTGTGTGCATTGTGCCGGGGCTCTTTTGCTGAGTGTGGCTGTCGAGGTGCGGGCGCTAACCCCTCTAGCAGCCCGCCGTGATCTGAGCCAGCTCTCAGACTGCTGTATTCCAATGCAATTAGGCCACTCAAAGGCCTGCTTAAAGCTGCACCCACACCCCCCCCCCCACACACACACACACACACACACACACACACACACACACACACACACACACACACACACACACACACACACACACACACACACAGATAGCAACAGCCCCTGTGGGTCCCCTCCATTGTAGCGGGGAGGTGTATTCTGTCCCTCTTTGAGGCCCTGGATGAAGAGACCACCCTGGGGAGCAGAAAAAAGGGAGGATTACCTCTCTTTCTGTCCCTTTTCCCTCTGTCTTTCTCTCGCTGTCTCTCTTTTGGCTTATGAGTTCACCTCTAAAATCAGCTCAGGCACAGAGCTGAGCCTTGGTTAGTTCCTCCAAAGAGACACAACTTAGGCCCTTTTTTTTTGCAGAAGGAAACAGAGGAAGAAGAGCAACGAGGCATCGCTGTGATGGATGTCATTGTGGGACTGCTTTAGCAATATCACTTCCCTCTTCCTCTTTCATTATTCATACAGTCATATATTTCAACAAGTGGCGTGGGGCGTGTAGCTCACTAGCTCGTCCCCGTTGGCATCAGCGCCGCAGCCTCAGTCAGTCAGTCAGTCAGTCAGTCAGTCAGTCAGTCAGCCCCCTCTGTGTGCTGTATTAAGAGAAAGCTCTTCAAAATAGCAGAGTTCTCTTGGCAGCATTTCAGCGTGTCTCATTCCCCAGAAAGCATTTAAAGAAGATTACCAACCTAAAGCTACACCTCCCAAATAAGAGAAGAGAGAGAGAGAGAAAAAAAACCTGGCACATTAACACCTGCAATACTACTCAATGGCATCAACAGATTAACGAGGTAATCCACACAATGAGGTCTTTGATTCGTGTGGTTTGGCAGGCAATAACGCCAGGCATAATGCACACTGTTATTTCAGACCGTCCCAGCACGAGAAAACCTGGCAGAAGCCGTTCCCTTTTTTTTTTTTTTATTTGTCTTTTCCCATCAGATGAGCTTTTGAAGAATTTGAACGTGTGCATCTGCCGTGTTTGCTGGTTTCCTTGTCAGGGAAATAACCTGCTGGCTGCTCCTGTGGCTCATGTGAAGGGAGAAGGGGAGGAATCACAGGCTTTCTGAAGGCTGTTTAAACAGCAGGGCTGAGGAGCTCTCCCTCGTCTTTCCCCCCATTTTTCTGCATAAGGACGTGCGTATAGGATAAGTGTGTGTGTGTGTGTGTGTGTGTGTGTGTGTGTGTGTGTGTGTGTGCGTGTGTGTTTGTGTGATAGATCTCGCGGTCCCATTGCTCATGTGCGGCTCGATTAGCCCCACGTGCCTCGTTCGTCAGACGTGGAGGCATAGCAGATGGCAGGAGACGCACCGTGTTACCATGCTGCGGCACTATGTAACGCTGCTCTAATTGAAACATCAATACCGCCCTGTCAATACACTACTGCTACTTCACAAAACACCATTACCTACAGACCTGCACTTGACTTGGAAAAACGGACTTTCTTTGTTTCATTATGGGATGCCCTGGTAAAAAAGTTTCTGGCTGATTCTGAAATGGCAACAAAGTAACTCTCCCCCTCCCCCCAACACTGTCTGGAACGGTTTCTGGTGTTTTTAATATCCTAATTTCAATTAAACCCTTGAGTTGATTTCTGTTTGTACACAGGGTTGAGGTGGTAACGGAAGCATGCAGAAATAAGAGAGAGAATTCCCTCTGTGGCATCTCTCCGCTGTGGCACATTTTTTAATGAATTGATAAAAAGTTGAGGGAGTTCACATGGCTGTGATCAGTAATTCAACGTTATCGGAAATTCAGTGGAGAACAGAGAGAAATTAGGCGGCTAGAAATTAATTCGCTATTTGTCCAACTCAATGAGGAGTGACACAGCCCCTTTAATGAATGGGTAATCCATTTCTTATTGCACTGAGCTGAATTCACCCTTCAATGAAGTGGAAAAAGACAAACATATCTTTCACCAACCTTTGCAACATTCAAAAAGCAAAGAGGGGAAGATGAGTGTAGAGACCTGCTTCTGTTTTTTAGGGGAAAGATTGATATGTTGTGCGTGTTTCTGTGGAGAGTGATTCACTTTAAAGCCAAGCTAGGAATCCAAATAAATAATGAGTGCCGACATTGAGGCCACACAGTCATAGCACTGTACATTGAATTGATTCATGATCAATTGGCTTGCTTCACTGTGGAAAATAACAGTCTTTATTTAACTGTGGTTCACACTGTGTTTGTTTCTTCAGTTCCTTGCCTGCCGCCCTGCGCCTTCCAGCTCACACACTCTCCTCCTGCTGGATCTGAAGAGTCTGACTGTTGGCGACATCCTAGAGAAGCTGTGACGGTACGGACCTGTTGTCTCCGTCCACATTATCCCTGATGGTCTTTGTCTCATGAAGCTCCTTCACAGCACAGGGTCCTGACCCCGTGGAGGACTTCTGTCCAACATCTGTCGGGTGTAACTGTTGGATACAGTATTACAGTAATATGAGTGTGAATGAGAAAACGTAATCTACAGGAAATAAAATGTAGAAGCATACAGTAGAAGCAACTAGGGCTGCAACTAACTATTACTTTCAAAATCAGCTGAGCTTGTTATTTTCCCAAGTCATTGATTAATCCTTCTGTCTATAACATTTCAGAAAATAATGAAAAATGCCTGGGATCATTTCCTTAAGCCCAACGTGATGTCGGTGATGATGTCAAATTACTTGTTTTGTACACCAACCAACAATCTGAAACCTAAAGATACTCAGCTATCACATACGTCAAAGAAACACAGCAAATCCTCACAGTTGAGAGGCTGGGACTATAGGGAATTGTCAAAAATAGTAATTTTTGCAATTTAGAAAACATTTTTTTGTGGATAAACAAAATCTCAGTGGAAACGCAGTAAATAAATAAAAAAAAGGTTGAAGTAACGCAAAACATTTTTTATTTTTTTTTACACTTGGCTACAGTGGTAAAGTTGGCATTGGCGGGGGGGTACATGAAGCATGTGAAGTAAACGTCACTCAAACTTCAGCTCCACTGGAGACACCCAAAATGGCGGCAGATGAAATCTGCGTTGGGCTATGGGACTGTAACATTCTTTGAATTAATACACGAAACAAACATGAATGCCATATTGCTATCACTTTTCCTACATCGTTTCCTGCCGTTTCAGGTTTGACTGCCGCTCCTCTAACTACGTCACATGGTTGCGCCCTCTTCTTCTGCAGTGGTTTAAGAAAATCAGCTCCACCAACACTTGATTTCGATAAACTACCTCCTAATATTCGCATAACAGTTGTGGATGTAAACGCACATTCATTTTACCGATTTTCTGGATGGAAACTTGAGTGCAGTATCTGGACTTGAGTGGTAATGCAGCTTACCTGGAAAGCCATTCTGGACTTTAGGGGCTTGTTGAGGGTCTGCTTATCCAACATTAAGTCTCCAGGAATCTTCAACATCTGGGTGATGGAACACATATTTAGTGTTAAAGACAAATAAATGGTAAGGTAGTATAGAGATGGATTTCATCCCGTTTCTGAGGATAGAACCCAGGATTACAAAAGATCATTTCAGGATTCATTGCAGTAATTAAATTAAAGCATTACTCCAGCATTTATTTTATTAAGTTTGGTGACACAAAAAAAAAAATCAGCAGAGGCCGAGATTTAGTTTCTAGTACTGGGCAAGCTCCTGAAACGCATTTCCCATAATGCAACCAATAGAATCGTTTCATTCAACCGTCTTTCTGTTAAACACCCGCGCCTTTCAAACTTCATGTAACGTATATCTTGTAACGTAGCTTTTCTGTTAAAAATTGGCAACCCCAAATCTTATGACATCATCAAGGGGTTGTTTTCTTTTCTGACTTGACAAAATTCTTCCAGAGTGACAGAAGACATTTTACATCAGTTTGCTCTAGCTGAGTAGTACTCCCTATGACTAATAAGCGGAACTTTACGTGTACGTACTGTATGTGTAAAATCTGTGAAGTGGCCCTTTCATTTTTTTTATTTATAGTTGTTGTGGTACATTATTTGCTCTTGTTAAGTCCTCCATCTGTTGCACTTCACACCAGCATCACTTGCAGCAGGGGAAGTGAGTCCTTTGACCCCCCCCCCTACGCCTTATGTCATGAGTGGAAAAACAACAGAAGAAATCTGATTCAACCCTGTTTTCTCAAGGAAAAGGACAAGGACAAACAGCAGAATTTGAAATCAATCAAAAACTGGCTCTGTCCACGGGTTTCAGACTTTGGTTACGATTTGATATTGGCTCAAGTTTTCAGCGAGTGTTGATGTCTCAGAGTTTTGAGGAATCCCGAGCGGGCAGCTTACAGCGGGGGCTTCAGTGACACAGTATTTACAAGGCATGAGGAAGCGGGAGCGCTGCAACAGACGGCACCGTACACGGCGCTTTCAATTATTTCTCACAGCATTCATGAAAATAGTAGCACAGCGGGGAATACAGTATGAACAGCAAAACTATAAAAAGACATGGAGCGAAAAGAGAACTCCCAAGCTAAAATAAATGGCTTCGTATGCTGTTGTTGGTGAAGAGCTGAACAGTGTATGTCTCCCAAAGAGGAGCAATAGAAATAGCATGGTGGAGTGTAGACACGGTGAGCAGTGATGGAGCAAAAAGCGGAGCATAAATAATTGGAGTTTGGGTTGAGGTTTTGATTTGATAGCATCTTAAACATCTGTTCACCTGAAGTTGGTTTGACTTCATGAAACTGGGGGGGGGGGGGGGTTACTTGAGAATTAATGCCCTAGTCTGAATGAGTTTGGAGTCTAAATACGTTTCCAAAATCAACTTAAAAACAAATAAAAGACTATGAGTCTACAGCCATGCTAGCAGCTCTGCGACACTGTACTACATAGCGGTGCTTTGAGCTAAATGCTAACGTCAGTATGCTAACATGCTCACAATGACAATGCTAACATGCTGTTTAGTAGCTATGTTGTTTAACATGTTCGACATAGCATTTGCTAATTAACACTAAACACAAAGTACAGTTACAATTGATCCTGACTACATCAGAACTACTGTAAAGCGTAGCATGTCACTGCCTTGCTAGCTATGTTTCCATTAAAAAGTACATTTTCACAAATGTTTGAAATTTTTCCAAACATAAAATGCGATATCAGTCTTAATGCATATTAACTTGGCTGAAGTAAGTAATAATAATAATTGAATGACAGACTAGAAACTAGAAAAAGGTGTTTTAAGTTAGCATTTAATGACCCAAATTATTTGAATCTTTTGAGGAGAAGTGAAACATTTGACGTGCTGGTGGTGCTAAATGAAAAGTCAGGGGATCACCAAAATCATTAGGATACATCCTCCATGGACTGTGAATTCCTGTACAAAATTTCACGACAATCCATCCAATAGTTGTTCAGATATAGAGATGTAAAAAAAAAACTTTATGCAAGCAACATCACCTATAATGGAGTATACTATACTACTATATATTAAAGCCATGAATCAATTTGCTTAAACAAGAAGTTTTTTGGCATCTAACTTTATGTCAGACTAATCTTTCTTCATTTCTGTCCTTCTGTCACCGCTCTGCCATGACACAGCGGTGACAGCTGCAGACTGTCTAATATTCTTCTATATTTTCCGATCCCTTAACACTAGCCTACTGTCACAACTTCATTTGGTTGTTTTAGCTGATTTTCAACAACAGGCCTTCAAGCTCTGTAGTATTACGTTTTTCTTTTTACTGTCGCATGACATTTTTGTAAATTAAACTTCTTGGAACGGGCAGCCTTATATAGCGCTGATTATAATGATCACACCTCATAAACATGCACCTCATGAACAGGAGGAAGTTGAAACAAGCGATTTACGTCAAGTCTGTGCAGTTAAGAGAGTTTGGTGAATCCGACTTGTAACACTCGTACGTAAGCCTCAAGGAGATTTAGGATTAGAATACAAAAATGTTGTTGCATGATGCTCAAATGAGTCGTGAAGTAGAACCTTAGGCCTTATTGGTGTCGGTTTGGGTTATGATAAGATAACAAATCTGTTTGATTGTCTGATTTGTTCGTTTTGATTAACGTCACTGTGTTAATGTCAGCAATTAATTAGCAAGCACAGGTATTAGAAATGATGACCAAAACAACATTCTAGTGTTACTTAACTGGAAATATCCTTCAGATTGGTAGATTAAGAATATGTTCACGCAAAGGAATGCACACACATCTACACCATATCCTTTCTGTCCTCTAAGTCATCAACGGAAACAGATGACAACCAGCTTTTCCCGGAGCTGATCTCTCTCCTCCTTTAGATGAGAAGCTGTTAGTGAGGCACAGAGAGAGGGAGAGACAGAGGGAGAGAGAGAGAGAGAGAGAGAGAGAGAGAGAGAGAGAGAGAGAGAGAGAGAGAGAGAGAGAGAGAGAGAGAGAGGCTCACATCCAGAGATGTTTGTTTCCCAGCCCTTCCACCGTCTCTGTGGGACGACCCTCCTCATCCCCCCACCTCCCCCCAACCTAGTGGATCAAACAAAGGACATCATTTGTAGGCCAAGTCTTTTTCTGAGCGCCTCTCTTCTCGGCTCTGCATACCAATCCAATACAGCCCAAGGAAAAAAAGCCACACCGTAGGTACGTGTGTGTGTGTCTGGGCCGGGGGTTGGAAGGTCTGTTTGCCTCTCCGCCAAGCATCGATTTATCCTTTCTCCAATTTATTTCTCCTCCTTGCCTCTACGATCCATTCAGATCTGCCTCTAGGGGAGGAACTCGGGGTAAAGACGTTGTCAGGCCTCGTCGTTGCCTCCTAAGACCGGCTCAAAAGTCATCTACGGGCCCGGGGGCCGTGTACCCCTGCAAGGACATGTCAGACAGCAACATGCACACAAACAGAGCTACCTGTTGTCCAGTGGGACACTTTTGTCAGAGCTGTAATTGACCTCATAATGCAGCGTAAAGGACACAGATAGAAGGCTTTAATGCATGTGAGAGGATGCATTATTAGTCTGAAAGGGAATTGTATTTGTTTCGGTTCAGACACTGTGCTCACAGGTGATTCAGTAGACCACAACATGTCTTTCAAAGGGGAGTTATACCCTGCTCGTTTCTGCAGTAACAACTGTTGGTGAAGCCAGAATGATATTTGATTGTTCCTCATAATCACGCCTAGACTCAGTGTACGAGCAGATATGATCAGAATAACATTATCTCAAGTCCCCCATTCAACTGTCTCTGTCTGTTTGATTCTGACATTTTCAGATGTTATTACTCAGACTCAAGAATTTGTATCCTAAAGACTCGGCAGTGACGACAGCATAGAACAGAAATGCTGCATTTGCACAAAATCCTACCGTCGTACCCCTACACACACACACACACACACACACACACACACACACACACACACACACACACACACACACACTCATGTGGCAGAGATCTGCGAGCCATTCTTCAGTGTCACAGTGAGCGACGCCTGGCACATCCTTACACCTGAAGTTGATCAATGCAGATATATCCAGGGGGAAATTGAAATCCATAGGAAATTAGGCGGCACCAGTGATTTATTGGAACAGTAAATCACAGTGTGTGATATGTGTGAAACATGTGTGTTCCTGCTCTGTGTACAGTATTGTACCTTGTGTCTGGCTGGCACAGTGATATCAGCAGCCCGCACCTTCCTGTCTCTCTCCATTTGGTAGACCCATTGAATCAGGTCCAGAGGTTGGTAACGGTCCCTGTGGTACACCCCCCTGTGAGGGACAGGGTGACGCGACCCCATGGACACAATGCTCTGCAGGGGTCCCTCTGAAGCAAAAAAAAAGAAGAAGAAAGAAAGCATTGAACTCCTGTTAAAGCGGTGCATGGCCCTGTTTGCCTCAATAGCTACGTTTCCATCCAAATGTCAAGTCAATTTTGCGTAAATGTTTGAAATATTGCCAAATACATTTACTAGGCTGGTGTAATAAAACATTTTAAATAAAAGAACAGACACAAGTCTTTCAGGGTCACTTTTCTTGACGTAAAATTCTTGAATTTGTTAGTATTTTTACACTATTTATGATCAGCAGAAGCTGTTCAATGTATTTACATTATGTAATTTAGCCTCTATATGGTAGTTTTGTTGATAGTGGCAGAGTCCGCCATTTCTGCGTGAGATTCAAATTACCTGGAGACACATGAGGGATTGACAGGAAAACAATGCAACATGTAATGCAAATGTAGTTTTATGTCATTGATATTCTTACTGTCAACTCTACAGCTGTATCAGAGCTGTAGTGTTATAGTAAGAAAGTGTTATGACTTAAAGCTCCATTGTGTAATGTTTTGAGTTGTCTCTTAGCCAAACCCCCGTTGTTCTTTCACAAATATGTGCTCATTCATGTGTAATTACTTCCACCAACTAATCAAAGTATTCTCGTAAGCGTAGAATCTGCCATTCAGAATCATTCAGAATAGATAGGAGCGACTCACTGGAATGACAGCCGCCACGTTGCTCCTCCATCTTTAAAATACATTAGCCAAAGAGGGACATACCTCCGCCTTTCGCGCTTTTACACTCAGTGGCACCGTGACGAATGCCAGGGAGAGATTACTCGATCTGCCGGCAGATTTGAAAGTCTGTTGAAGATGGAGGATCACGCTGATACTTTACTAACATTAGCTTGCATTCCTTTGGGAACCTGATAGCTGATGTTAGCAATGAAATGGTACCAAAATAATGAAAACGTAAAAACTATTATTACACTGGAAGGAACACTCAAGGACGAAGTGGTACTTCTTGGAATAATACGGCCACCGTAGGAGTTAAAACGTGCTCGGAATGGGAGGGGCTAGAAAGTAATATTCAGTTGGTTGTCATATACAATTTCACGGCTAGATGGGAGACATTCTTACACAATGTAGCGTTAATAGTTTGCTAATGCAAACCAAACATTTGCTACTGCTGCTTCTTTACATTAAAATCATTCAACTAGTGAAACACGGGGGGAGTTTTATTGTGAAGGAGTCACAATAAAATAATAAAATGTTTGAAGACCAAAATAAAAAGTGAAACTTGTCAGTTTTATGACAACCCAACTGTGGTCGTTCAATCAGAAGGTTGTGGTGAACAAATATTTCAGGACATTTACAATATAAATCCATCACTTTACAGACAAATCATGCCAAGAATACAGTACATCTTTAATAAGAAGACAAATGCGTTTCCAATTCATTGCATTGCATAATGTCTTTGGCAAATTAAATATAGAAACATTTTTATCAAATAAAATGCATTTGCCATTTTCATCAGCCTTTCTACATTGTGACATTTTGATTAAAAAAATTACTTGAAACTGGGAATGGAATGCATATTTCCTCTTTGTGTATCACTTGTGATACCGTTGAAAATGAAAAAATGAAAACAAAATGGCTCACACATCTAACCTTACGCTTTACCTTTACCATATACCAAAGTGTTAATCCTAAAACAGCCCTTTTCAAGAACATCTGCACCAAAATGTCCTCACTTTAGAGGGGCTTTCCTCAGCTTTCTATGCTTGTGAAGTAATCAGATCCTTTTAAGAATGAAAGTGTAAGACATCTAAAATATACTGTATATCCGACATTGAGTAGTTATAAGAGTTTCTTAGAGGAGATTGCATTCATGCGTGAATGTTCTAATAAATCCAGGAGGATTTTCTCAAGCATAAAACAGAGATAGTGTGTAGTGTGAAGCCCAACTGAAGAATCACCGCCCCACACACACACTCGCACGCCCCTTCCCTTGCTGTTTTTTTCTTCTTTTTCCAGGTACACTGCTTGTGTTCCAGCTTGTTTTTGTCCTGCTTTAATTGCATTTTTTTTTTTTTTTTTGCAGAGAAGAAGAAAAGACAACAACAAGGCGGCGGGGGCTGCGGCTAATGGAGAGGCTGTAATTGTGAATGGAGGCATTCATCTGGAGACGTCGTCCGTGAATTGCGCCACAATGCGCAGCGCCGGGCTGCTCAGATCACCAACCAGCCACCAAACACACACAGATGCACACATATAGACGCACACACTGAAGCCTTTAGATCACTGGTGCTCAAGAGGAGGAACGTAACAACACCTCGGCAGAAAGCAAGACAGGAGCAAAGGAGGGTGGGGGGGGGGGGGGGGGGGGGATGGGGGCAACAAGAGAGGAGAAATTGTAAAAAAATGGATGTTTCCTGCCATTTGATTTGGGCTATAGAACCTAGGAGGTAGATCAGATAGAGCTGCACACATGCACACGCATATACAGGAACATGTAAGTAAACACAAATACATACACACAAGCATGCACAACACATACTCATTCTGTGTACAGACTCACAAACATGTCGTCACTGACGGGTAAAAACCTTCAAAAACTTTTTTCAGGAAATTAAAACACACAAAACATGTTATTGAGCTATTTACCAACCTCAGACAATGTCAGATGAAATCATTGTCAAATTTTTTTGTAAAACCGACAGACAGATGTGAATGGTGACCAATAGCGTTGACTTTTGATGAATTTAAATTATGAAATAAGGATACACACACACACACACACACACACACACACATTCATTTAAAACTAAACGTCCACCTGCTGAAACAGTAAAACCCACACACACACATCCTTCAGCCTTACAAACACCATGAAGGCAAAACACACAGAAACACGGTTAAAAAAGACACAAGAAAGCATACGTGACGGTATATATTTAAAAAAAACCTCATCTCGACGAGGCACCTGTCAGCGCGGCGGCTCCTGCTACTACAGAGAAACATCAGGAAACAACAACTCAATTAAACACACCATCCCTGTTCAATTACTGCCACATAATCACAGCAATTCACCTTCACTTGCTGCACAGCCACCAAACAAACACAAACAATGGCGAGCACACATACAGAGGCGGAGAAACACGCACGCATGCACGCACACGTACGCACGCGCACACGCACACACACATACACACACATATGCTGTAGCTGTAGCTTCATCCTACACATCATGAGCGTTACTGTGTGGTATCTGCTGACTAACTGGCATAAATGAGAGATGGAGCATGTTGGATGTTGGCAGAGATTAATATGAATGGAATTACTGAAGCTCTAAAAACAATCACATTTGCAAACATGTCCATTGAAGTATAAATGACATATGTATGACAGTTCCTGTCCTCTAAATGCAGTTGGCTTTACTTTAGGGTAGGCAGAAGAACATTTATGTAAGTGGTATAAATGCCTGAAACGTTCTGAACACTGAAAATGACATCTGCAAGTAGATGTATGTTAGGAATGCATCATGGTAACTATGGAGTCATAGGAGTGTCATCAAAAAAAAATACATCTGTAATATAATAACAAAATAAATGTGGAACTATAACGAGGAATGAATAAAGCATAAGCAATAGGGAAAAGAATAAGGTTAAAGAAAAGGGCTAAACATACATAAATTATGTATAAAATTAGAAATAATAAAAAAAAAATATACATTAAAAAAATGGAAAAAATAGTAAGAGTAAGTAATGCAAAAATAAAAAAATAATTAAAAGAAATGAAAATGAAATATACAGAAATAAATGTACAAATAAATTAAAATTCTTATAATTATTAATTTTGTTATTTGTCATATTTCCACATTTGTTTATTCTTTTATTTATTTCTCTTTATATTTCCAGATTTATTTTCTTATTCTTTTACAGAATTATTCTTTTTTTATGGCACTCCTATGACTACATAGTTTTCAGCACTTCTTAATAAGTAATGAGATCATAGACATATCAATCATCAATCAGTTGCCATTATATAAGAGGCCCAGGTGTTTTAGCATGCATTGTGTCAACTGTTTAAATTGACTGAATTTTCCAATGATAATACTATATTATATATAATTCTATAATAATTTGTGATTTGATCCCGACCAGAATTGTGTTTAATATTTTTTTTTGCATTTTAAGGCCTTTATTCGACAGGACAGCTGAAGACATGAAAGGGGAGAGAGAGGGGGAATGACAAGCAACAATGGGCCGCAGGAGTAAACCTCTATATATGGGTGCCCGCTCTACCAACTGAGTTTGATTTTGTTTCAATTTAGATGCATATAGACTGAGGAGCCACTTTATTAGGTACGCCTAACTATAACAAATGCAGTATAATACAAATCCTACCTTCAAGAAGGTTGTAATGAGTTGTAAATAGTTTGGAGGATGTAGATGGTGGTGCTGTTAAATTGTATTGCATTATACTGAGAGGTGTTTTTAATATTTTGTCTACCCTCATTAACATAAAAGAGGTGGACAAATGTCTTCTGTCAAATGACAAAGGTCCCTTAGCTCCAATTCAGGAAAATCTTTATGCAACAGCAAACAAAGATACTGTATGTGTTGATACAATAATGATTATTAAAAGGGCCTGAACCCCTGACTTCAACCCCATCCAACATGTTTGGGATGAATTACAGTAGAACCCCCGTACACCCTGCAAGCCATCACATCAGTGGCCGACCTCACTCATGCTCTGCTGGCTGAATGAGAGCAAATCCGTGCAGCCAGCTTCCAAAATCTGGTGGGAAGTCCATTGTTTTGTAATGTGTTTAACAATCACATACAGCTACGATCGTCAACTGGTGGCCGGTCAAAGATTTCAGTCCGACCCGCAGAATTAAATGAATTCAGAAACTGTGAAAAGGAAAAAATGCGTTCTGGTATTTAGTGTTTTGAGCATTCACAGCAGGTAACACTCCTCAGGGAGAGCGCAAACCCACCCCCCCTGTGTTTGCATCTCTTCACATTCCGATTGGTTTCGGTATTGCAGATCTAACGTTAAGTCACACTGGACACCCAGGTAAACCAGACAAAATGCCATGCTGCTTCAGACACAATTCATTTGGATACAAGCGTTGCATTTTGGAAGATAGATGGGATTCTGAACAGCGATGCCCACGCTGCACACACAGCGGAGCCGAGAGGTGTGTGCATTACAGCACATGTAGGCTACCTAACTGGGAACAATTCAGAGAGGATTATCAACGGCCGCTGGGGCAAATGAACTAGCGCAACGCTCGTTACTGTAAGTAGGCCTGCTCTGCGCAGTCCACTCTCATCGCCGCGCCGTTTTACACAAGCACAGCTCACTACTCTGCAAATAGCAACATTTTACAAACAAGCTAAAACGAAAGCTGTCGGTTTGTAGTCTAAATGTTTATCTTAGCATGCCACGGATCTTGATATTAGGACAAATTCTTGTAAACTTAGCTGCTGGCTAAACAAACCATCTTCTCCGCTGGAGCAGGAAAATCCGTCGATGTATTATAAGATCAAAGCAAAATCATGTGGCTACTTAATATGCACGTAAATGACGTCATCGGCATTTTCTTTAGTCTGTAGGATACAATTCTTAGGCCGGGACATCTCTGCAGCACCACAATACAGTTTGACACATATTTTGCCATTAACAAAAATTGCGCCCCCCCTGCGATTTGGACATTGCACTAATCCATATTGCGATTTCGATACAATTGCGATTAATTGTGCAGCCCTACCAGGTAGTGTATGTGGCTACATCTGGAGAATGGTCACTTTAACCCATGAAATATGATGTAAACATATGTCTCATCTCATAATAGAAGAGGACAATTAAAGAATAATTGAAAGTGTGTTTAATTTATTGCCAAGAGTTAGATGAGAAGATTGACACCATTCTCACATCTGTATGGTAAATATGAAGCTAGAGCAAGAAGACGGTTAGCATAGCTTAGCATAACAGCTGGCCCAGTTCTGTCCAAAGTTAAAAAGTCAACAGCTCGGGTTTTTGCTAAGCTAAGCTAATCGCCCTGTTGCTCTAACTTCATATTTAGCAGTGGCGTAAGGGACCATAGTGGTCCGTACGGATCAACACTCAGAATGCATGGGAATCGCAGATCAATTGCAAAAATTAACCATAATAATAGTGTGAAACAATTTTTTACCGTTGCTGTTACTTTAAGTAGGCTGATAAATCTCTATATAGGCGACAAAAAGTGAGCGTTGTGTGGCAACGACAGTTAAGTTCAGGCACCAAAACTAAAGTTTAGGAAAAAGATTGTGGTTTGGATTAAAACACTCCTAAGGAACACGCATTTCTGGGGAGGAAGTCCTTGTTTTCCCCGGGAAAGTGTTTTATGACAGTTCTTTAATTAATAAATGGAAAGCATTTAAAACAATGATTGCACCCCCTTTCTTTGTGCTGATCCACAAACTGATCCGATCTGTGACTCAAAACCGTGATCCGTTCCGAACTTTCAGTTTTGTGATCCATTGCACCCCTAATGTATCAATCTGCTTATCTTATTCTTGTAAATAAGGCTATTTTCAAAAATGTCAAAGCAATTTTTAACATATATATTAATAACACACACACACACACACACACACACACACACACACACACACACACATATATATATATATATATATATATATATATATATATATATATATATATATATATACACATTCGAATATATTCTGCAAACAGCATAACAGGAGCTTAGGAAGGAGGAAATTAAATTCATATAGTCATGACTGTGTGAAGTTCAGAGCCGGTAAAACTACTACAGAATCATGTCATTGGGGAAAAGATTGAGGAATAGTAACACTGTAAGAACCTGTGCATGAGGAGTGTGAGTGTGTGTGTGTGTGTGTGTGTGTGTGTGTGTGTGTGTGTGTGTGTGTGTGTGTGTGTGTGTGTGTGTAGGCAGCAGATTGACTAACAGCTTGAACTTGGGTTAGATCCAGGAGCACGGGGAGGGATACATGGATGGATGGAGAGAGAGGGAGAGGAGGAGGGAGAGCCATTGATTTCTCAACAGAGAGATCAGCATCTTGACAGAAAGAGACGAGAGAGCAACAGAGCAAGACACACACACGCACGCACGCACGCACGCACGCACGCACGCGCGCGCACACACACACACACACACACACACACACACACACACACACACACACACACACACACACACACACACACACACACACACACACACACACACACACACACACACACACACACACAGATAGAGAGGGTTACCACTGTGGCCCTGTGGGGAAATTCCACAAGCTTTCTTTCTTTTTCCAGGTTTCCAGAACTAAGCTGGAGAACTTCAGTGCCCTAAAAACGTCCTTCCTTCCTTCCTTCCCTCCCTCCCCACTTCCCTCCTTCCTTCATTCATTTATTCATTCATTCATTCCTTCCTTCCTTCCTTCCCTGTACTCAGTTGTTTAATAAAGCTTGGCTAAAATTCAGGTTTTAATGCATATAAGGAGTGAAACATTTGTTAAATAAACCCATCTGCAGCGCCTGGTTAGCTCACCTGGTAGAGCGTGTAACCATATATAGAGGTTTACTCCTCGATGTAGCTGCCGCAGGTTCAACTCCGACCTGCGGCCCTTTATTGCATGTCGTCCCCCCTCTCTCTCCCCTTTCATGTCTTCAGCTGCCCTGTACAAATAAAGGCCTAAAAATGCCCTAAAATACAATAAAAATAAATAAATAATAATAATAAACCCATCTGTACAAATGTCCTAACGTGACCAGTAAATGTGTTAAGGTCCTTGACTTTTCCTGACTATCTTTCAAAAGTCCATGTTATTCCAGGACCTCCTTGATCGGTGGGAACCCCCGTTGACAGAGATTAACAGGAAACTCTGGTTCAATGTCTCTCTCCCAGCATGCCTGGGTGATTCTAACAACCCTAAAAAACCCAGACAGGGACACGGTTTCGTGCCGGTGTGGCTAACGAGGTGTGTGTGTGTGTAGGCCGTGGGCACCGGGGGAGCTGACACACACCATGGAGAAGGGGGTGGGGTTGGGGAGGGGCAGCACCAGGTCAGGCTGTAATTACACATCACAGTCCCTGTGGTTAGTGGCCCGGCTAACTTCTTCTGACCACACTGCCTCAGCCAAAGATGGCAGGTGGAAGTGGGAGTCGGGGGTTCAATCTTTGCGCTGCACTTGTGGAAAACTTTTGAACAGTTGAAATTCCTATTTAGAAATTCTTTATAGTTAAATCACTTGTTTATTTTTTTCATTTTGTGCTTTTTAATTAATTGATGCATATTTGGCTTTCGGTGGGCGTTGTTTTTCAAAAGTACACTTCAGAGCATGTGTCAAATCTCTTCAGTAACCCTGCCTCCATTCTCCCCTCAGTTTGCATGTATTCAAAGTATCTCGAGTGGTTGACGCTCACACATACCGTGCGTGGTCCTGTGTGGGTGGTAGGTGCCGTAGAGGATGAGTGTAACTTTACGGAGCCAGGCTACGGATGCCTCCTCGTCACCCGGCCTCATACAGCTCCTCACTGTGCCTTTGTGGTCAGTCACCTGGAAACAAACACATAAGTATAAAGGGCATCATTTCACCACAAAACCCTGATTCATGTGGAAAACTTACTTGTGTGGACCGAATTCATGGGGAGAAAGTGTGGATATGACAAAATGTTATCATTTGGTTAATAGTATAAGTTATTACACGCTGTTCAGTAAACTATTCCTGACACAAATATGGTTCTACTTCAGGTCAAGTTATTGTGTAACATCTTTGTCACAAGCAGTTTCTACAACAATCAAGCCTTTTTAAATGATAAATAATTGCACTGCCACCATATTCTTAAAGGACAATTCTGGCGCAAAATGAACCTAGGGGTTAATGACATATGTGTACCGAGTTGACCGTTCTCTGGGATATGTTTTAATGCTAATCAAATGTGTCTCTAGCTTGAAACAAGCTAGCGCAAACTGGTGATTAGCTGCTAACACTAGCTTTCGGGAAAGAGGGTAAATCACTATTTCTATACCACTAACAAGGCTCAAAATAGCACCACACTTCCACGGTAGCATAATGAGGGTCCCTACATGTAAACCGAAGAATTGAGAACTTTGTAAGTGTACAGACAGTTTATTAAAAAGATAGTTTATAAAGACAGTACCGTTCACGTATACATGCAGGCACCATCTTGGGAAAACAGTCACAATCAGTCGAACGACGAACGCCGTGCTTGAGCTATGTTACTGGTTACTGGTTGCACGGCGTTAGTCGTTCGACTAGTGTTATCAGCTAATCACCAGTTTGCACTAGCTTGTTTCAAGCTAGAGACACATTCGATTAGCATGAAAACATGTCCCAGAGAACGGTCAATGCGGTACACATATGTTATTAACCCCTAGGTTCATTTTGCGCTGGAATTGTCCTTTAAGCAAATAAATGTTACATTTTTTATTTCAATAAATTTGCTAATATTAAACTCATGCATACATGCCTAAATAACAGGGCTCGTTTCTTGCTCAGTAACTCGGAGTGCATCTACGGAGAATTGTAGACTGTCCTTTTGTAAATCCGTATTTGGACAGACATCTTTCTCTGTTTGGGGATCAACTTGAATTACTTACTCACAGTAGTCAAGTTGGAACTGAAAAAGTTCTTAAAGCGAGATCAGTCATTTAGCCATGCATGATTTGGTGCTTGTCATTAAGTTTTATGATAATTCTATTGTATAGCTGCTTGTGTTTTGCGCTCCTTTGTAATTATTTTTATTTTTGTGTGTTTTTATAAAGCAAACTACCTTTAGCTATACATACTGTGGTATGTGGAAGTGGTCCATGCTATATACTTGTCCCTATAAAACAAAACAAACAGACAAAACAAACCAATCACAGCTTGCCATCTTTCACTGCCTGTGTGAGCTACATAGGCGATTGGAGAAAAGGTGCCAGGGACCGACATCACTGTCCACCTGGCAGCAGCAACAACATCATTCCTTTTTTGCTTTGGTAGGTTTACAGTTGTAACTGGAAGAGTGCTCTATGCTGCTGTTGGTCAGCGTCACAGAACACGTAAAAATGATCAAACTAGGCGAGAGAAGGCAAAACTATTCGGACAAACAGTGGACGCTTAATAGCGAAAAAGCAAGATGTTCCAGATGTCTGCCTCGCATGACTTCCACTATGACACATATACATGGGATAAAACAAGCAAATATAATGCCTGATTGTCAGGCATTGGTGTGGACTCAAGTCATTTCACTTAGACTTGAGTTAGGCTCGAATCATGAATCTGATGAAATCTGATAACTTTACTCTAGACGAAAGAAAAGAGAGACTTGTCATTCAACTTTGACTTTAACACCAATGACTTCAAACTTTAACTTTTTGACTTGGAACTTCAAATCCTCCCCATGCTCAAAGGTGCGTTTGGCAGTGCAGACCAGCAGAAAGATTATCACAACTGGAAACAATTAATTGCGGAGTTATCTCTCCCAATTTACATGATGATCAGTAAAGCAGTTCTAAATCACCTCCAGTATTTGAATCAACTAGCTTGTGGAAAAATTGAATGTAAAAGTAAAACTATCCATTGCTGCTCGTCCCATTTTTATTAATAAAAAACAAAATATCAACCTCACATTGGATTAAATATGCAAAGATTACGTCATGTCAAACTGTCAAAATACTTGCTCCTTTAATCCAGAGCAGACAGACTTTACTCCATATAAACTCACTACATCTGCCGAGCAGCTGCCCAGCCTGCATGTGTGTGTGTGTGTGTGTTTGTGTGTGTATTCTATATGGGAGTGTGTGAAAGTATATGTGTGAGTGCTCCCAGCAGACCAGAGGCCAGGCATGGCGGCCCCCAGCCGAGCGCTGCATTGATTTGTTGTTGCTAAACAAACAGCTGGATGCTACAGGTGGATCGATAAGCCTCGCATGTCTGCCAGCCTCCCAGCATGCCTTTCTACTGGGTAGACATGGCTCTCAGTGGAACTGTGATCCCGCTGTCGTTTGGAAAACTCATGAGTCAAATATTAAGAGTTGCTGGATTGTTTTTAATTGAGCTAAAGTTAATTTTCAACATAATTTACTCTCCTGACCATTCAATCCATATCATTTCTAGATTACATTCCTTTACAAACATTCTAATCTCTTTACCAGTTAATAATGCCACATTTGTACTACTGTCATGATAATAAATGATGTTTAATTACAGTGGAATAAAAAGTGTGAGAGCTACAAGCAGAAATTTAGGATTAGCAGATGCAGAGGAACAGAGGGGAAAGGAGAAGGATGTCAAAGCCAGAGAGAGAAACTAGAGAGAGAGAAAAAAAGAGAGGACGGGGATTAGTGATGGGCGAGAGATGGCAGGATATCGAAATGGGCGAGAGTGGGTGTCAGGGAGAGGAAAGGGAGACACAGCGAGAGAGGATGAGCCGGAGAAGAGACAGAAGTTCAGAAAGAGATAGTGATATAGAGGCAGGCAAACAGAGAGGAAAAAGATGGGACAAAGATGCACGTACACAATAAGAGGACAGAGAACACCATTGACAAATATACAGTTATAAAGGAGACAAAGACTCTTTTGCTAGTTTGACGGCGGAAAAAAGGGTCCGTGCGCCAGGCGCATGGTTCAAAAGGGTTGTACATAGTGTCTTCATTAATTCATAGGTGTGTTTTGGGCGTAACATGCAATAAACCAATCACAGTGTCATCTCCCATTCCCTTTAAAAGCCAGGCGCGTTTGGACCTTGGCGCATTGCTATTATGATGGAGGATTTGCACCGTAATATTTTTATCTGTAATCTTTTCCATGTGTGTGTGCTGCTGCGCTTCCCTGTGTGCGTAACAAGCATAGTGTGCACGCGCTGTGCACGAGCCTATGCGCATTTTACAAATGTGCTGTTAAAATAACAATCAAATGCTGCATTATTGACTTTAGACCAGGTTTTTGTTGGTCAATGGCGTGATCACTTCCCGCTGCCTCAAGCTAACAATACGCCCAGAATGCACCTGAACACACCTCCCTGTAAGACCAGCACGCCCATGGGCGCATAGATGGGCGCAGGTGCATTTTCTGTTTAAACGACGTGGGCGCTGGATGGGAAATTGACAACTGCGTCGGTCTTAAACTAGCAAAGACACTTGTGTCTGGCTTTGTGCAGCGCTGCGCCGGGTGCGAGATAGGGCCCTAAATATTTCAGGAGAACACAACCCTTCACCTACCAGACTCAGATAAATAAATACAATTCTTTATGACCTGGCTATGAGACAAAACTTATTTTTGTTGAGGGCTTAATAAATTAGTATTATTACTCTCACCCCCCAGCACCTCAGCGTGTGGTATTGGGCGGTATTGGGCAACAATCCGGTGTAAAATATGAAACAGGAAGTTGCTAGAAAAGCGCACAGTATTCAATTCACTTTCAGGGAGTAAACAGAAGATTCAAAGTAAACCCCCCAAAAGGAACCTGTTTTTTTTGGCTGCGTTGGAGCGGGAGTCAGAGTCAGATGGGAGGGGAGGAGGAGTCTTGCTGTGTCTACATATGTAAAGCAGCAGGGAAGCAGCAGTGTGTCAGACTGAGGCTGTGGCCCAACCTGGGCTCCTCGCTGATCCCTCCAACACATCAATCATCCAAAACAGGGCCATCATGGCCACACTGCATGCTGGGAGACACACACGCTCAGGCACGCACTAACACACACGCACACGCACACGCACACGCACACACACACACACACACACACACACACACACACACTGCAGCATGCTTAAACACAAACAACTGAACAAACACGCACAGGGTTGTACTAACACACACGTTTAAATTGTATACACAAGCACACACTCCACAAATATGTATTAAATAGCAAACACATGCATATACACTCAGAGGTAAAACTTACAGATCCATACAGTATCGCAGTGCACTCACACACACACACACACACACACACACACATACACACACACGCCTGCGCGCACATGGATGCAATTACACAAACAACCATTCTGCAACATGCACAGAGACAAACACATACGCAAGAACACACCGAAATAGTGCACATAGTACACGACGAACACAAACACATGCAAATTACTCACAC
Organism: Zingel zingel; assembly: GCA_023566125.1. Lineage (NCBI taxonomy): Eukaryota > Metazoa > Chordata > Actinopteri > Perciformes > Percidae > Zingel > Zingel zingel. The sequence goes on along the minus strand of CM042321.1, from coordinate 35,503,921 downwards.
ACACGCAAACGTGCACAGACAAAGTCACACCGCCGTCACACAATCTCTCCGCCTCCCAGTCTCACACAAAGCATGCAGACAAACAGAAATAGGTATCCTGTGCCCACAGGGTGCCCTCGCTCCCGACCATCTGTGACGGGTGCCAACACACAGTGGGTGATATTTACATGAAGACCCAACCCCCCCTCAACACACACACACACACATACACACACACACACACACACACACACACACACACACACACACACACACACACACACACACACACACACAAACACACGTAAAAAAAGAAAGCAATACCCACAAAGGGCCACTCGGATCGCTTGATCTCCCAAAACTAATTAAACATGCAGATATATGCAAATATATGCACCTCTAGAAATCCACCTTGGGCCAGAGTGAGTGTGAGTGTGTGTGTGTGTGTGTGTGTGTTTTTGTGGCTGAAAGTACACATTAGTGAGAATGTGTGTGCGAGTGTGTCTCCACTGTAGCAACTACCGAGGCTTTGACGGTGTGTCTGTCAAACTAGATACCGTGTGTGAGTTTGTGTAGGTACTGTATATGTTTTTACACTTTTTTACCAGTGCAGAGTGGTTCCTTCCCTTGTTATAAGTCATGCATCAAATTATATTATTATTTTTAAAGTAATAAAACTGCATTCAGAAAACCAGACATTACCCAGACATAACACTACCCCTTTAAAAGAACATATTTGGGACTGAAAGATCTGCATTCCACTACCAATTTCCTTATTTTTATTCGTCATTTTTTACAAAAATAAAGTAACATTAGTTTTGCAATTTGCAAGTCATAAGTTAGTATACTCTAGCCACCCGCACTAACACCTACTGTACCTGTGCTAAGTGTAGAACATAACAAGCAGTTGATGGAATACACTTTAAAAAAATGTGTTAATATATCTAAAAACAAATAAAACATTGTCATTACAAAATTTCCTCCTGACATTACCATCATTTAAAGGGTGCAGAAGTACATGCATATATCTAGTAGTCTGTTGAGTGCTTTTGTATTAATTCACTTTGCAGTTGGAGATATTTTTTTAAGGAATCAGCTATGTGTTGATTTGCAAACTTAAAGATGATGCTAATATTTTTGCACTACACCTGTCAATTGATATGTTGATATTTAATATCTTCAAATATGAGAGAAATCAAATTTGCAAAACACTTACAAACTAGATTGTCCATAACAATCCCTGTAACTCAGGATAAACCACAATTATAAAACATACTGAGGTGTACTTGTTTGGAATCAGATCCAAACATTTCCTACAGAAAACCAGAGAAGTATTGGATAATGTGGATAATTTCTTTATAGATTATGTAATAAAACCAACTGCATCATATCCATCAAAGTAAAAGACACTGATTGGCTAATAGAAATGTTTCCTACCGGCTGCATGCACTGATCAAACTCCATAGTTCCTACAATATCTGCTGGTTGTTCCATAATCAGTTCCTCACTGTGTGTTTGGTTTGTGTGAGTGACTCCAGACAAGGCATCGGGGATGATGATGGTAAACACATATGATCTGTCAGTCATGGCTTGCAAGAGTGGCTGTGTGTGTGTGTGTGTGTGTGTGTGTGTGTGTGTGTGTGTGTATGTGTGTAGCCACAGTGCTGCAGGCTAAATAGTGCCATTATATTCCTACAGCAGAACTAGTCACAGTCAGCTTGAGAGTCAAAGTCCTCTGGGAATCAGAGATATCTCTGCTCAAAGACCGCTGCCACCCTGCTACACACACACACACACACACACACACACACACACACACACACACACACACACACACACACACACACACACACACACACACACTCCCTGTGGGCATGGCAGCATGGAGCCAGGTGGGGTGGAAGAGAAAGCGATTTATGTTGGTTTATACACAATAATGCAGAAATGCTGCCCGTCATAGCTACTAATTAAAAGAGTCTGTCTATCCAAATGTTAAAAGAGATATTTTTCTCTTACCCTATGATATATGTAATAATGCAGATCGTTTTTGTGATATGTGCCCAAGTTTTGAGATAGTTGACTCTGAGATTTCTGCCTCCACTCCAATAAAATGGTGAAATGGTGGAATTTTGTTTTTGGTGCTCACAGCAGTGACATATTACATGAATAAAATATTCTAAAAAACATTTCTTTCCAGAAGCTGATTCAGGAAAGAGATGTTGCTGCTGAATTTGTTGTAGGTCATTATAGCTGTTACCACCACAAACAACATTTCATTCGTCTCCATTGTAGTGGGGTGGAGGCAGACATCTCAGAACAATCTTAAAACCTGGGCTAAAAAAAGACCCCAAACTATCTGCATGGATTCTATATTTGGGTGAAACAACCCTTTAAACTAAACCCAGTACAAACCATAAATATGGTATACTAACATTTTACAGTTTCCAATAGAATGTTACCTCTTAGCACTGCATGAGGACAGACAGAGACCAGATGAAGGTGAGACGTGTGAGAGAGAGAGAGAGACAGAGAGGGAGGGAGAGAGAGACAGAGAGACAGAGAGGGAGAGAGAGACCGAGTGAGAGAGAGAGAGAGACAGAGTGAGAGAGAGTGAGTGAGTGAGTGAGTGAGAGAGAGAAAGCGAGAGAGAGAGAGAGCGAGAGCGAGAGAGAGTGAGAGAGAGAGAGAGAGAGAGAGAGAGAGAGAGAGGATGAAAGAAGATCAAGGACACAGGGTTGAAATAACATCTGATATACCTTTTATCTGCTTATGAATTATCCTTAATGGTTATCATAGATATTGATGATTATATATATATATATATATATATATATATATATATATATATATATATATATATATATATATATATATAGCTTTCAAATTCTATATTTAATCACCATCGTCAGTGCGGGTTTGAATCCATACTGTGCATTGCTGGAATAAGCATATTCCATATTGTGCTATACTGTCTCTGATAAACAGCGGAAGCACTGAGTGAAGGCACCACAGATGGCGGTAGAGCGAGCATAGGGGAGAGCAGATATGGGAAGAGAGAGAGCGAGCGAGAGAGAGAGAGAGAGAGAGAGAGAGAGAGAGAGAGAGAGAGAGAGAGAGAGAGAGGATTTCCAGCCCTGCGGTCTCGTCTCCTTCACAGCGCTGGAAGGTCAGGCGAGCCTCGAGCCACAACACCCGCTCCCTTTTCACTTCAGTCCCACTTTTATTCCAGCAGCACCACAGCGCTCTTTGACAATTGTCATCATGACGAATCAATATAGACCCTCCTCCTCCTTACCCCCTCCACTGCTGCCCTTGAGTTTTTAAACACTGATCCAGCAGATAGTCCTGTTAAAGTCTCTTCCCAGGGCCTCCATTTTCTAGTTTACCCTTCACTCTCTGCCATCACTCCTTCTGTCTTGTCTATCAGTCCTGTTTGTCCTGTGTCTCTCTTGCCTCGTCCTCTGTTCCTCTCTCTATGTATCAATTCGAAATTTAAGTGGCGTGCCTCTGCAGTTTTTATTTCTGCAGCAGCACAGAATATGTCAAAAACCATCAAATGACTACATATGTAAAGAACCATGATATCAAATTAGTGTACTGGTAAAGGGGACTAAAATTACCCTGGAAATCCAGAGTTCTCACGAGAGCACAATTTGAATTTGCTCAGCGAGTCACTCTGGCATTCAATAATGATGTAATGCCCTTGTAGCCGAGCTGCACCAATCACATCGGTGTATCTGATATAGGCGGGCCAGAGGTGAGCTGACATGACAAGTCATTAGCAAACATTTCAAGATGGTTACGGATGAACACCAGTTGTTTGAAACGGCTTTAAACGAGTGACAATGAACGAGTTAGACTTGGCTTTTTATCTAAAAGAGGAACAGAAGACGGTGCTCCAATAGTTCCTTTGCAAGAAGGACGTTTTTGCTGTTTTGCCGACCGGATACGGCAAGAGTTTAATTTACCAGTTAGCTCCGCTGGTAGCTAAGAGTTTAATCTACCAGTTAGCTCCTCTGGTAGCTAAGAGTTTAATCTACCAGTTAGCTCCGCTGGTAGCTAAGAGTTTAATCTACCAGTTAGCTTTGCTGGTAGCTAAGAATTTAATATACCAGTTAGCTCCCCTGGTAGCTAAGAGTTTAATCTACCAGTTAGCTCTGCTGGTAGCTAAGAGTTTAATCTACCAGTTAGCTCTGCTGGTAGCTAAGAGTTTAATCTACCAGTTAGCTCCCCTGGTAGCTAAGAGTTTAATCTACCAGTTAGCTCTGCTGGTAGCTAAGAGTTTAATCTACCAGTTAGCTCCCCTGGTAGCTAAGAGTTTAATCTACCAGTTAGCTCCCCTGGTAGCTAAGAGTTTAATCTACCAGTTAGCTCCCCTGGTAGCTAAGAGTTTAATCTACCAGTTAGCTCCGCTGGTAGCTAAGAGTTTAATCTACCCATAGACAGTATATAAGAATGGACCAACAGATCCCGTTGCTCTGGACGGAGACCAGTGAAGGCCATTAGAAGCACTTTTCCGGTGAGCGCCGAGCGTTACTGCGCAGCCTCCAACTGAGAGAGACGACGTAGATGTGCCGTGAGCAACCTGTCTGAAAGTTGGAAGTCTTCTGGTAGCTGTGCCAAGAGAAATCTCAATCATTCCCAATCTTGCAGAGATGGAAAGCGTAGGTATATGTAAGGAGATAACATGGACACAGGCTAATTATTGTTAACTAAAATGCTAGTTAACATTAGTAATTAAACTTAAACAGCTAATGTAAGTCGAAACTGTCTGCGAGCTTCTCCTGTACTATACGGTAATTCCTCTACTATGCGACAGTAAGTCCCGTGGTTATGACACAATCGTTAGCCTATTTTTATAAAAACGTCTGCTACGGAGCCATAACATGAGGTATAAGGTAATGGAGCCTTTTATACATTGTCGTGTTTCTTTAGAAATAAACAATGGACAAATACAGTCTTTAAATGCTTTAGATGTAAAGTTATTCGCTGTCAAAGTGACGTCAAAATGAATGGCAGTCAATGGAATTCTAACGGGGGGTGAGTGCTTATTAGCATCAAAATGGCGCCATAGGAGGTTCGGGTTGTGAGGAGACGCTTAACTTTACGACAATGTATAAAAGGCTCCATTACCTTGTATCTCACGTTATGGCTCCGTAGCAGACGTTTTTGTAAAAATAGGCTAACGATTGTGTCATAACCACACGACTTACTGTCGCATAGTAGAGGAATTACCGTATAGTACAGGAGAAGCTCGCAGGCAGTTTCGACTTACATTAGCTGTTTAAGTTTAATTACTAATGTTAACTAGCATGTTAGTTAGCAGTAATTAGCCTGTGCCTATGTTATCTCCTTACATATACCTACGCTCTCCGTCTCTGCAAGATTGGGAATGATTGAGATTTCTCTCGACACAGCTACCAGAAGACTTACAACTTTCAGACACGTTGCTCACGTCACATTTACGTCGTCTCTCTCAGTTGGAGGCTGCGCAGTAACGCTCAGCGCTCACCGGAAAACTGCTTCTTAGGGCCTTCACTGGTCTCCGTCCAGAGCAACGGGATCTGTTGGTCCATTCTTATATACTGTCTATGGGTGCGCCCCTCAAGTTGGGCCATTTTCATTACTCATTGCCAGACCCTTAATCTTTCGGATTTGAGTCTGGATTTCCAGGCTAGAATAGTCCTTCTTATACATTCCTGTACTCTGACAATTAGTTGAACTTTGGGTGAACCATGATATTTGATCAACACTATCTGTAATAACAGTTTAGAAACAGAGAGATTTAAAGATTCTGTTTTAGGTGTGTGTGTTTGTGTGTGTGTGTCCCTATTCTCTCTCTGTTCCTCCTTGTGTTGACTTCAAGTGCTGTAACGCTGCCCCTTATTTTCAGCACCCTGTACTTGTGATTGTGTGTGTACATGTTCCTCTCCAATCCGTGCTAAAGTTGACAAACAGCATAAAACCAATCAGTGTGTGTGTGTGTATGTGCTGATTAGCGTTGTGCTAAGGCATGCGGCACGTACGATGCGAGCGTTAATTCGCGTTGCGAGCATTGCGTTGACTCGTCTCGGCGCTCCGGTAATGAGCAGCGGCGTCGGTATGTGGCTCGGCTTCACGGTGTTTCCTCCCCGTCTCTGCAACATACTGGGCCTTGGAAATTGGTCACAGAGGGGACAGTAAATCTGCGTGAGGACATGGGAGAACCAGAGACACAGTGTGTGTGTGTGTGTGTGTGTGTGTGTGTTTGCAGGAAGAGGTAGGTGATAGAGGACAGGAGGTGGGTGTCTTTCATCTTCACAGCTTTTTCTCTGTAAACCTCCAACTGTTTACAAGGACTGTTGCACACATACACACACACACACACAAAGAAAGAGCCCCCCCCTCGTGCTACCACCCACACGTATATACAGTAAATGACCTCAGCGCGCTACTGTCTTTGAGCATGGATTCTAATCAGACGTCGGCAGCATTGTGTCTGTCAAACCCGGCCAAGGTTACTTAACCTTCCAGTCTTAATTTCCCTTCCATTTTAGCTCCTTCCTCTATATCAAACATCAGCACATCTATGGCAGAAAAAAGGAAAAGAAGAGTGCAGGGAGGAAAATGAAGATTGCCATGCTTGGCTGAAACTCGGAGATGAAAGTAGAGGATGATTCACATTGCTATGGCAAAATGAGCAGAACTGAGCTGAGCTGTGCTATTTTTAAACTTCTATACATTGCAGCCAGTGGAAGGGGACAATGTGAAGTGAAGCAAGTCATTTTATATCATGGGAGAAGGTATCTGAAATAGGGTGTCCAGGAGAGTCACAGAATGTGAAAATTAGTATATACGCATTGCCAAGATTTGTTTTGGTACATTTTGTAAGTTAGTTAAATTAGTTATCACTTTAGAGCTGCAGGGGAATTGTGCAGACAAATATATCAATTATTATCATTCTTATCTAAGTCATATCAGTTAAGTATTGAGATATGCTAATAAAGTTGACAATATTGGATGGCATCTTGAACGATAGACAAAACAAACGAATGAAAGGCAAAACAACCAAATTAATTTTTTTTAAATTGTAATTTCTACTTTTTTGTAGAGTTCAGAGTAACCAAAAATGGAAAACAGTGATAAACTAAAAACCAAGACTAAAGCCCTATTCGCACAGGATTAGTATTACCTGGTGACCTCTAGTCATTTCTAATAATTACAGAGGTTGTCTGTGAACTTAATCCTGTGCGAATCGGCCATGTCTGCAATTTGTCAACTAAAAATTCCCACGCAAATGACCTACCATATTTCACCAAACACCGAGGTCCTGTGCTAACATTAGTCCCGCGCGTATCGACATGTCTGTGATTTGGTGGGGTCGTATATTAATTTGTCAAGGTTTATGTTTCCTGCGCGCCTTTTTATCCCTCTCGCAAAGACGGATATGGGATCGCAAGGGGCTGCGGACGGAGCCTTTCATCGTCAACCTAGTCTAGACCATTGCCTGACCGGAGACCTCCGTCGCTGAGTCAACGCGCTCCCTATGGCTTTGTCCGAAGGCTGACTGTGATGCTGTGTAGGTGCCGCCACAGCTGGAATGATAGGCTATGCGCCTCTGGTAACCCTACCGGGCCTGGCTCAAAAAGATACAGACCCCCGACCCAAGTGCAGTGCGGCAGCCTTGCCTTGGCCATCCTCCGCGGACTTCCTCTGCGCGCCTCAGGGTACCCAACTCTTGTGGTACAGATACATTAGTAAAATTGTGCGAATGCGCCACATGAAACTCAGATGTTGGGGGGGGGGGGGTAATTTCTAAATCACACGAGGTCCCCAGATGATAATAATCCCGTGCGAATAGGGTTTAAGCAGACAGGCGTCTACAGCCATGCTAGCAGCTCTGAGGCTATAATTAGGCACAGAGTGCTTTGAGCTCAATGCTAACATCAGCATGCTCACAATGGCAAAGCTAACATGGTGATGGTATAATGTTAACATGTCCACCATCTTAGTTTAGCATGCTAACATTTGAGAATTAGCCCAATACACAAAGTGCCACTAAAATGTAGCGTAAGTGTAGCTTAAGAGTAGCTAGGCGGCGATGGTATGGCTAAAAATGAAATACTAATATTTGATTTATTCCATATCGGCCAGCTCTAAGTGAAAGTACATTTTCTCCCTCACCTGGAGGGTCCAGAGGCCTCGTGGTTGCTCCCCCCAGCAGTGCACCGTCATCAGGGTCCAGTTTTTCAGGCCAGCGGTGGAGGCGTCATTGGGCCGCGTGTCCAACAGCAGTGACACGGTGCCAGCTGGAGACTTCAGGCTTATGGAGAGGTCACCGCGACACACGGTGCTGATGCTCACTTTCACCTGGTGAGGGACAGGTGGCAAGAAAAAAGGTGTGAACAAGGAGATTGATGGAGGGATAGAGAAATAGGAAAACAAGAGAGAGGAAGTGGGTGGACAGAGACAAAAGCATCATGTAAACATGTTATCTTCCAGACCTTCTCATCATTACCACTGTATAACACCATGTACTGTATTCCTGCGATCGTCATTAATAGCTGAGCTAATACACGTGACACATGGATGATAAGGCCAATCTGAGAAAATCTGTCAAGTTTAAATCCAAATCCAGTCAGTATTGTCTGAGATGCTGTGCACGCCAGACGGATGGACAATCCAATGATTTGTCCAAAGCCACCCGAAGATGAAGACAAAGACAAGTAGGGAGCAGAAACAGAAGACACAGTGACAAAAAATGGCTGAGGGGAATATTAGCTAAATGATTTAAATAAGCACATGCACCTCCCAAACCCCCACCCCATGATTCCCACCCAGTAAACACTCTCCCTGTCCCTGTTCATCACAAGCAGCACATCTGGTGTGACAATGGCACATCGCAGAGAGAGCCGCCAAGCTGCAAAAAGACTGACAGCCCACTCCTGTTTACACCGCGTTACCACGGCAACACGTCCATCAATCACACCTCGCAGCGATGGCCTGACCCACGCTTTCTGCCAGGGAGCAGAGCCGCAAAGATGAAGCCTTTTCAATTTACATGCTGACACACTCACGCTCTCTCTCTCACTCTCTCTCTCTCTCACTCTCTCTCTCTCTCTCTCTCTCTCTCTCTCTCTCTCTCTCTCTCTCTCTCTCTCTCTCTCTCACTCTCTCTCTCTCTCTCCCTCTCTCTCTCTCACTCTCTCTCTCTCTCTCTCTCTCTCTCTCTCACTCTCTCTCTCTCTCTCTCTCTCACTCTCTCTCTCTCTCTCTCTCTCTCTCTCTCACTCTCTCTCTCACTCTCTCTCTCTCTCTCTCACTCTCTCTCTCTCTCTCTCTCTCTCTCTCTCTCTCTCTCTCTCTCTCTCTCTTTGCTATTTCACAAGTACACACAACACACTCACAAACATAGATACCTCGCACAAACTCAAATGTGCGCGTACACAGACACGCACAGTACGTACGCCGGCTGACACAGTCAAACATAAACACATTTGCATGTACGTATTTGCCTGTACTCAAGAAAACACAGTTTTGCCATTTTTTGCAAATGACTCAGCCAGCACATTACACATCACAGCATGATCTTTTTATTTATTTATTTTCTTTATCTCTTCCATTCTCAGATAGAACACATGCCACAGAAACCCAGAAAACAATTTCTATGAAATGTTGAAGCTTCCCTGGTTGTGGTCTTGATTTGTATAATGTCAAGATCAACAGGAAACATGAAAAGGCTGTACTAGCCAATTTACAGCAATATCAGTATACAACAAAATATACAAGTATACAAGAAAAACTCACCTTTTCACCTTTCCATGTTTTAAAGGAATAGTTCAACATTTAACACTCTGATTTGCTTTCTTCCCAGAGTAACATGAGGAGATCTATGCATATCTTACTTCTGTCCTTTAAATATGAACCTACAGCCAGTTAGCTTAGCTTAGCATGAAGACAGTAAAATCACAACCAGTTGTGGTTTAAGAGGGGTTATGTGCGGGACTAATTCAGAAGCAGTCACTTCCTGGAATCTTTGCTGGTTGCCTGGCAACCACAATTTATCTTTTTTTTTTACTTCCGTTTTTGTACGGATTAAACAAACAAGATATAACATGTTTATTAGTGCGCTTTAGAGGTGCTGATACAGTAGGTGGATTTTGGTACCTTTGGAGAGAGCCAGGCTAGCTGCTTCCCCCTGTTTCCAGTCTTTATGCTAAGCTAAGCTTACCAACTGCTGGCTAAAGCTTTAAATCTAACAGTTAAATATACCTCGCAATAATAAGCATATCTCCCAAAAAGAACTAGGTCTTTAAGATCTTCTTTAAGTAGAACTCTTTTTTTTCAATATTTTTATATCCAAGTTTTCTTAAAATACAGATTTTGGAACAATGCACTGCATGTTCTGCATGTTCTGCATGTCTGTGTATTTTGAAAACTGACCTGAACGTGCTCCAGAGTGTTGATCTCATTAGTCCTCCAACGGCAGGCTTCTGATTGGATGTTCACTCTGACCACACCTCCTGGAGAAACGATCCTAACCAATAAAAAATATTACATAAGTCAGTCAGTAGCCAGACCCCAGAAACGCTGACCAATCAGAGCAGAGTGGGCTTTTTCAGGGAAAGGGGGGCTTAAAGATACAGGCGCTAAAACGGAGCATTTCAGACAGAGGGTGTATACAGGTATATTCAGACAGACAGTATGAGAAAAAGAATGTGTTTTTTAAACATTAAAGCATGTAAACATATTCTAGTAGAAACCCAAAGTACAAGTATGAACCTGACAATGAACATTATATGGGACCTTTAAGCAACATGATACATCTAGGAAAGCATTAAAAATAGAACAAACATACGGTATGTAGTCGATAGCGGTAGCTTTACCTGCTAGGATGGAGTGTGACTTCTTGCATGCACTTCCTCTGTGGAGCAACAGTGTTGAAGTGTGCGGCCTGCTGCACCATCAGCCCTGCATCCAACAATCCAAAACCATACCTGAAACAAGAAGGGAACATGCACATTATATACTGTACGTGTTTGTGTATACGATAAGGAAAAGCATCCTTATATATTCACACACACGTGAACTGGAGGCTTTTATGTGGGTGGCTGAATGTGCTGCAGAGGAAGAGTAAGTGCTAATGGCTCCGACATGAGGAGGCAACAAGTCATTGACGAAGATGATGTTGTCCTCTGACACAATCGCTTCCCGCTCTGTCCGGGCTGAGGCTGATGGCTGCTGTTTGTACCGCCTGTAATTGCCTGGAGGATTGATTCTGAACAATGTGCCATCTCACGGACTGTAATCAAGCCTCATTATTCATTCTTTACCACCCCAATCTGGGTGCTGGAGACACAATGGCCGACCCTTAAGCGGCGTCGCTGCCTGATGACTGTATGACCACTGCCTATCTTACTCTCTCCCCTCCACTTTACCAATCCTGCTTCGCCATCTCTTTACGTCTCTTATGAATCACGCACTCTCATCTTTCCTCTTTGCCCTCTCTTTCTCAGAGCTCTTTCTTTTTCTTCTTCACTCTCCTCCATCAAACCTGAATTTCTTGCATCAGAACTCTCCTTTGCCACTTCAGTGATGCTGAAATCGCAGTCCGCATAAGACTCTTCTTAATTCTCCTTCAAGTCTTTCATTTCCATGCACTTTCTCGCTTTCAGTTCCCTCTTGTTAAAATCACAGTCCTCAGACTGAGTAACAGGGCCATAACAACCTTCATTCTCCCCAACCCCTCCTCTCGGAAATCCGGAGGGGGTGACAAAGAGCTAATTTCTGCCATTATTACCATACAGACCTTATGACGTTAATCTGCAATAAGTGAAATTCATTATCCTGATGACGGGGTCTCTCGGAGCAGCAGAGAGAGAGACAGAGACAGGAGAAAGGAGCGAGCTGATCAATAACTCAATCTGCTGCGCTGCATGGGGCTCCACCTCCTCCGTCTCAGACTGACAGTGTGTCTGAGCTGCAGCCCTCACCGCCTTCGTCCTAACAGCACGCCACGCGATCAATGGACACAATCTAATCAGCCACTATCACCACCAATGACTTTTAGCATGTAGGGCCTTGCATAATGGCATTAGGCAGGCATGTGTGTGGGGTTGAGGTGAGCTGCTGAAGTTCAGGGTCATTCGTTTGTGAAAACTGTGAAGAGTTGGAGCAAAACACAGCTGACATTATTCCTTATAAACAATAAAGAACAAACATTTTATTATTTGGCTCTTCACGTTCCAAATGTGCTTATACTAGGATGATTGGAGAAAGTGTTTTTATTCAGTAATCAATGTTTGTTAGAAGTCACTCAAAATTAACTGATTACAACGAACTGTGACCCTGAAAGCTCCCTAATACATATTTAAAGATGCATTCAAACTAATTTTAATGTTGCTGCTTAAACTTTGCTCTGCTGTAATGCAAAAACTAAAAGATACTCTTGAACTCACTTAGGCTTAGGCATTCGATTTGACCGTTGACAGTGAAGGGAGACACAAAATGAGTTGGGGGGTAACAGGGTTTCCAAGCCAGAATGGTACGCGTCTTGAACCATTACGTCATTAAGACACCCAAAACTCTCCAATTGAAAACAGCTCTGCGTTACAACAACGCAAGTGGCGTGTTGTTTCAGGTAGCGGTAGTCTCGCATTGCCAGACCTTCCTCCACAGCGCTGCGGAGGAGGTTCTGGCTAGTCCACACAGCATTCTGGGATGGGAGAAAAAACGTGCTCTGGTTTATTGGCATTTCTTCAAATAGTCATCTTTGGCAGTGCTAAGCACCGGACGGAGCCACGGTGCCTCTGCAAAAATAGCCTCTGGAAGGAACTTGTTTTGGTGGAACATGTGTACGCTCAAAAGTAGTTTTAGTCGTGCAACAGAAAACTCAGATTGGACAGATAGTCTAGCTAGCTGTCTGGATTTACCCTGCAGAGATCTGAGGAGCAGTTAACCATAGTCCTCACAAATCCACCGGAGGTTAGAACGCCAACACAAAGAAAGAGGAAGGTAACGGACATCCGGATGAAAATTTCAGACAGGATTTCCAAGTTCTGAAAAAGACAGCTAAAATGCAGCGTTTCAGTCTGAACGAGGCCTTAGAATTCTATATTTGTCTTATTATCAACAAATCCCAAGAAAAGACCAACACCAATAATGCATTGTTTTGTCTCTAATTACTCTCTGACCTTCCCAGCCACTCTGTCACACTCAGCACCAAGCCCATTTGTTCCTACTGAGGACATACTGTACATCTTAAAAAAAAAAAAACAGGTCACAAATATATAGGTCAATGTTTTTTTTTAAATGCCCAATTCCCAGTGTGGCTCATTGATGTGTTTTTAATAGTTTTGGACAACAATGTAGCTATATGGCACAGAGGAAGAAGCTACATCAGGCTTCGGCAACACAGATAATACCTCGACGAATTCAGCGTTGGTTTTGATCTTTACATGAAATGTGTTGACAATTACAAAAATGACATACTATAATAACAGGTCTATCTTTTAAGAAAAGGCACTTGAGCTATCTAATGTCCGGGATATATTAAACGTAATGGTGACCAAAATCACCATAACAATAAATCTATCTGGTTATGCTAATTACATCATTAGCTAAGAAATTAATGCATTAATAGAGCAATATTCACGTCACCTTCCTTGTCCTATAACATAAGCGCTATTAATACATTATGTATCTTAAAGCACTGAGGTGTCCTGATATTAAAGTTTCAAGATTCTTTCATGTAGCCTATAATTCTGGAGTTTTTCCTCTTTTCATTGATAGTTATACAATACATGTTGACGCATATCAGTCTCACTAAGTATATACTTTAGTTTCATTTCTTAAATGGGTAAGTACACTAAAAGCACCAGCAATAACAATAGATCACTTAAGATATTTCACAGTGTGGGAGAAACTGATACCCTGACTTCTCATAAAACAGAAACTGTTGGTGACCGGGGCTTGCCACCCTGCTCCCTTTTAGTGATTAAATATACCCTCCCCAACCCGTACCCCTTAGCGAGAGCTGTGCACCTATTAAATCCTACAGCTCCCACAGATCGATCAGGCTTGCCCCAGCTCCACGGCCATAAACCCACAGACATATATCTGATAGAGAAAGCTGCAGGAAACAGGTTTACCCACGCTAGAACATGATGAAAATGACAGATTTTATGTCCCCTGCCATGTCAGTGAAACACCACCGCTGAGCTGAGCCGCTTTTCACAAAGACTTCACCGCCTTTTCAGTCGTCTCATCATCAAAAGCAAGCAACGGAAAGACTAACACACTGCTACGTGATTTCTCCCAACAGAAATGTGTACAGGGTGTACAGCTGTTGTGGTGTGTGGCCTTGCTGAGTAGTTTAATCACAGGATTTGGAAATTTCTCTTTAATGTGATTAAGATTTTGGGAAATACTGCAAAAAAAATGTTTAACATTAAAATGCCTTTAAGATGAAACCCACATAGTGTAATTCATATGAAGCAATTAGTCAGAGAACACATTCATCAAATTTCCAACTTGTTCTTTCTCCACCTCCTGCGTGGTCGGAGGGAGGTTGAGCCAAGCCGACTACAGAGTGACAGCTGATCTTCTGTCCACGCAGCACGAAGCGCGTTAAACCCCCGACCCCCCGCCTCCGCACATATCGAATATGCGGCCCTCGCATTTTCTCCGAACACGTTTGCTCCTCGACGGCGAATGCCCTTGCAAACTCTTACTCCCTCCTTCTTTTTATCCATTAGGACGAAGGCCTCTCCCCCCCACCTCTCCGTGGGGCCTCTTTGTAACTGTTGAGGAACCCTTTTCACTTTTTGTTCTGCAGGCCTTCCCAGGTCCTTTCTCTGTTGATATTCACACCATCTGCCAGCAGCAGAGGAAGGTGCACACAGACCCAGCTAGCACTGAGACATCAACATCTCCGGGGTCGAGGTCCTTGCTTCGTCTTTGCACATGGCATAAAAAAACCCCACAGTTTTAACAACTGTTGTGCTGCAACCAAAACAGATTTTTTTCAGCTATCCAGGGACCTAGCTACCGCGGGCTCACCCCTTGTTTGCAGTGGTACGTCCTGCTAAGTCCCCCCCAATAGAAGTGGCTGTAAAGAATCACTCAAGCCGCACTAAGCAGCTGCCTGTGAGTTAGGTCATTTTCCCAGGAGCCACAGAGTGGGCATTGGCAGGACCTCAAAAAGAGGGGACACCATCTGTTCAGTGCCTGAAAAGGTTGGTGACACCTTCTGTGGTACCAACAACTTCTAATTAAGTGGCCAGGAATGCAGTAGCAGCTCCAGCGCATGATTGGTGGGCTTGCTTTAGTCATACTGACGACAACACAGCAGACCCCTGGTCAGTTTCACGCACCTCTCCATCACATCTGGCCATGGGCTAATAAAGAAATCAACGAAGAGTGGATACAATAAACACTCCAGTCATGTCCCACCTTCGGTGGGACATGACTGGAGAAGCCAACAACAACTTTATTTACTTTGTTTTCTAGGATTTTTTGGTCCCCTTTTTGTGCCACTTAATTAAATGTTTATCAGGAGCATTGAAAACGGCATTAGCCGTATGGTCAATCCCAGCGTGGTTTGTTTCCGTTATATCGTGATGCACTAATTTCATTAGTATTAGGATTTAAATGAAATAACAAATGGACTTAACATTCTTCTGATTTCCATCGCTCCTAGAGCCAAATCTGCTGCTCGGAAATGTTACTAATTAGCCTTATTAAGTAATTAAGAAGAGGTCTTAATTATATCTGCGCCACTGGGACCTGCACGGCTGTGTTGGTTTGGATGTTTTACAATTTCATCCATTTAACGGTTCTGAATGTGTGTTTTTAAAGAGAAAAATGATATTGGAATGCATTTTTTAGGCTGTATTAGGCAAACATCTGTCTAATATGAAATTACAAAGAGAGAAACACTCAGCAGCCTTCAACAGCACAGCCTGAAAATGTCAAGTAAATTACCGTGCAAAGAGTTAAAAGTTTAATGAAATATATTGCAGGGAGGAAAATGAGGGGTTTGGCACAGGCATGGACTTACTCTCAGGAGAATGGGCACCAAACGGCCCTCTCAGTCTCTACAGCCATCAGTCAAAGTAGCAGCCTCCCGTCCCCTTCTCTCACACAAGGAGACTTCTCTGGAAGCCGCAATGATCTATACCTCATGACCTCACTCTCAGTGTCCAACATTTTTTTGATTTGTAGCTTGAGTGTTATTCAAACACAAATTCAAAAGAGGATGAAATTCAGCAGAGAGCTTTTGTTGGACGCACACCAAGGTACAGTCCTTTTAGATGTCTCTGCCCTTGTGGGGAAGGAGAGAGAGAGAGAGAGAGAGAGAGAGAGAGAGAGAGAGAGAGAGAGTTGAGTAAGCGCTGCACTATAAGCTTGGCATAAGATTCCCTCCCGGGTCCCGAGTACTTTCCTTTCACTCCGGACAAAGCAAACACTGAACCAGGAGCCTTTGTTTGCCTCTTCAAAGGAAACCAGTTTTTGATGCCATATCACTAAATGTGATGGAGCAAACTGAAATGTAGCGATCAAAAACAAATTCTGTGTTTGTGTGCTCATATGACAGGTATGACATCTTCTACATGATGTCATCAGGGAAGCAATATTAGAGTTCAAAAGCTCTGCATTCCACATACAATATTAAATAATATATGATCATGCCTTTAGGTTGCCATTATTGTTTGAACGATTGCAAAGACCTTAGTGAGTCTAGATCAATTCGATAAAATGGAAAGCGATGCATAAAGAGTGATGTTACTTATGTTTAAGGTTATTAATCCCAAAAGATGGAATCCAAATAGAGTTATTTTGGGAGGCGAGAGAACAACATTATAAATGTATTGTATTAGACCATGTTTTATGACTTGAAATGACTTTAAAAAAAATGATGTAGCAATTCTCAAACAATTAGAAAAAAATCATAAAGTATCCAGGTGAAGTATGTTTCTTAAGCTGTTAAAAAGGGCCCTGGGTCTCCCTCACACAACATAAGTGTTAACCAAATAATATTGAATATTTTTGTCCTGTCAGTAATGTCTCTGCTTTGCAGGAATTTGCTCAATATGATCATATGGTCATGTGTACAGTTGAGGCTTCTGCTCTGCAAACTCCAGAGCAGATTTACTTTGCCAACAACTTGCTGTCAGCTAAAATGTAACTCAGAGCGAGAAAAATAAAAAGAGAGCTGAGGAGGATGAGTGCACACGCTGTTGTGGAACTTTATTTTGAAATTTCTTCCCTCTAGTAAAATATCCAAATTGCTACTTGTACATGAATTATGTATTGGTTGTTTAGAAGAGCACAGGGTCCCTACAACCCCCCACCCATCTTGTAGCACAGTAGGGTGTAGTGGGGAGGTGTGTGTGTGTGTTGGCGGGGGTGGGGGGGTGTGTGCAGGCACCCCTTTGTTTGCCTGCTGCACCCCCCTGCCGGGAGACACGGCACCCCCTGCAGGAGGTGCAGCGCTCCGCTTCCCCTGTCCCTCGGGGCAAGTCGGTATATCACACACAACACACACTTGGCTCATTCAGCCCGGTTTATGTGTTGACCCATCAATCAAATGCATATCCCCACACACGCACACACAATTAACATCAACATTTTGCATCTGTGCATACTTCTGGAGTATATATTTCAGGTTTGCAAAGGAAAGAAATATACTTTTAGATCAGCCATATTTCCCTCAAAACAAAAGTTTCAAAGGGAGGAAGTTAAAAACTGAGATGTCATGCCAATTGTTTGTCTTAATAAAGCCATTGTGTCTAAATAAAACACACACACACACACACACACACACACACAGACACAGACACGCACACACCCTCCACTTCCTCTCAATTAGCCAACAATTACCCACACATTGTTCATCTGTGGATGAGCTACATCTGTAATCTCCCTGCACATGCATGCACACACACACACACACACACACACACACACACACACACACACACACACACACACACACACACACACACACACACACACACACACACACATTCTTTCTCTCTCCTAAAACACATAGAGACCACAGGCTCAGTCACAGAGTAATTGGCTCAGCAATGAAAAAAGAGGAGGTCTGGATACTTAATTACTCTATCTGGCTGGGGCAGAGACACAGGGCCAGTTTTACAACCCCACCAGGGAAACCAAGAGAGAGAGGAGAAGGAGGAAGAGAGAGAGGGAACAACCCGCTGCCCTGGGACGATCTATGCCCTAGCATGAACTAGAGATGGCTTGCCAGAATGCATTGGGAATGTCACTGCTTTAGTTACAGCGATAAACATGGGAAAATTGCAAGAAAATATCTAATCAAAAAACAACCCTGACCACTGAAAACTTCAGATTTGTATTACTTGATTCTTCTGAAATCAACTACATCTTACAAGGGCACTGAGGCCAACAGTATAACTTCAAAATCCTGTCACTCTGTCACTGAGTGTTATGACGTGAGTGTTGGTGTTTCCCTGTTGACTGTGAATGAATGTGTGGAACAAGTAGGCCTAAGATGATAAAATGATGTATAATATGTCTTTTGTATAGTTTATAATAGATTATCAGTGTTTTCTTGCAAGATTTGCTTGTGGTTCGCAGAAAAAAAATAGAAGAGATGCTCAAACAATCGCTCCAGATTGCGTGCCTTCGCAGAGCTTCATGGCACAGTGTGTGCTGTATGAACAGCACAACTGCTTAACATGTGCGCCGAAAGTAAGCGGCTGTAAACGTGGTGAAAGATAAAATACTTAAATAACAAAAAGGAGTAGGCGTACACATTATGAAGAAAGGAGAACTCATCTTTAAAACAGAACCATCTGAAAGTAGAGTAAGTAAATGATGCCAAAATAATAAAAAAACGAACTGAAGAAAGCAGTGTAAACCAACAATTTAATTATATACACTTTACCATTACATTACATTACATGTAATTTGCTATCGTGTTGTGCGATTTGCTGTTGTGTTGTGTGATTGTTGTTATGTTGTGTGATTTGCTATCGTGTTGTGCAATTTGCTGTTGTGTTGTGTTGTGTGATTTGCTGTCAGGACCGCCGTACACTACAGGTGAACATTTAATATTCACATTATAGACACCACCGCTGACTCTCCCTGTCGGCCACAATGAAGGGCATTAACCATACACGGTCCGGCCATATACTAGGTTTTGACCTAGCCTTGTTATTATTAGGGCTAAGCATTTAACGTCTTTATATTTTTGGTACTAGCTGAAATGTGTGTGTTTTGGCTCATATCCACTGCAGGAACTTAATCAAAGGCCCAAAAACCCTTATGCGAACTCAGGAACCTTACCTGCATTTTCACAAGAGGAACCAGGATCTAAATGTACTGCCTTTGCTATAGTTCCTGGCGCTAAACAGTCCTTGCTCTGGGGTTAGGACTTTTTGCTGAGCCAGGAACTTTCAGGGCAGAATATGCAGTTTGCAGTATCCCTTTTCACTTCTGCATGTCTCCCCGTATTTTTAAGTTACTGGTTTAATTTGCCTAACCTTTATAGTTCTTCAGATGCGATGGAAAAGCAACAGGAATGCACAATAGTTTGGTAACTGTGGCATCTTAGTTCCTGGAACTATGGAATTTTAGACTTAAGGTAAAGTTATTGTATAGCTTCTTGTGTTAAGACAACATTCACTATTTGAGAACTTTGGTTATTTTACACTTTGGCACATTTTAATACAGTCTGGATGACAGGTAAGCCTAATGAAGCATACAAATAAGCTTGAACTAAACACATTTTGGAACCTTCTGTTAAGGCAACAGAACATCATATTGTTTAGAGAACATGCTCCTCTTTAGAGACTGGTGTCAAAATACACTTTTTGGCTGCTTAAATCCTGGCAGAGGAGTGAGATGAAGAGTGTAAGAGAGGAGTGTAGCTTTTCCACATTCCAAGACAGTTTGTCTGTCACACTCAGAAAGAGATCTGGAACTTGGCAGTATTCTTTCCCCTTTTTTTTTTACCACGACATTGTGTTAGTGTTTGGCAGATCTAACAACAGGATGGAAGAACAGAACACACACACTACACACACATATATATCAACTTAGGAGAGAAGTGGCAGGTACATAATGTCTATGGTAATAGAACAGCAGATGGAACTGACAGACACACGCAGCACCTTCTGCATTCACACAAACACACATAATGCTGCATGTGCACACAGCCACTTGTTCATATGTTACAAACACGCAAGAAAAGAACAAGCTGCTTTTACCTCACGTTGGCGAAATATCAGGTATGAAAATAAATAAACATCCATAATCACACGTGTGCTGAACAAGACGTGAGTTTGACTTTCTCCTGTCAATGTGTTGAGTGCAGCCCAGCGATAAATGGCTCCTTCCCCATACGAAAGAAAGAGGTGTCAGAGTGTTGGTCCTAGAAGGTGTTGTCTCTTTCTGACCTGTCTCTCCAGGGCATCGTGTGAGCGACGGCGTAGCTACTGGCCCTGATGATCTGAGAGATAAATCATCTTTAGCCACTCTCTAACAGCCTGACAGACAGACAGGCCTAAGTACCTGGGAGGGTGGCAAAGGGACACTTTAAAATCTCCAGTGATGAGGAGTATTGCCATGAAGAAAACAGTTAGCCGCCCCGAGCTCCCTCCTATCCCCCCGAGTCTCTGGCTGCCATTTTGGCTGCGTCTCAAGGCGCTATTCCGGCTCTATCTCATGTCACCGTTCTGGCTGTCGTTCAATTCTCACGTTGGCTCCTGTTCAGCCTCCATTCTGGCTCTGGTTCAAGCTCCACAGTGGCTATGTTTTGGGGGCTTCATTGTGGCTCTGTTTCAGCAAAGCCCCCCCTCCCCCTTCAGTTTTAGCACCCCAGGTAGCTGGCCTCCTGCCCAGCCTGCTGATCAGTGGGAGATCCAGGCTCAGGCCTTTTGTTTGGGGTGGCATTTTGCCTTTGTTTTCCCATCTCGCCTGTAATCTAAACACCCAAAACATCTCATGCTTGACAAATCGGCCCTGAGACGAGAGAGCAGCGGAAGACAAACGGCTGGAAGCGGTTCAACCCCAGGCAGGACTGATGGTGTCCGACTGGGCCTGACCTCCCAAAGGTTAAAGACACGTTCACTTACAAA
The DNA here is from genome assembly GCA_023566125.1 of Zingel zingel. NCBI lineage: Eukaryota > Metazoa > Chordata > Actinopteri > Perciformes > Percidae > Zingel > Zingel zingel. The sequence goes on along the minus strand of CM042321.1, from coordinate 35,482,835 downwards.
GCAATCAATTACCCAGGCTGTGTGGGCGCTTTTAACCAACCTCCCCTCCTGCCTTCCACACAGCCGGCGTTATTGATGAGGGTCCCAGTGTACAGCACACTCCAACCTGGAGTGTGTATTACATTTCACAATTGAAATAAATCTCAGATTCTTGGTGTTACTGCCTACCTGACGCTCTCTTCTGCTTTATTATCATCCTTCTCTCCCCCTGCTCCTCCCTTTCTGTCTCCCTCCCCCTCTACCTACTCTCTGCAGGTTGTTGTAGCAGGTTTATTCTGGTAGTTGGGCTCCGTGGGCCCCGGCAGGCCCCTCAGCTGTTCCGCTGGGTTTGTAATTACCATTTCATTAAGAATGACAGTTTCGGGGGTTGAAGCACCATTTCATCCGGGTCTCGTGGGGAACGCGCTTGCCAAATTTCCAGTGTGAGTGGCAATTATCTCTCTTCGTGTCTGCAATTCACCATTTTGTACTTAGTGGCTTGACAACGGCTAGGAACATTTTGTTGGAGTAATAATAGGTCTGGGATATTTACACTGTAACCCACTCAGGCTTAGCTCTGTGAACAGACTGATATGAGCTATCAGAAGAGATAGAAACAAACTATAGGGGAACGCTACAGAGCCAAACACTGCACTACTATACTAACTTTGGGTTATGTGGAGCCTTGAGAATTGATTTGAGTTCCAATTTAGTTTATGTACAGTATAACGTCATTCTGGGTCCAAATAAGGGCTCATGTAGTATATATATTTTTTATTTTGGATTCAATCATTGTGTTTTTTGATGGCACATTTTCTTTTGGTAATGTTTCTCTTTTGGCCGGTGGCAAAAATGATTCTAAATCTCAGTGGAGCAACTTGGTTGAACTATAAAGGTTAAACTAAAGAATTTAGAATGTGTTTTTATGCCATGCGAGAAACATCTAAAATGTGTACTGTAGTACTGTACTAAAATATACCATAATATGAGTACATACTACAGTATATTCATAGTATATCTATGCCTTAAATGGTACTCTGTCTTATTTCAATACATGCCAATATGTACGATTAAATAATTGTTGGTGGCTGTAATTATTTCTCCTGTTCATACTGGTCCATTCCTAGTGTGACTACAGTGTTAGTGATGGGCGACAAGCTACAGTCCTTTTATTTAATGTGAGGCTTCAGCAGGTTGTGTTATACCCTTTTCCCACCAAAATGATTGCGTATATGCAGGTTTTCTAAAGGTGGGAAAACCTGCTAAAAATTGGTTATAGTCTCTTTCCCATATTATAATAAAAAGGAATAAAGGATGTTATGAAGTGAAGATAAATATTATTTAATGTTTAGGTCAAGCCACAACACGGTCTCAGTCTCAGTTCCAAGTCACTTGAAAGATGACTGAGACCTATTTTTGCATTATGGTTACTGTCTGAGCACCAGATTCCAGTAGTCAACACAAAGGGTCGGGTTATGTCGGAAACAAACTGGTTCGTAACTGCCACACTGGCAAAGTGAACAAACGTGATATTGTTTAATTCATACCGTCTCTCCTGGAAAGTATTCATAGTGTTGCACTCAGTTGTAAACACAAAAGGTAACAGAAATAGTTGTTACAAATGAAACTAGAAGTGCACTTGGAGAGCGCAGATCTCGCAATGAAAACGAAAGTGAAAAATGTATCTGTCCAGTGATTTAGATCCACTCCAAAATGTAATGGGTCCTTCTGTGGTCCATGCTACACCCTTCCACCAAGTTTCATGAAAATCAGGCCAGCAGTTTCTCCATAATCCTGCTGACAAACGGAAAACCAAACCAAAGACAACATACAAAAGCATGCGCCCCATGTACAGAGGCTCAGTCCTTGTCGCAGGTGCCGCGGGTTCAGTTCCGACCCATGGCCCTTTGCTGCATGTCAACCCCCTCTATCTCCCACTTTACTGACATAATCAGTCCTATACATTAAGTCAATACATGCCAAACATAATCTTAAAAAAAAGAGAAGAAGAAATTGTTAAACTCAATTCCAGTGCTGGAAAGGTGTGTGAGGAGGTGGTTTCAGAAGCCATTCCACCTTCCAACAAGAACTTCTGATGAAGTGTACTGGCAGCTTAAGCAGCTTGAAAATAATACAGCAAGGTTCCAAGTGGTTGTAGTCTGTAGAGGGAAGTCAATGAATATCTAATACATGTACAGATAAAACTCCATGACATGTATGATGTCTTTTAGCCAAACCGTAGTGGACACCAAACTGGAACAAACTGACTATTTTCAACTTACATTAAAATAATCCACAGCGTAACACCACACACAAGCCATGCATACAATTCTTGTCCATTCTTGACTTTTTATTTTTTTATTTTCCCAGGACTGTATCCAGATCGAGGATTGTGGATTTTGTCCACCATTTCTTCCAGTGTAGTCGCTCTAGGAAGAGATCACTTCAGAGCCAATATGGACAGGGAAAATTATAATGGCAAACAATAACTCTTTCAACATGCATATATACGTACAAATATATATGTTTATGCTTTACGTATGCCTGTGTAAATGAGTGTGTACAGCAAATGGGAAACGAAGTCTGTGGGCCTCTGAAGTGTGTGTCTGTGTTTACTCCTCCCTCTTAAGAACAAAAAGAAAAGTGGCAGGCGTCTGCTGTGTGGAGTTATAGTGACAGGACTCACGCAATGTCTACTGCGAATGACGACTGCAGCTCTTTTAATTGCATGCCTGTGCTGAATGATGGGATACTTAATTCCTACACATTCCACACAATTGCTTTTCACAGTGGCAGAGGCCTGGGGAGGCGGCGGAGGTTTTCTGTGGCCATATGGAGAGGGAGGCAGAGCCCAGGCTGAGTGATCGGGAACGCACCGCCTCATCCCTGCACCAGACTGGCTGCAGTCTGAAGCTGCAGACGGACACGGGAGCCAGCGCAACTAATGAAACACATTCCACACACACCGCAAACGACACGCATACAGGCATAAAACTGGGATGTGGTTAGATTTAATTTACCTAACACACACTCATCAGTAGTCTCTAACTCACACTTAAACAGACACATATGCACACAAACAAGCTGGCACACATTTGCAGTCTCTTACATAAAAACAACCGAACACACAACAAAACAACACACACCTGAGGTCTGTACTACGAAGCAAGATTTGGCTCGGGAGCAGGTTATGTTGGAGATTAGAGATCAACCGAGGTTAAAGCACCGCCTACTGACCAATTACACTCGACCAATCAACACTCAACACTCAACATTGATACCTGCGTCATCGTTCTTAGAAGATCCGGTGGAGCTCGGTGCAGAGAGAGAGAGAGGTGCGCTCATAAAAAAACATTTAGAGACCGACAACCCAGTTAACATTCCCTGATGGGTATTTTTTATGAAAGATATAGATTTTCAGCGGAGGGAATTACGTGTAGGCTATATGTCGGCTTGTTCAGCCGTGTGTTGCCAATGTACATCGGTTTGAATTATGTTTTTATATATTTAATTTGCTTTCACGATAGCTTACCACTCCAAGGGTTGCAACTGAAATAAAAAGCTAAAGCAACGAGTTTATGGAAAGGAAAAGTGTAATTATGGTCAGATATTGTGCCTGACTGCTGGGGAAGTGATACTGATAAGCGTTGTGATTTACACATTGGCTATTTCTTTCCCAGCTTTCCTTCCTGTTTTAGGAAGAAGTGCTGTATTGCTTTTTGCTTGTAAAACAGTGTCTGTGTTATTCATATTTATGTAGAATTATAGTTTGCTCTTCTTATGTAAAATATGTGGCTGTTGTGCATGTTGTGCAAACACCGCCTCTTTTATGTGAACGCGCCCGTCGCTGGATTGGATATCCCTGGGTTGACTGAACTAGTTGTTAACCACCTTCGTGACACAGGTTATAATGTGGGACAGCGGTTGTTAGGTTAGGTGAAGCCGGGTAACTGAAATAAATCTAGGGCATGTTGATCTTGAGTCGTAGTACAGGCCTCTGGTCTTTAATATACAACCAAACAAAAAAAAACTATACACTCAGATATGTTCTTAGTCACACACACTGTATTCTCACAAGTAGAGGACATGCAAGGACACACTGAGATCTTCACATATATCCTTTCAGACGCACGCACGCACACACACACGCGCACACACAACACACACACACACACACACACACACACACACACACACACACACACACACACACACACACACACACACACACACACACACACAGTCAGCTCTGTGTGCGTGTGTTGACAGTTCTGTCAGCTCATGGTAGCACCATCAGGCTCCCTGCTGTCCTGTGAATGGGTCACTTCTTATCGCTCGGTCACATCGCCTTATTTCTATTGAGTCTGGAGTGCCACAGTAGTTGGATAGTGTAGTAATGCTCCGACTCCAGCTCCTTAGTGGTTAGTCTCGCATTGCCAGACCTATCTCCACAGTGCTGCAGAGTAAAGTCAGGCTACCCCACACATAAGTACTGGGATAGGAGAAAAAAACAGCTCTGGGTTGTTTGCATTTCTTTAAACCAATCACAATCGTCTTGGCTGGCAGTAAGCTCCGGACACTGAGACGGTGCCTCTGCAAAATTGCAAAAACATTTTCACGCCGCAAAAGAAAAGGCTACATTCAAAATTAAATGAAGCTCTCTGTTAACATAATACAGTAACGTGAACTATTTAAATTAGCTGGATACGTACGTACTTTGCTCTTACAGTGTATTGCCCCGTGTACTTCGTCCACATCCCCACTAATCAGTCCCAAAATGTCTCAGTTACATAGTAAACATATTCTTTGTAAATCTGTACAATCATTCAGTGAAATAACCAAGCAGGCCTGCCTTGTTGCACAATCCAAATTTTCCTAAAAACTTGCCTTTTTCCGCATTTAGCTTGCTAGCTCCAAGTTTGTTGTTGTTTCCCGAAGCGCACAGAGTTTGAGAACGGGGGACATTCTAAAACGCTTAATGTGAAAAAGCTTAACGTGGTTTAGATCAATCATCACCAAATTTCTCATGGCCATATATTGTCATGAACACTTAAGCCTGTCAAAAAAACTAAACCAAAATCCAACGATTATAGAAGTTATCTCACGTTAACGTTTTCTTCTTCATTGGCGCCTATGGTGAGGAAAAAGCTTAACGTGGTTTAATGTACCTAAACAATGATCAATGATTACCAATAATTCTCTCTCATATTGCTCCTCATAACCACTGAAAACTGTCAAAAAATCTAACCCAAAGTCCAATTATTATGGACGTTATCTGACATTAAGCGTTTCTGCTTCATTAAGGCTATTGTAAGGAAAAAGCTTAATGTGGAAAAGCTAAACGTGGTTTAATGTACCTAAACAATTGCTTGAAGCAATATGAGAGAGAAATTTGGTGATGATTGATCATTTACTGTAGGTACATTAAAGGTGCAATATGTAATACTGACAGCTAGTGTTTGAAATAGTTACAGCAGTACAAATTCAAAATAATGGAGAGAGTCATCTCCCTCGCCCCCTCCTCCCCAGACTCCAAGTTCACGGAGGTTGCCAGGCTGAGACCGCAGCATCCACAACAATGTTGCTAGACGCTTGTCTCACACAGCCAGACATTACTTCACAGCACAGCGGAGTAGCTAACGTTAGATGCTGGCTATATTGACAGTCATAAAAACCTGTGCTTATGCGGAGCTCTGTACCCAACTGACAGACACACTTTTTCGGCTTAGAATTACAGAAGGAACCGCTAAAAACACAACAACCTCGCTGTCCTCTCCACACGCCAGACAGACACACTTCCTCAGCTTAGAATTACGATAGGAACCGCTAAAAATAACACTACCTTGCCATCCTCTCCACCCGACGGAACACACTTTATTGGCTTAGAATTACGGCAACAATCGCTTCCCGATTTACAGTCCCACTCTCTTGGCTTCAAATAAATCAGGCTACTGCCACTGAACAGGCTACATGTTGTTAACAGCCGTGGCCCGCCTGACTGGTCCTCCGGTAACGTTAGCAGTTAGCAGGGTTAGCATGGCAGCGTTAGCCAGGACCAGTCGGGATCACTTTGCTGGCTGTGTCTCAATTGTTTTTCCGAGTAACCAACTCAGGTACTCTAGCTATATAATTCAATGTGAGTAGCTACACAAATGTTGAAATTACATAAAATGCCCGTCCCTTGTAGCCGTGATAAATTAGCCTGAAGCTAATGGTTACCTGTTCCGGAGGAAATTAGCCAACTCGGCATCCTTTTGGGGTCTAAGCTGTCTCCATCTTACAAATACATCTCCATTACCAGGGGTTTGTTACGTCTCTGGTCACGCAACTGTTAGAAACATGCCTTTTTTTTTAGGTCGGGTAGAATCTTGATCCTGTTAGTTTGTTTGCTGCTTTCATGGCTGTAACCTCACAGCTGTAGCGCGCTGGGTTTATGTGTTTACGGGTATATCTGGCAACCTGTCCTGGCTGTCAAACTGGGCAGTTGATAACAACACACAGGCCAAAACACAAACAGAAATTCCGTCATGGAACGGAAATTTCAATAGGAGAAAATACTGGCATTAGCATTGTTGTCAGAAAAGATAGAATTTCAACTTAGCACGTTTCCTTAATGTCTGATGACAAATGGTGGTCATTTTTGGATTTATTACAGTAAATATATTACATATTGGACCTTTAAACCACGTCAGCTTTTTTCACGTTAAGCGTTTTAGAATGTCCCGAGAACGGCAACACACACAGAGCAGCGGTGGACATCTTTCACGCAATGATCCTAGAAATGTACTTTAGTTGAACCAGACTACTCAGTGGCTGATGCCTGACTGGTGATGTGGTAAAAATAACATACTAAGCCAGCATGCTACAGTTACAGAAATGTAAAATTTTTAGCAGTTATGATGAAGTAAATGTCAATAAAGTCTTTGCTGTCAACAGAAATGTCTCAGGTCCTGTGCTTTTATGCTGATGCTGTGCTTTGTAGACTGGGAAATGTCCCAGTTGGGGAAAGTCTGTCCCTAGTGACTAATGGTTGGTCTTCTAGCCCACTGGTATTCAGGTCACCCCCCCTCCGTCTCTTTCTGTATTGTATGTCTATGTTGTTTTGTATGCCTCGCTTTAAAACCAATTGCCCTCTGGTGACAAAATAAAGTTGAAAACGTATACATAGATACAGTTTTTGGTGTTAATAGTGAATCCTTATATACTTCAAAAATACTACATGAGATATAAACTGTTTTGTTATTGGTTATGTATTATTAAACCGTAATAACAGTAATTCACTACTAATACCACACTGTAATAATACTCTGTTACAGTAAAAGTCCTGCATTGAAAATGTTACTCATGAAAATCATGAAAATGTAGTTAAAGTGCTAAAAGTAAAAGTACTACTTAAGCTGTCAAATGAGTGGAGTAAAAAGTACAATATTTCTCTCTGAAATGTAACAGAGTAGAAGTAGAAAGTGGCATGAAAAGAAAGGACTCAAGTTATATACAAGTACCTCAACATTTGTACTTAAGTACAGTACTTGAGAAAATGTACTTTGTTACATTCCATTACTGGTAAGTTTGTAAAAATGTAAATAATTCTTTGTCTGAATGATGTACAGCCAGGAGGAATTGTTTTTTTCCCCTGTATTACATGTATTCCCTTGGGGAAATGTATAATCTGATTCAACTGTTTTTCTATTTATTTTTCTTAAATAAATTATTAAATAAATGTAACTTGTTTTATGCCATTTTAACTGTGTAATACTCTCAAAAGACATGTAGGAGCTATTCCTACTTCTGGCCATGGTTGTGCTTGTTAATTTGAGATGCAAGACTTGCAAATAGAGTGAAAATGAGCCCACAGTGAGTAACAATGTGACAGGAGCAAAACACGCTCAAAAATTGCTTGGGTTTCATTAATATTTGCTACTATGCAAACTAGTATGAAACAGTTTTTCAAGTTATATGGTCAGAAACCAAAGTATTGGAAAAATAGAAAGTCAACGGATCCCCAACGTTCACAAAGAACATGAATGTCTGCACTAGCTTGGTCCTACCATACTCTGGTCCATTTCATTTGTACAGAGAGTCTGGCCACTCTCCATTGACAAGTGTTAACTTCCTTGAAGGCGGGTACTCTGTTGATGTTTAAAACTATTGGATCTGCCCACAGCCACTCTGGATCTGCCATAACCAATCGCTAACGTTTGGTCGTGACGTCAGCTTAGCATCACTAGCGTTAGCCTTAGCCAACTACTTCACCACTAACGAAGCGAGCTGTAAAATCTAACTTTCCCCGAACCCCGTGGGGAGGAGGGCCACAACATTATGGCCACCAACACAACTCAGCAAATATTGTTCTTGCCCGGGCTTTAACTTCTGGATATTCGGCAGCGTTGCCACAACGGACCGAATGGCTTTACTCGCATCTTTCTCCGCCGCCATTACGGAACTACAACTCAAACTAGCGCACAACCTCAACGTCATCGTTCTCAGCCACTCCCTCTGTTCTCTTATTGGAAGATTTGGCCGGAGAAAACCCAAGAATATACCGCAAACCCAGACAGAGTACTGAAGGAAAATGAAAATTGAGCGGAAGTACGTAGGAGGGCGGAGTCAGGCTATGTCTGCACCACATTGCATGGCAATCTATTGGACAATTCTCAAGACATTTCACTCTGAACCACAAATGTCAACCTGCTGGTGGCGCTACTGTAGATGAAAAGTCAGGGGATCACCAAAGTTCATCCTCTGGGGAATATCTGAACACAATTTCACAACAATCCATCCAATGGCTTTTTGTGATATTTTAGTCTGGACCGAAGTGGTGGACTAAAAAGTATGAGCTTTAAAGGAGGGTTCCATTGTATTGTTATATTCTGAACACAGTATCAGTGAACATTGCTGCAAAACTGTGAACTTGTAATTGTTTGGCATAAAAATGGTTCAACCTATAGTCATAGGTGTCATGTTCTTGTTTTCTGATTCAAGCACTTGCAGTTTTACTGGTGTTTCTGCAACTGTCAGTCAAACTACTGTGTCTAGCACTGGCACGTGAAACTGGAAATGTCAAAAATAAAAATCTAGAGGGACTTTCCTTCCTGAGAAAGTCCTCCCAGATACTGGTAGTTCAGCTCAGCAAATATTAAAGCTTGTATGAGTTGGATATTCTTAAAAAATAATCTCTATAAAAATGTTGGTGATTATAACTTGAAACATATGTCAGCGTTTCAGCGTCTCAGCGTCAAGTGTTTGCTTTTGGCTGAATTAATGCAAACATACTGCTATTGGTCTCAGATTTAGCAGTTGGTTAGTCAGCTCCAAGTACAGCCAGGAGTGCTGTGCATTGATGTGACCCTGGAAATACCCTGGCCCCCACAGACCCCAGCAGGGCCCTTTGCATGCAAAGTAAGGAGAGATAGAGACATATACTGTAGTACTGTATATATAGAGGGAGACAGAGAGCCTGCTAATGTATTTAGTAGCCAGTCCTCATTTAAAAAAAAAAAACCCTTAATGACTTTAATTGATCTTTATTAGCTTCAATTAGAGAGGGACACTAGGGGGAAAACAAGGTTGTGATTTCTGCAGACAGATCAGGTGAGCAGAGAGATAGAGAGAGCAAGAGAGAGAGAGAGAGAGAGAGAGAGAGAGAGAGAGAGAGAGAGCAAGAGAGAGACAGAGTGAGACAGAGCGAGACAGAGAGAGAGCAAGAGAGAGACAGAGCGAGACAGAGAGGGAGAGAGAGAGAGAGAGAGACAGAGAAAGAACAAGAGAGGGAAAGAGAGGGAGAGAGAGAGACAGAGAGAGAACAAGAGAGAGAGTGAGAGAGAGAGAGAGCAAGAGAGAGAGAGCGAGAGAGAGGGAGAGATGTACCAACTGAAAAAGAAAAAGGACAGAGAGAATAATTGTAGATTTTTTGGGATTTGAATTTGTTTGTTACATTTAGTCTTTTGAGTTAACAATGCCCATTACAAATAAAGTAAAATCAGTTAGCATAGATAGATAGATAGATAGATAGATAGATAGATAGATAGATAGATAGATAGATAGATAGATAGATAGATAGATAGATAGATAGAGTTTAATGGACAACAAATTGTTTCAAACTTTATTGCATTGTTCAGCTGAAGTCGGGTATATCTGTGGAAACACTTCAAACATTTCATTTACGACGGCATCACCCGAATATGTCGAATAACAACAACAAACAAAAACAGACTGGAAGGCGAGTCCTTCTCCCCAAAGCGTTCAGGCAGCCTCCCACTGCAGATTCAGACCACCTGTATGTTGCTATGGAGGGTTTACTGCTGCATATATGTGACCACACTGAGTCTTCAAGAATACCTAATTAAAGCATATGGGAAAAGTGCTTGAGCTCTGCTACAATGTGCCTTCACATCCAGTTCATTGAGCCTGTGCTGTATAAACCAGCGCAAGCTGCAGCCCAGTTCAGTCATATTGTCCATTTTGACAATATGCCGGTATTTGAGTGGCTTGACTGTTACATTAATAATGGCCAAATAAGCCACTGTTGATTGTTTTAATTTAAAAAAAGAATTTACACTTTTGCACTTTTTTTTAATTTTCTTTGTTGTACCGAAAACCCCAAACTGAGGTACATTCCAAATCAGCAATTTTGTGCACAGATACACCCCTAATATATTTATAGATAGATAGATAGATAGATAGATAGATATATAGATAGATAGATAGATAGATAGATAGATAGATAGATAGATAGATAGATAGATAGATAGATAGATGGATAAATAGATAAACAGATAAATAAATAGATAAATACTTGTCTCGACAACATATCACAAATGAACTAGCCTGAGAAGCCAGCACCATTGGCAGGGCTCAATCCAAGGGGCGGGATAAACGGTTGTCTTTCAAATTCTCTCTGCACGCAATAGGATAGCTCTACAACCAACCAGAGCAACGCTAGTTGATAGATTAAATGTATCCTGTCGGCAAAACTCTGAACACATCTTCCTTTTTTAAGAATGACTTCAGTGCCGTTCTTTGTTCTTTTCTCAAAGAAAAGCTTAACTCCAAGTCTTCCAGAGTCGCGGCCAAAGTCGATTCCAAAGACCGCTGTTCACCAGCAGCAGCAGCAGCCATCTTCTTTGTTTTCAAGTAGCAGGGAATTCATGCATCATTATGTTAAGCCCGCCCACTGACTCTATACACGATGTGATTGGCCTGGCTATAGTTTGGTTTTTCCAGCTCGCAAGCCAACGGAGAGTTGCTAGACTGACCCTGGCTGCAAATTACATTTGCTGCTGCTAGGGTGTGTCTAGATTTCTAGGCTACAAATGAACCACACTGTACAAAGAATAGTGCAAAAAAACAAGCACTAACATAACAGTAAAAAAAAGTATGACCTTGTGTGCAAAGTGTGCAAATTCCTGACACAACATGGATAGAATTGTATTAATTTGTAGTCCAGAAAAGTCAGTGAATATTTGTGATATTTACAAATAGGCCACTTCAGTTTAAATATATCACAATGTGTTTACCAGCTTAAATCCCAAATTCTTGGCATCCATGGTGTCTTCCAGCCCAACTGTAGCTAATAACCTCTTCTTTTTTTGTGCATTTTAGCCTCCACTGACAGTGACAGTAGAGACAGACAGGAAACATAGAGACAGAGAAGGTCCCATCCAGAATCAAAGCTCAGTGTTACAGTATGTGTCTTAACCGCCAGGCTTAAAGTAAACTCTCACAGCCAAACAGCGTGTAGTACATATTCTGAGTCTGAGAAATGCTCCAATTTACATTAGAAGACATGCAGGCCATGACTATCACTGCAAACACCAATGTCTTACTGGTTTGTTTGAGATAGAATACTAATCAAATCATTTCCTGTCATTTACATCTGTTTATATATTTTTATCCAACATATTGATCTTTACTAGTAAATTAATGTAATAGTGTAAAATCAATTACAACCAATGCATAACATTTTTTGCAAGTAACTATTTTCCACAAATAAAAAGGTGGATGAAGCAAATACAGTACAATCTAGCCAGTGCTAGAGTGGAAATGTCTGCCTCCACCCCAACCCCAACCCTCCAGTCCCCTCATCCAGCCCACCGTCCATCCTTTCCTCTTCCCAGCACTGTGTTTGTGTTTCTAGGGGGAGCTGGCTGACCCCTGACCCCTGGCTAATGAGAGCGATAACGAGGATTAAAAGGGGGTGACTGGAAGGTGTCTGAGAGTGGGGTTTAAACAATTACACTGGGCTGCCAACATGCCTTTCTTCATGACTCAGGAAATTACAGTCTTCATCTCCCCTCCTCCCCACACACACTCTTTCAGTCGCCACACAAAAGAAAGGGCTTATGGAAAATAATAAATTATCTCAGGGCCACGCTAACTTGGATGTAAATCGCCGGGCAATTATGTTTTAATAGCCCTTTAAGAGAATGAGTAATTGGGCTGACACTACTGGGGTTGATCAGGCTCACCCGTCTGTCTTCCTTTGTGCCCGCTGGAAGCGAGCTCTGGGCCCGTGTGTCGGTCAGCCTGCAGGATGACTGTATGGCAGTCAGTCAGCTTAAAAAACACTATAACTGTGACATCAGGGAATCTGGATGACTATTATCATCATGCTTAAATTAGAACATTAGTGTGGGAAAGTTGGTACTCTTATTATTGGCCAATTCTTTGTCTGTTAATGGCAAACTAAACTTTATATAAATAGTAAGGGTGTAACGCAAAGCTACAATCTATATCTGTGTATTTCCCCAAAATACCAGAAGTTGTTGGAAATAGTCTAGAATGCCTCATTTTCCATGACGAATTATTTACGCCCATTTATCCTCCTCATATGTGTACAGTATAAGTTTAGCTGCTAACAAAACACACACAAAAACAAAAAACAAACAAAGTATAATCATTTGTATTTAACCTCATTGCCAAAACAACTGAAATTTCAGTCCAATTAAAATTAGTGTAAATGCTTATGGTACAAGTGGAAATGAAAAGATTTGGAAGGCTGTTGACAAGAAAATGATGCCACTGACAACATGTGCCATAATAGCTTACTGGACCATCCTGTATAATTTAAATTATAGTACAAATTTGAGGTTGTGCAAGCAGTGGAAGGAGGTCCAGATAAAAATAAAGTTGGTTAGAAGTGTCCATGAAGTGTGCATCTCAAAGGTGAGTGCAAAGCGGGGGTTACTTTGCAAGCACTTTGAGTCAGTTTCCTGTCTACTGTCAAAGTGGCTTAGCCTAGAAATCTAGACACACCCTAGCAGCAGCAAATGTAATTTTCAGCCAGGGGGTCTAGCAACTCTCCGTTGGCTTGCGAGCTGGAAAAGCCAAACTCTAGTCAGGCCAATCACATCGTGTATAGAGTTGGTGGGCGGGCTTAACATAATGACGACAGAGTTGCGACGGTTCTGCGTGAATTCCCTGCTACTTGAAAACGAAGAAGATGGCTGCTGCTGCTGCTGGTGAACGGTCTTTGGAATCGGTTTTGGCTGCGACTCTGGAAGACTTGGAGTTAAGCTTTTCTTTGAGAAAAGAACAAAGAACGGCACTGAAGTCATTCTTAAAAAAGGAAGATGTGTTCGGAGTTTTGCCGACCGGATACGGCAAAAGTTGAATCTCTCAACTAGCGTTGCTCTGGTTGGTTGTAGAGCTATCCTATTGCGTGCAGAGGGAATTTGAAAGAAAACAGTTTATCCCGCCCCTCGGATTGAGCCATGCCAATGGTGAGTTCCCAGACCCAACATCTGGATGTGGGTCTGGCTTGTCAGGCTAAAAGTGGCTGGCTTCAGTATTGGATCATGAGGTAAAAGTAACACCAGTTTAACATCAGTCAAGCAAATCTGGTAAAAAATGATAAAAACTTTGAAATAAAAACAAATCTACATCTGCTTATATTTAGTATAAATCACATTTTGACTAGTCAGTCAAAGTTTGATGCCAGACCTATCTCCACGGTGCTGTGTCAGAGCTAGAGTATAGTCAGGCAACACCGCTCATCTATTCTGGGATAGGGGAAAAACCGATCACAACCGTCCTAGGCGGCAGATGAAGCTACGGTGCCCTTGCACCGTAGAAAGCGGAGATAGCAGAAGGGGAGGGACTTGTCAGGCTTAATCACAGCAATGTACATCTGTTGAGCCAGACTACATTTTGGCAAACATATTTCCATCATTAAAAGTCATGCTGCTTTGGCTACTAGCAGTTCCTGTTTGCACTATACAGACAACAATTTGGATTTACAGACCTTTAACGTACAGTATAATCAAAGATTCTGGCATCACTGTGAAGAGTTTGCATAATGTCTTTGTGTTTCTTTGTGTTCCGACTCTGCTGGATTTTTCTACCGGGCACGTCTGTGCTACGTTCTGGTTTTGTTCCGTCTTCCGTCACGTGCCATACCACACCAGTAGCGTCTCAGAAGCGGAGCGTCTTGCTGCCTGACTCGCATATTGTATTGTCTCTACAAGTACTTCACAGAACAATCCCGTGTTTATTAAACTAGTATCTACCTTCCACTCCACTCACTCCTGTAATTAAACTCCATGCCTTGTCTTTTCTGGCCTTATAAAAAGGATCTGTGGTGTCTATTATTTTTATTATTATTTTAGTTTTCCCACCTCCAAGATGAATCTCTCGTCGTCCGTGGTGTTGTAAAGGAGACATAAACGGTATTGGGGGGGTGTCTTTTGGTAAATTGACTGGATAAACTCGCTCTTTCGCTTCCTGCCTGGCTGCGTGAACGGCCCTCGGCTTGCGTGAAAATAGACCTGGCGCGTATCTTTAGCGGAGTGGAGAGCCGCTTAACGCACACTTCTGGGTGGTGGAATTTCAAGCATTGACTTGAATGTGGTCGCAGTGCCTCTGGAACGCATCACAGACGCAGCCGTTGGAAAATAGGTGTCTGACAAGAAGTGGCAAATTCTGTCATGTCAAGAAAATACAGTACATACATCAAAAAATAATATTACTGCAAATATTTGTATCTTTTTAGAGCACATTATCTTCTCATATTTGAATAATGCATTTATATAAATTTACAGTTTTATAATTTTTATGTCAACAACATGTATATGATCGGTGTAAGTCATGTATGTAGGTGGGTTTTGCTGTATGTAATAGAAACAAATACACCCCCCCCCCCCCCCCCCACACACACACACACACACACACACACACACACACAGGTGAGCAATAGACCCTGGCCAGCTCCCTTTGACCTTTGCCCTCTGGCCCAGACTGTGACCTGTGGCTGATCGCCGTGTGTCTTGATTTGCCCTGTACGGGGGGAAATGGAGGCAGGATCGATGTGAGCATGCAAGAGATCACAACAGGCCAAACCTGGTGAGTCGAAAACCACCAAACTAGAATGTAACACAAACAGCAGGGGAAGGAGGAGCGAAAAAATGAAAGAAAAATGAGAGGAAAAAGGAGAAAATACTGATAGAAGCCAAAGCATAGAGGTGATCTGAGGCTAGACCGAGTCTGTCACACTAGGATGAAATAATCTAAATCCTTGGCAGGATGTCGGACCTTACTGCGATGAACTAACAAATTGTGAGATAAACCTATATTTATCTCCTCTACTTTCATCTCGGGAGGAAGACAAACCTGGTAAGAAATTGATCAGATGAGCATCTGTTAGGCTTGGCAACAGTCACAAGTCTGCAGAGACGGTTTTTACACCCCATTTTTCACTCTCATCTCCATTACTGTCAACGCTGTACAGGCTCTTAAAGGACTGTTTCACAGTAAAAGTAGAAACAAAGAGCTGTATATGCAAATGCAGCTACTGTACTGCACCTCAGTTCTTCCCCGTGTTGGTGGTCCCTTTTAGATAGAGTTAATTCCTGCAGCCACAGTAAGTGCTTCACATGGACAATTTGTGCAGTGAATGTCTACAGGAGTAATGGAGTTAAAGAGTAAAATGTTTTTTTTCCTGTGATGATACCTCGTTATGCAAAAACGAAATGCTATCTATATCTAACAGCAGCATAATCCTTAGTATATCTTTACAGAAACATAACTGGGGTCAACTAACAGTATGTATTCTAAATAGTCCATACTGAGACCAACATTATAGAACTGCTAGCAAAAGGGTAGGATGCCCTGTTTGTGGATCGCTCAGATTATTTTAGTTCAATTGGGTTTACAATAGTCTCACATTGCATAAACTTCATCCACGGCACGGAAGAAGTCTGATTAGTCCACACAGCATTATGGGATAGGAGAAAAACGTGCTCTGGTTTATTTATTTCTTTAAACCAATCACATTGTCTTGGATGCTGAACGGAGCAATGGCGCCTCTTCAAAATAGCCTCTGGAAGGAACTTGTTTTGGTGGAACATGTGTACGTTCAAAAGTAGTTTTAGTCGTGAAACAGAAAACTCAGATTGGACAGATAGTCTAGCTAGCTGTCTGGATTTACCCTGCAGAGATCTGAGGAGCAGTTAACCATAGTCCTCACAAATCCACCGGAGTTTAGAATTACAACACAAAGAAAGCGGAAGGGGAAGGACATCCGGCCGAAAAGTGAGAAATCCAGCAGAATTTCCGGCTGCACCTTAACAATGCCGGAAATGAAACGTCGATATAGACAAGATGAACAACCAGCACAGCCTCTAGGGGCCACTGGCGAGATCTTATGCTCTGTATGTGTGTTCAGACCACAGACTGTATATACATATGGACTACGCATCTCCACTTCCTCCCACTGTACAAAAATAAAGCCAAAATATCCCGGAGCCAGAGTGGTGATTGGGCGGTGGAGCTATGGCCTCCAAGTCCCGCCCATATACCCGCCCAACTAATCGCGAGTCAATTACAGCTGTCAATCATGACGTTACACCCCGTTGTTATAGCATTAAATAGTCAATTAAAACCAAATTTATTTAAATGGACACTTGAAAATACTTCAGCATGATAAAAACTATCTACGAAACCATCTTTGGTCTCTTGCACATAATTGATTGGCCACCACAGTGCATTGCTGGATGACACTTTTTTAATGCAAAAATGGATCCAGGTTAAGGTTTTTATCAAACAACCCTTTGTTTTTTTTGGGTCAAGACTAGAGATGTCCCAGTATCGGAAAAGCCTCCGATACTGCCTAAAATGCTGGTATCGGTACTGGAGTTCATGCACCAGTCTGATACCACGTAATTTAGCCCTGAAGAAAATGTACTTTAAAGTAATTTATTTATGTTCTTTTTTCTGTTACGATTGAATGTCCAACTGGATAATTCATTGTCTGTTCATGTTTTACAAAGAGTTTAACCTTAGCCAGGCCGTACAACAACGATAGCAATCATATCACATCCATTCAGGGATAGTATCGGATCAGTACTTGGCATCGGCCGATACACAATCAGGTATCAGAATCGGTATTGGGAAGAAAAAAATGGTATCGGACCATCTCTAGTCAAGACCCCCCTTGTGCCAATGCAGCGGTGCCACTGAAATGAATGAGATGGCTACATTTTTGTACTGCACAAAAGTTGTAGGGACGTGGTCAGGTACATGGACAGAGTATAGAGCGCAGAACTTTGACACAAATTAAATACACAGTTAACATTTTATTGATAATTTCAGTATTAATATTTTGTATCGTACCATGTTGATGAAAACAAATCTGGACTGCATTATGTTTCTTACAAAACATACTGTATTTGCTGTTGCAAATGAGTGGTATACAGTACAACGGTAATATCTAGGAGAAGGGGTTGGCATTTGGCATCATCGTGATATACAGAGATAAAATGAAACACTTCATGAAAGCGCATTTTGATGATGTGGACATTGTCAAAGAGGAGCATTCACCATATCAAAGTGGATCATACTGATACTTGATAAAGGTCCTTTATGCACTCACAGAGTCTTCCACATCCTATGCTACTGAGCACCTGCCGATATGTGCCTGTCTTTCTCAGTGTGTGTCTGTGTATCCTTCTTTCTCTCGCTCCCATCTTCTCTGTGTTCCTCACTGAGGCGCTTTTATTTTCTCCTGAGCGGCTCCGTCACCCATGTCGCTGGGGGACAAGGAGAACGTGGCGTTTTCGATGGATCAAAAATTTACGAGCAATTAAAAGTCGGCCGACGCCCGGCATCCATCAGCACTGCGTGCTGCTGCCAGGCTGGGTAAGGGGGATTCGCAGTAAACCACAGGCTATATACTTTTATATCTGTTTTCTCTCCAAAGAGGGAAGGTTATGGCAAAATTATGTTTTACTGTCCCTGGTTTCTGGCGCGATGTAGACATCTTTCACAGAACAGGCTCGTTGGAGGTCAGAGCCCCTGGAAAGGAGGCAGGGATAGAGAAATATGTGTGTGTGTTAAAGTGCATGGTTTGTTTTTATGTTGGGTGATTTTTTTAAACCAGTGACAGAAGCCTTTAACACAATAGGAATAACATAGTATCTGCTGCTCTGGTCGATCAATTACCGAGGGAAGAGTGACCTAATTACTCTGTTGTTTGTTACTGCAGAGCTCTGATTTATTTCCCTATGCTGATGTAATTTCAACACAGAGTCTTCCTCTTCAATAAAGGCAGCGAGACACATTTGTTTTGTATCCGAATACACACACACACTCATGCACAATGATCCATTGCGACACACCTAATACACAAAAAAGCATGCAAACCCTCATACATCAACACAGTCACTCTTTCACTTTCTCTGGCTCCTCATGACAGGCCCAGACTCATTTGCATCCTTAATTGTGTTGTAATGTACTTTTAATTTGAAAATGGAGGCAATTAATTATTTTGATATGGAACAAAATGCCGCAAATGTAAACATTCTAATAGTTCTCTGTGAACAGAGTATCATTTTTCAAAAGAGGGATTGAATCTTATCTCATTTCTTAATGCCATACATAGGATTTTTTTTTCTTTTGTAAGATACCGTTTTACCACTTATGCATTCTCCTTGATACTCACTTTGTCTTTTTCAGAAAGGGCAGCGTGTCTTTGATCTTTTCTAACGCTGTTATTTTCTATCAAAATCTCCTACAGGATAATTTCTGTAGGAGCACCTATGCTATCAGAAGAGATTACATGAAATTAAGCCTGTTTGGACATTCTGCTTCTACTCCCTACGTCATCCCCAGACGCAAGCAGCTAACACCAGACTCTCCACTTTCTATTTCTGGGTCAGAGAAGCTTCAAGTGGAGATGTGAATCGCAGATTAATTTTTTTTTTTTTGCCTCCGCCAACCATGTGATCAATAGGTGTCAGTGTTCAAAGGATAGCAAGCATTGCTGGAGGAGAGGAGAGTTGGGGGATATTAATTTGTACAGGCCAGGGAAAAAACTGACACTTTCGCTCCCTCAACCTGATAAACTCACCACAGACAGGAACAGGATGGATGCGTGCTATTTTTTCCCCTCCTTTCACCCATTTCCATCACCTTTTCCTCCTCATTCCCTTTCGCTACTCTCTCTCTCTGACCCACACACACACACGCACACACACACACACACACACACACACACACACACACACACACCCAGCCCTATCTCTTTCACTCTCTCCCTTCTGATTCTCCTGAGGGTGCTGGGAGCTGGCTGACATCACAGCCGGCCTGGCAACCAGCCTATAAATTATGAGTGACAAGTCTTTGGACCAATAAAAGCAGCACCATATTTCATGCACAGTAAATCTGATTGCAGATTGCTCTGGCGTGTGGTGGCTGACATGTTTATTGCCGTCATGGCGGTGGGAGCTGAGGGTGAAGGGGAGCAGGGGGGTCGCTCCCCAACCCCAACACAAGAGTTTCTATGCCTCCCAGTCTATATGGAGGTCAAACAGATGGGAACTCTGGGATGCGGGCGACCCTTTCCACCCACACACACACCCACACATACATTCATTCACTCACTCACACACACACATCAATGCCAACCCAACATCTATAAGGTAGCTATTTTTCCTTCATCTTTTACAAAGCCATGCCACTGCAACCATCTGTCCACAATCCGCACATGCTCCCTGTGGAACCTTTTAAAAAGGTTATATCTCCATTGATTTTTAATGTTTACAGCAAGACCATGTAACTTTTAAAAGAAGAACTATCACATCTTACAAATGTAAATAAGATAAGATTTGGATTGTGTGAAGATGACAATGTTAAAAGGAACATGATGCTGCGTTATTGTCGCACCACAGACAGACTTTTAAAAGGGAGACAGATTTTTGAATGTTTTCAACATTGCTTCACACTCTTTTATAAATGATCTCATAACTTGGCGATCAGTTCACCTAGTGGTGATCTCGAGTAACCATGATCAACAATTTAATAATAGAAACGACTGCCCAACCCTAGTACACACCAGCCACCTTGTGGAGTGTTGCATCTTTAAAGACATCACCACCAGCTAACACAAGATGTGTCCTACAGTCAGAGGAAGAAGTTGAGGTTGAGTCGCCAGGGTGTGCCCATCTGGGGAACTAATTATATTAAACTGCTGCTTTCCTGCAGCATTGCCGTTATACTATACGTTACACTACACCTATCCCCGCAACTGTCACTTAGGCCGCAGTGAACAGAGGCCAAGAGCCTAATGCACTGCAACTTACAAAAACAAATGTGAAATGTGCAAATAGACAAGGGAATGAAGAAACACTTATAAAGCATTACAAAACATGCTGCAAGTACCGAAACACTCCAATTCAAAAGGCAAGACAACAGACGTTTCCAGGGGACACAAAAAACTGATGAATACATCGACCACTTGTCAACAATGTTTGAAAATGAGTTATCAGTGACACCCAGGAAAGACTGGGTGACAATCACAAAAAGAGCGGTGAGGACTGGAGAGTCAGTGATAACGGCAACCGGGACAGAATGGGCTGGCAACCCAATCTGTCCTCTGTGTGGGGGACACCAACATAAGCTATGATGAATCTAATGGAAAGATACCCCCAGGGGTGCCCGAGAGGGGGGGAGGATGAGTACCCCAGTCGGACGGACAAAACGCCATTAGACCCATGCAATGAACAAACGACTATAAGCCAGCAGTGTGCATGTGGCAAAATCTGCAAGAACGATCACGGCTTGAAGATCCACCAAGCGAGGATGAAGTGTTTGGGGGGAGCAGGAGCAACATAACGCACAGGTATCCAACCTAATGAGACGCAGGAGGTGCCAGGCCTGGAGTCACCCCATAGTGCCCGGAACCTCCAAGTGTTGCAAACTGATCCCTCCAACCTCAAGTCCGACAGGAGGTGGATCAAATGGCCTGCAGCTAACATGACTTCAATATGGATGTTGTTTGACAAAGATGTTAACCAAATTCTGGAGGCAACGGTGAAGCAAGAGGCCGAGAGGAGACTACAAACCATGACCACAATCATTGTCAGCATCACAGCTGAACAGTTCGGAGAGGAGAAGAAGAAAGGATGTAGAACACCATACTCAAGAACCAAAGTGAGGCGAGGATCCACAACATCAGGCAGGAGATAAAAGAGCTGAAGGCACAGTACAAGGAGGCAGGAGAAAAGGAACACATTGGCTTGGCCCAGCTAATGTGCATTCAAAGGAAAAAGATCAGTGTCCTCCTCCGGGCAGAGTAACATCGGAGACGGCGCTGAGAAAGGGCCTGAAAACGAGCTGCCTATATTGCCAACCCCCCAAGTTCACCAAGGAGTTGCTGGGGCAGAAGCACAGCGGGAATATGGCCTGCTCGCAGGAGGACATAGACCAGCATCTGGAAAAGACCTACAGCGACCCAGAGAGAGAGAGCAGGAGTTGGGAGTGTGCAACAGCCTGATTGACCCTCCAACACCGGACCTGCAGTTTGACATTTCAGAGCTGCAGTTAGAGGAAGTCAGAGAGGTTGTCTGCAAAGCAAGGGCAAGCTCAGCTCCAGCACCAAGCAGCACCTCGTACAAAGTGTACAATAACTGTCCCAGGCTCCTGCTGCATCTGTGGAAGATCCTGCAAGTATTCTGGAGGAGGGGGAAGATCCCGGAACAGTGAGAGTGGCCAAAGGGGTGTGGATACCGAAAGAGGAAAATTCTACACAGTTAGACCAGTTCCGAATCATCTCCCTGCTGTGTGTCGAGGCGGAGAGTAGCCAAGTAGGGTGGCCTTTCTGGCATGCCAGGCTGTCTGAAGCACACTGGTGTAGTGACACAGCTCATAAGGGAGGCCAGAAAGAACAAGGGCAACCTATCAGTGCTTTGGCTCGATCTGGCAAATGCATACGGCTCCATTCCACACAAGCTGGTGCAACTTATACTGACCAAATATCACGTCCCTAGCAGAATCAGAGACCACATCGCTGATTACTACAGCAACTTCAGGATGAGGGTCTCTTCGGGAGCAATAACATCAAGGTGGCGATCGGCATCATCACAGGGTGCACTCTTTGTGTCACTGTTCTCCCTAGCCATGAACATGCTCATAAAGTCTGCTGAACCGGAGTGAAGAGGGCATAGGATGAATTCCACTCAACAGCAACTGCCCATCAGGGCATTCATTACAGTCACCACAGAATCTGTCTCAGGCTGCCGGTGGATTCTACAGGGGCTTGAAAAGCTGGTGAAATAGGCTTAATGCATTTTAAACCAATCAAATCCAGATCTATGGTACTGAGAAAAGGTAAGGTGGAGGACAATTTCTGTTTCAACATCGCAGACACAACCATCCCAACCATCACAGAAAAGCTAGAAGAGCTAGTGCTGGAGGAGGTGAGAGCAGCAGTGGAGGATACTAGAACCTGCAAGTTGGTGGGAATGAAGCAACAGGGAGATTGGACGAGATGGGAAAAGGCAGTTGAGAGGAAAGTGACCTGGGCAGAGCTCTGGAAAGCTGAGCCACACTGTATCAAATTTCTTATCCAAGCAGTGTATGATGTGCTTCCAAGTCCATCAAACCTGCAGGTATGGGGCAAAGCAGAGACACCAGCGTGTTCCCTGTGCTCTAAGCGAGGAACCCTGGAGCACATCCTCAGCTGCTGCAAAAAGGCACTTGGAGAAGGACGGTACTAACAGAGGCATGACCAGGTCCTGAAAACCATCGCTGAATCCATCAGTGCAGGAATTGAGTGGGCAAAGCGATTCCACGCATGCCATCACCTTTGTCAGAGCCGGGGAGCACCTGTCAAGAGAACACCAGCAGGCATCCTGACAACTGCGAGGGACTGGCAGCTGTTGGCAGATCTCGAACGGCAGCTGAAGTTTCCCAACCATATTGTAGCCACCACCCTGTGGCCAGACATTGTCCTTGTGTCTGAGCTCACCATGCAAGCTGTGCTAATGAAGCTGACAGTCCCATGGGAAGACCGCTTGGAAGAGGCCTTTGAAAAGAAGATAACCAAGTACGCAGGACTGGTCAGCGACTGTCAACAGGCTGGATGGAGAGCAAGGTGTCTCCCAGTAGAGGTAGGGTGTAAGGGGATTCGCAGGTCGTTCCTTGGCCGGAGCCTTCAGTTAATTGGGAATCAAGGGCGAGAGGAAGAGGAGAGCCATCCAGGAGAGCCAGCCAGTTCCACCGATGCAGCAGAAAGAGCCTCAAGATGGCTGTGGCCAAGAAGAGGGGAGCCATGGAGTTATGTGAAGCTATCTATCTGGACACAAGCTAGGGTCTGATCAGCCCCGGCTGGGTCGCCTGGAGGAGGATGTATGATGTGTAGAGACCCGAAACACCCAATGATTCCAGGAACAGCACTGAGGATGTGTCCAGAGGCATCAGTAGATGTATTTGCACAAATCAATTCAGTGCTGCTTTGGCACCACACTTGAAAAATTGTATCAGCAATGTGGTATGTTTTTTCCTCAGTTTTTCTTGATGAAATTTGAATTTGTAGATGCCCTCTTTCTTTAATCTATTTTGCAATGCTGGCTATCACTGCTAATGCTTACTATTGGTCCATTATATATATATATATATATATATATATATATATATATATATATATATATATATATATATATATATATATTAAAACAAACATGAAATGATGAAATTCAATTCACTTTTTATAACAAAACCAAAAATCTTTTTCTGTGCGCCTGAAGACTGTTCTAGGGAATAGGACAAGTTATTTAATAAACTGCCTAAATCACCATTGAGTCAACTGGCAACAACGTGTCAAAAATGTACAATAGACATATATAATCATCTGATGAATCAAACCACAAACTAGCTAACAACTGATGCCTAATACACCTACAGAATCCAAAGAAAATATCACTAACTTCCCACTATAACCTGCAAGCATTCAGTGTTATCTTCAATTTTCTTTAACATGGATCCTCTCATTACAGATATCACATCTAATCTTTAATGTATTGTAACAACCTCGTTGATGGTAAGTGACCCTATTCTCATTGCACTGTCGGGTCGATCTGTCCGTCTCCATGCAATAAAGCATTCTTCATAATTAGCGTGGCCGCTGCAGAATGATCTGGGCATTACTAGTCCTCAGCAACAGCCCCTAAATGGACAGATTTCAACAGATGCCCGCTGGTGTGATCGGCATCATTATATTTTAATTAATCCATTCTTCTCACAGCAACATAGTAATTACAATCTATTTTATGACACGGCATGCTGTGAAAAAAATGGAGGAGAGAAACAGAAAGGCAGAGAGAGGGAATACTAGCCAGAAAAGGGAAAATAAGGGGAGAGGAAGGATGGGAAAAAGAAACTACAAAGAGAGGACAGGACAGTAAATTAGAGGCAGGATGAGAAAGAGGAGATGTTAAGGTGAGTGAGACAGAGAGCAGAGGAAAAACATCACAAATGCTATGACTGATTACCGATATGTCATTGCCCGGCTGACATTGTAAAAGCATTGTAAAAGCGTTTATACGATGTCTGGAGGAGCACAGGGCTTACTCTCTCTCTCCTTCCCTCCCTCCCTTCCAGATTCATGCTTCATACAGTCAGAGGGAGAAGCTCCATTTCCTCCAGCCTCTGTCTATATAAATCAGAGCAGGTCCGGACACTCAGACACGCTGTGGGTGTGATAATTACATTAGAGGATTACAATGACACTCCTCCCCGGACAAGATCACCTGTCTCAACTGCCATAAAACAGCTGCTTTTTGTGGTTGAAGCGCTTTATATGAGGAGTGTGTAGGTGTGTGTGCACATTAAAGTGGCGTGCCTGCACATGGCAAATGAACAAGTGGAAGATGACGACGCCTGTGTGATCCATCGCGGACTGTTTACTTGAGTAAACTTGTAATAAGTACCACCTGAGTTCTGTTACTTGCAGCTGCCCTTAATTTAAATTCAATATATTATTTTAAACAAGCAGTTCAGTGGTTACAGTGTAACAGTGGCTCAAAATGAAAGCTTAAAGGCTCTCTAGGTGGTATGTAGATGAAAATGTTATGGTATTTAATTTACCTGAAATTATCCCACTTAGAGATCATATAGGGATAATTACTGTAATCATACATAATCATACACAACCATACACAGTTAAACTACTCAATCATGAATCTTCCCATATGGGGAAATATCTTCAGGGGGTCTGTGACATGTAACATAAACAAACAGTTTAGGCAAATATGTCCACACTTAGCATGCCATGCACCATACACTGCACAACACTAGTGTAGCATAATTAAAAGCTTTCTAAAGCATTATTAGTATCATCTAATAAGTAGTACACCTATAACGTAGTATCTGAATGTGTTTTTAAGAGGTTATTGATTTGAAATTTGATTTGAAAGAAAAACCGTTCAAAGTCCCAAATAATCAGTTAGTGTAATCCAGTGGCTGATTAATGGTAGGAGTTAGCAAAAAAGAAGATAGCCCCGCAAATTATGGTTTCACAGGGGGTTACAGTATGTGCCAGTCTTCTTGGGAGGGAGCAGTAACTTCCTGGAATCTGTGCTGGTTGCCTGGCAGCATCATGGTGGTCAGGAAGTTACTGCTCCTGGCCAAGAAATAGTCTGGCACATTAACAACTGTAAAACCCCAACTTATCATTTTTAAACTTTGGTTTTTGTATCGGATTAAACATACGAGATATGACGAGGATTGTTTCCAATCTTTATGCTAAACTAAGCTAAGCTAAACAGCTACTGTAGCCTTATATTTACTATATATACATGAGAGTGATATCAATCTTCCCAGCTAAAGTAACTCTCAGTAAGAAAGTTAATAAGCGTATTTCCCAAAATGTCGAACTATGCAAAGAGACAAAATCAAACTTGATTGGCACATGTTGCTTAGATAGCCATAGCAACAAGTAATCAAGGGTTTCAGCCAAGCTTGGTAGCTAACTTTGCTTTTAAAGAACAGAACTATCGATATGTAAATTGGTGGATTAATAAACCGATCAGTTTGTATGTTAAGTCTCACTTAAAAAGTGGGCAGAATGCTAGGCTTAAACGTAACCCCAATAATAATAGCACATGTTCAAAACTACTGAATGTATCACTGTACCTATGGTGAACATGGTATCCTGCTGCGTTGATGTTCCATCCAGGCTCTTTGGGATCGGGGATCTTTGCTGTCTTGGCGATCAGATGCTGAACATCCCTCCACGTCAGCTCAGGACTGGGGCAAGAAACATGAAACAGAATATCATCAAACACAACCTTCCATCGGCCCATGTTCTACACCGCCTGAAACTACAGAGGAAACACTTCAACTCTGCATGATACTCTGAAAAGAAACAGCAGGGAGCTCAACCTGGGCTTTAGTCTTGTGTAGAAAACTGGAGAACTGTTTTATGGGGCCTACAGCACATTCTATCAGGTACCAATGTAATGCTTATACTGTATTAGTACTAAGGTTTATTGATACATAAACTGCTGCGATGAGACACTGCCATGCTTTTTACAGCTGGTCCTCTAGACATAAAAGCACCTGTTTAAGTCAAGCTTACGGTTTTCATAATGGTGTCACTAAAAAACTGTGAATCCAACAAAGATTATTTGAGACTTTAACAAAAGAGCCTAGAAAGTCGAATGAAGAAAAAGTCTCCTTTTTAATCCTAGTCAGGGGAATTCTAATAGAGCGGACTCAAGTGTCATGTCAAGCAATATACTAATGGAATCCAATTAAGACCTTTAAACTGCGCCGAGAGCTGGAGGATATTAGCTCAGTTTTCTATAACAAAAGACCAAAGGGCCGTCAACGAGGGCTTTTTCAGGATATAAAAAGCATAAAGGAAATTGGGTTTTTCTGCTTTATCCACTCATTATTGTTCCCTAAGAAAATGAGTTGAATGGAGTATAAGAAAACTGCTTGGCCACCCGTTCTGAATAGCCTTTTTCTCTTTCTGAGAAGAAATGCCTCCACTGTTTGCATAACATCTGTACACGGACAGTCGTTTCTCCAGCACAGAAGAACAGAACAAAAGGTGATCAAACGTGTGCCACATTTGAAAGGTAGGGCTGGGTATCGCCAGTGATTTCCTGAATTGATGCAAATCTGATTCACTAGGTCCCGATTCGATTACATTTCCGGTTCAATTCAATATAAATTAGGTTAGGGAAATTTCAGTTAACAATACCAATTTAGCTTGGATATAAACGAGATTCTCAGAGAACTTGTGCTGTAAATTGTACAAGAAAGAAGCAACCCTCCAATACTTTTTTTAGTTAATGTCTGCACAAAGATGTGAAGAAAAGTCACCGCAAACAATAATATCAGGCACACATATACAGTAAACACATATATTCCATTCACGTATTGGAAAAAACGAAGCAGAACAAAAGCGAGGAGAGAAGCTTTCATTAGCAGCATAAAACAAAAACCCGGGCAAGCAGCGAGCGCAGGCAGCTAAAACAACATGATAGGAACAATACCAGTAGCACTAATAATAGACGGATAGAATGAAACAAAACACAACGCACAAACAATTATTTTAAGCTTTGATTTCAAAGGGATTGGAGTGTGTGTGTGTGTGTGTGTGTGTGTGTGTGTGTGTGTGTAGGGGGGGGGGAACAGGCTTTGTACTTTTGAACTGTTGCTGCTCACTGCATGCATCTGTGTGTATGAGTGTGGGTTGTGTATTATATATTAGCAGCGGCAGTGTGATTCCGTTATGTGCACTCCCCCACCTCCATCAGCACTACCAGCACCATCACCCCTCTGGTGGAATCAGAGAAACCCCCGCGGCCCTGGCTGGTTTGCATAAAGCAAACAAAATTAAATTTGCTTTGCTAAATCAAAGCATGTATGGTATTCCAAGCCGCTCTCTCTGGGACAAATTACTTCAAACGGCCTCCTTTGTATCATAACAGAATAAAAAAAAAAGAATCAGCCCAATCAGCGGCTCTCCAAAACCCTCGACTCGGGAATTAATTATTGAACTGAGGGCTTTTCTCTCTCCTAGCAGTCCGCGACACAGATCTATTTATTTTGGATAAGTCGTTTTGCTCCTAAAAACACACTGCTGGCTGAGAACCCAGTTTACTGCTATCTCTCCCTCAATGTTTTCAATCCTCTTTGCTGCACAGCCCCTGAAGGGACGTGTGAATAGGTTTAGGCCACCAAATTAATCTGAAAAACCCCACGACCAGCATCCACCATCATGCTGGTTAAACAGAAGTATTGCTTCTGCTGTAATGGACTTAGGATAAACTGAGCTGTTAACTTGTGAGGTTTCTTTCTCATAGAGTTGGCATTTCATCCCTCTGCACTACCTCTTTGTATCAATGCTAGGCCGTGTGTTTTCTCTCTTCCTGTTTATGGAATTTGACATGCAGCCTAAGTAGAAGAATATGTGCTAAAGCAAAGGATTCTTTAAAGTGCTCATATTATGCTCATTTTCAGGTTCATAATTGTAATTTGAGACTGTATCAGAATAGGTTTACATGGTTTAATTTTCAAAAAACACCATATTTTTGTTGTACTGCACATTGCTGCAGCTCTTTTCATCCTGTGTCAGGTCTCTGTTTTAGCTACAGAGTGAGACCTCTTAACTTCTGTAAGAGCTTTGTTGTCAGTTGCACATGAGCAGTAACTAGGTAAGGATTACATGAGCTAGTTAGCTGTTTCTCCAACTTCGGCCTGTACAAGGCAGGATTAGCTGGGAGACTTCTTCTCAACGAGGACGCACGTCCAACTTTGTGTGGAATACCTGCAGAACAGGGACATGTAAGTAGTTCTATACAATTTATTTTGTAGATTAGGGTGAATTCATGTGTGTTGCCATTGAGAACGAGCTAGCATGCTAACGGTTAGCCCCCTAGGCCCTCGTTTCGGCAAGTTACGTAGGAAGCCGTGCAGATTTTGACCAGCTCACCCGGAGACTGAAGGCAGGACACATTCAGAAACCGTATCTCACTAAACAGCATGGATGGTTTTTTTTCAAAGTTTGTATGCGTGTGGAAGCACCAGAGACACAAAATAACACACATTGATGATAGGCTCACTGGCCTATAGGTAAGAAAAGGTAGCCATCCACAGATACAGTCCATACTAAGGATTCACTGTGCCACATGTGTTAACATTAAAACATGATTTATAAAATCATACCAACAATTATTTAATTGCTTAGTATTCTATGCACTAAAGAGGTATGTATAAAGGCTTTAGGTCGGCCACATGTTATTGTAGGTCCAGTTTAATATGTAACTTCATTTTATACAATATGTTGTAGGAAGACCCCCGCTTTAAGACAATTTCCAGAGTTAATTGTTTCTATTTACTGTAGCAATCCCTCTAATTATTTATGACCAGGATCAGGCCTGTTCATTTTAATACATGTATTGGACTTCAATAGCTCCTATGTTTTTCAGCAAGATTTCTGCATATATCCATATGCAAACCTACGCCCTTGCAATTGGTAACTATCGTGAATGGTTACCAAAGGTGAACTCAACGTGAAAGATTTGCATTTCCACTCTGCTACCAAATCCACTGACCACATTGATTCAATTAAAATGAATTGATTTCCCTCCAAAATTGGACTTTTTAAAATCCTGGTCGTACCAAGTCTTTAAACTGAAATGGATTAGAAAACACTGGACAGATTTCTTCCTTCCTTCCCGACAGGTGACTCACAAAAGCTAAAGTAATGAAACACTGACATAGGACAAACATTCAACTCATGGGTGCAAGAAATAACACTACAATACTTTGAACCTCGGAAGGATCGACAGCAACAGAAGGAATAGAACTGACATCACTGTTACAAAGATAATACAACTAAAGCATGTTGTCCAGCACACCCATGAACACAACTGGGCTGCAGCTCACAGGAGATTGGGACAGAGTGCAACAATATATGAGCCTCCTCCAGACTCTCACAGCCCTCATCCCCTCGCCAAGGCCCACAAAGCAGCACAGCAGCCGTCACAGTGAGCACACAACTGTTTACAAATCCCCAGTTAATAGGATCAGGCCTCATTGACTGAGCCGCTCCGATGTGTCTGATGTAATCTATTAGCTGTATGATAGTCAGTGTCTCAGTCCAATCGATAACCCTGGGCCTTCATATTGCTCCACTGTGGACTGTTACTCCTCTTTAGTGCTGCTTAGAATGCAGGCTTAGTAACTATAAAGTATGTGTGTGTGTGTGTGTGAGTGTGTGTGCAGAGATTTGTGTCCATCTACTTGTGTGTCAGATCATGCACTTGTGAATTTCTGAGTTTTAATGTTGAAGTGTGTGTGTGTTTGTATGTGTGAGTCGGTCCTATCAGCAGCCGTTGCTAGTTGCTAGTTTAGTCGACAAAAGATGACTTTAAGCCGGGTACAGGGTACAGCGAGCTGCTGGTCGTTTCAACAGATATTACAGTTAAAGCTTTAGCGCGTGATATTAATGAACATCCGTTACATTCAAGCCATTGTCAAATGAGTTGATACAAAGCTAATGAAGACAATTAGCTCCACACAACTCTCTCTGTATTTCTCAGTACTAGTGCAGTGCCCGTTAAAAATGTGCCTGTGGTATTGCTGCTTCTAGAATTCATCAAAACCAAATTGTGCCCCAAAATTACTTACAGAAGGACCCCAAACCACTTAATATGCAACTCCACTGTACAGCCTACTACTGACTTACAGTGTAGGTTACTTCTACATCAGAGGCAGACATTGTACTATTGTATTCACCTAACAGAGAACGCTGCAGATTCAGAATGTAATCACAAAATATCACAATGAAAACATGGAGTAATCAGACATTAGTGTCATGGACTCATGGCAGTGCGCTACCCACCCGACCCATGAGAGCTAATCAGCACCTATCTGCATTCATCAACCACCAGAACCGGACCGCGTGTGTGTGTGTGTGTGTGTGTGTGTGTGTGTGTGTGTGTGTGTGTGTGTGTGTGTGTGTGTGTGTGTGTGTGTGTGTGTGTGTGTGTGTGTGTGTGTGTGTGTGTGTGTGTGTGTGTGTGCGCAGAGAGAGAGAGAGAGAGAGACGTTATCTTGTGTCATATGATCGTTTATCGTAATCTGGTTGTGCTTTGCATGTGTGGGATTCTGAAACGTCCTTAAATTCGGGAATTGTCGTTTGTTTATTCAAAGTCAAAGACAGTCCAAAGTAGTGCTACTTTGTGGGTCTGAGGTGTATGTCACATTTTAGCTGCTCTCTGTCTCTGGTCCTCAGGGTGAGAGGGGGAGTGGCCAGTGGCTAGAGCGGCAAAAGCCAATGGGTGCTTCTTTTACCTATATATTTAACGATATATTTTGAATTTCTAATCCAAACAACGTAAAACTTGGCACCGCACTTACTCGTGCCTGTAGCAAGACACCTGTCAAGATTGAAATCCATCGGACTAACGGTTCTAGAGATATGCGCATAACACACACACACACACACACACACACACACACACAGACAGACAGACAGTTCCTGCAATTTATAGATAGATGACTCATGTTCACAAGATTGTGTCGTCCGGCGACTTACGCACGCAGAAAATCGAGTGAAGAGAATTACAGCTTATAAAGAGTCCGTCATGTTTTTTTAATCCTCTATTTCCTCCTTGGTTACAAGCAACTGTGTGGAGTAGGGGTGGAGGAGGTGCGCGATCACGGAAGGCCTGTATCATGTGGATGCGTCGATAGTGTTGTTGTCATTACTTAGAATTCCTCAAAAAGTGAGCATCATGCGGTGACGACAGTTAAGTTTAGCTACCAAAACGAACACGCGTTTCCTGGGTGAAAGTCTTTGGTTTTCACCGGAAAGCAAACTCCGCTCCCTGGCTTGTGTATGCAAATGTGTATGCAAAGTACGGCAGTTTGTATATGTGCAATGTTAATCATAAAACATACCTACTGTAGCTGGCAGATGTTAATGCTGTAACACTTTAATGCATGAATGCATGTGGGAATTGCGTGTGTCTGTGTTGTATAATTATGCTGACATTTGTAATATCCACGCACCTATAATACACGGGTGTATTGCTGTACAATGGTGCATATGTGTGTATTAATGCGGCGGCTTTAGAGTACATGGCATGTCTGGAAGTGCATGTTTGTGCATCCATGAGCGTGCGCTGTGTTTGTGTGTGTCGGAGTGTGTCTGTAGCTGGTGTAACTGGGTTTCCAATTATGTTGAACCACAGGCCGGATCAATGCTAGTCCTCTGTGTGCAGGAATGAGCAGCCCTGGGCCCTCAGAGCATGCCCACAAATAATTTATCACTCACACTAGGCCCAGGCAGAGAGGAGGAGGAGGAGACAGTGAGTGCAAGGACAAAGTGTCCAGCCCAGGGGAAAGAACGCACAAGATGGGCAATGGAGGGGACACAAAGATGGAGGGGTGAAGAAAGAGAGGGAGAGATCAGGACTCAGAGGGAAACACTGTCAGCTCCCGATCATTTAGAAGCATCACACTCACATTTCTTTCTGGTAAACAACCATCGAAAATTAAATTCTTCAGGGAGCACTAGCCACATAACTCTTTTGAATACAATATACTGTATGTTTGTCAATGCAGTAAGTAGTAAAAAAAAAAAAAGATGAGAATATGAAACAGGATCAGTCAGTTTTTTCCAGTAATTGCCTTTGTAAATTAGATACCATCCAGTCAATGTCATTTCCTTCTGTTCTGTTCATTAGATAACATTTTTATTTCATTATTCATCAATACTATTTCAAATTGATTATAATGAAACATTTGGATTGAATAACACAATTTCTTTTACTTACAGTTTTTACTCTAAGAATCAGAGTTTCACTGGAGCAGTATATTGTAAGTAGTATAAGTATATACACAGATGGAGCCAATAATATTTTTAGGGATTCATCAGTCAACAAGTCCTCAAAATGAAACAACAACAAATATGTTGTTTGTAACTGCCCTTTAGAACGACACATAGAAGCGTTTTCTGAGATGATGCACCCATTGGCAGGACGGCATTATTTGCCAGTGCCTTCCTGAAAATAATTCGGTTTTATGAAGTGACAAAGCTATGTTTAAAGTTTGTGTAATGTTGTTAGGGTTAGGTTTGGGGTTAGGGTTGGTTTGGTTTGGGTAAAAATTAAGACTTTATTAAGGTAAGGGTACCGTCGACGTCATGGTTACAACCAAACCAACCCTAACCCCAAACCTAACCCTAACAACATTACACAAACTTTAAACATAGCTTTGTCACTTCATAAAACAGAATTATTTTCTTATGTAGTACAAACAGCATTCTGGGATGGGAGGAAAACATGCTCTGGTTTATTGGCATTTCTTTAAACCAATCACAATCGTCTTGGGCGGTGCTAAGCGCCGGACGGAGCCACGGTGCCTCTGCAAAATAGCCACAGGAAGGAACTTGTTTTGGTGGAACATGTGTACGCTCAAAAGTAGTTTTAGTCATGCAACAGAAAACTCAGATTGGACAGATAGTCTAGCTAGCTGTCTGGATTTACCCTGCAGAGATCTGAGGAGCAGTTAACCATAGTCCTCAGAAATCCACCAGAGTTTAGAACGCCAACACAAAGAAAGAGGAAGGAGATAGACATCCGGCCGAAGTGAATGATATCTGGCAGAATTTCCGGCGGCACTGGAGCAATCCCGGAAGTGGAATGTCGTGGATATAATAATAATAATATTAATAATAATACATTTTATTTAAAGGCACGTTTACAGGAATACATAAGAAATTTAAAAGCAGCAAAAAAAGAAATAAAATAAAATAAAATAAAAATAAAAACAATAGAAGGAGAAAGAGGCAGAGCAATTATAGTATAATATAGACTATGGTTACAATAACAACTATGTGGTTAATGTTAGGGAACAATCATGTTCATGGTTAGAAAAGGCAACACTGACTCTTGGTTGGAAAACGGGAAACAAAAACCACGTTCACCTTGAACTCCTCACTAAGTGGACTGTTGTTCTAGATCGTCACTTGACTTACTCCTCTACTCCTGTCATAATTTCCAGAGAGCTTTGTCACTTGATTTTTTTTTGCTTTTGGCCATTTGTTGAAATAAAGAAATGCATTTTTTTTTCTTCAGAAACTTGTTTTAATAAATGGCCCAGGAAATTGGATTGATGTCACATCTGATTAGTAATGAACTTTTAGCAAAAGGAACACCATTGGAGGAGTTTCATTGTTTAGCAGTTTGGTCTTGGTCTGGGAAAAAAAACTAAACTAAGCCATGCAGAGGTGAAGAGGTTTGGTAAAGATGCGTAGAAGCATGTACTTAAGCTTGAAAGAAGACTTTTCGGAGAGTTCAAGCTCAGTGCTGTTTGTAAGGTCTGTATCTGTTCAACACCAGGAATCATACAGCATGAAATATGTGTGTGTGTGTGTTTGTATGATGGACAGTTTGGATCTGTACATTATGAATGTATTTAATGTGTGTATATTTATGTATGTGTGTGACCAACCAGCTTCTTTTGAAATACTCTGATGTTTCTGTGTTATCGTCCTCGCCAGCGGTGGAAGAAGTATTCAGATCCTTTATTTAAGTAAAAGTACTAATGTGTTGCGTTATGAATACTGTAATCACACAATTTCATAAACCGTCTAAACAATACAAATAAAATGTGTACAAGCCTAAAAAGCATGATGTATGTATAAAAGTCCATTTAAACATGGAGACTAGCATCAAAAAAGAGCCAACATCAACTTCAACTCAAACATCAGTAATAGTCTTCACTCCATCATGTATTAGTACATATTGCAGCCACAATAGATTGATGCATTTGCATTCCCCCAAATGCTTGCTTCCTCAAGCTCAGCATGTCTGATATTCTTGTTCATCTCTTTTTTTATTTTACCAGAAACTGAAGGAGATGTAACAGTCAAGCTTGTTAGTCAGCAGGATATAATCTGTTAGTACAAGACAAGCAGCAGTTTAAACCCCACTGCCTCATCCCAGGAAGCACATCTTCTGCTTGGACACTTTGTGTTAAAATCTTCTGCCGAGGCACACCGCAGCTTTAGTTGAAAGGCAGAGAAACTAACACACAGGTGGATATACAGATACAGAGGGGCACAGCAACACCCCCATGTAGAGACAAACACACACACACACATTTTCATAAGACGGCATATCACCCACTGTGTCGTAACTGCACAAAAACACATGTAGATGGACAGAACACAAACTGCTGCAAAACTATATATACACACACACACACACACACACACACACACACACACACACACACACACCCTGTGGAGTGTCAGAGTCCAATGTTCTCTCCGTCTCTGTCCTTAGTCTCTGTCCTTACTTTGTCTCTATTAATCTCACAGTAGCGAGGCATGGACTGGTAAGACGTTCCACATCGCTCTGTAATCTTCTCTTAATGTGATGCACTCTAAGCCTAAGTGAACCCATTTGGAGTGACTGTGAGCAAAAGGAGATTCCTCCCATGTTATCTGAACAAGTGTTACTAATGTCTTTATCAATTAGGCCAAGTCCAATAACTGCATGCCTGCAATCTCCTTTAAATACACTCCACCGGCGTAGCCCTGATTCCTCTGGTTAATGAGTACATGTGTACACAAGCACGTGTGTGTGTGTGTGTGTGTGTGTGTGTGTGTGTGTGTGTGTGTGTGTGTGTGTGTGTGTGTGTGTGTGTGTGTGTGTGTGTGTGTGTGTGTGTGTGTGTGTGTGTGTGTGTGTGTGTGTGTGTGTGTGTGTGTTTGTATGATGGACAGTTTGGATCTGTACATTATGAATGTATTTAATGTGTGTATATTTATGTGTGTGTGTGCGCGCGTGTGTGTGACCAACCAGCTTCTTTTGAAATACTCTGATGATTCTGTGTTATTGTCCTTGCCAGCGGTGGAAGAAGTATTCAGATCCTTTACTTAAGTAAAAGTACTAATGTGTTGTGTTATGAATACTGTAATCACACAATTTCATAAACCGTCTACGGTCTCACGTTAGCTTAGGCTACACATATTTCAATTAGTTTGACACTGTGAGGTTTATAGATTTTACATTTTGGAAAAAGAGTGCTGGTATCAGATCGGTACCCTGAGTCTGGGTCGGAGCTATCGGGGGAGAGAAAATTGATTCAGTTCATGTTTGAATATTTGTAATTTGGTGGCTTGAAAAAGTCCATTTAAACATACATCAATATTTGTAATCTCTGTACTGACAGCTCACTCTGCGCTGGAGGTTTCAGGTTTCTTTGCTGGCTATTGCGTATGAGACAGCGATTGTTTTTTTAGATTAGAGACGTACCTAGTCAAGCTTGCCTGGAATTGGACGTTTGAGTCTCAGATTTCAGGAAAGGGCACAGACATCTCCCCCCTGCCCTAAATATGTAATTATAACAGGTTTTTTTGTTAGAGGACTGGGCTAGGTATAGCAAATTATAAAAGAGCAGAAAACTTCAACAGAAAGCTGTTGAATCATACGTTACACAGGTGCTACATTAGCTAATGTAAAAAAGGCATGCTCGAAAATGCCAAAGATCGTTTCACCGTTATGTTAATATCAGTATCATCACATATAAGTCATATAAAGCCAATGTTTTTTTGTGGGAGGTCATGCATGCCATTGACCTTAAATGCATTTCAAATGAAAGACATCAGCGCAGGAGAAGCCCTCACTGAGGACGAGTGTGTGTGTGCACGTCTGGCACGCAAGTGTTTGAGTTAAGACCAATTAGAGCGAGTGGATTCACTTTTCCGTGTACTCGCTCTCCACTGAAATCATTGGCTGATTACTCCTTAACTCCCTACAGAGAACGTTTTACATATTATTTTTCTTATTCAATTTAATGGACACAGGCAGAAAGAGAGAAAGTGGGAGGAGGGAAGTAAATCAATGGGTATAGAACTGTGTGTACAGATGCACTACATGACTTTTATGCTGTTGATAGCCCCAAGCTGAAATTGTCATATTCTGTAGATAACGTAAAGGGGCAGTGCGTAGGATTTAGGGTGATCAACTTGCAGAAATAAGAGTATATTATTCATAACTTTCCATCAGTGTGTAATCACCTGAAATTCTGAATCGTGTTTGTGTTAGCTTAGGCTACATTTACATCGCTACGTTTTGGTTTTTAAGCGAAGTTTTGAGCCAAAAGCGATCTCCGTGCACACAAGTGTGTTAAGCTCCAGTAGAACTAATCTCCATTTACACCAACACGCCCAAACCGCATAGCTCATCAACTTTCTCGTTCACTGTGCATGAGCGTGCCGGGGGAAACAGGAGGCAGCATGTACATTGCAGGTAGTTGCCATGGTAAAGTTAGTAGCTTAGTCTCAGAGAACGAGACGTCATGACCGATAAGACCCAATCAGGCGGCGAAACATCAGAAGTGTTTTCAAATGTCTCCGTTTTAGGGGCTCTGAAACGCCAGAGCAGGGGGAATGCGAGGTATAAACGTAGCAAAAGATATTTGTTTT
This sequence comes from Zingel zingel, assembly GCA_023566125.1. Taxonomy (NCBI): domain Eukaryota; kingdom Metazoa; phylum Chordata; class Actinopteri; order Perciformes; family Percidae; genus Zingel; species Zingel zingel. Next base: position 35,445,127 of record CM042321.1, on the reverse strand, counting down.
TATACCAAAACGTAGCTATGTAAATGTAGCCTTAGACTGAGCCCTTCTTATCTATGTAGGGAGCGGGTCCTCTTCCACAGAGTCCGCCAGGTTACACCGCCGTGTTTCTACAGTAGCCCAGAATGGACAAACCAAACACTGGGCCGGAGCTCCGTGGTCGGCTCGTGATCTGCGGCGGTAGTTCTATGAAGGTAAAAATGGTGCAAAATGCGAGAGCTTGTAGACTTGGTGTGAGCACTTGTACAATACGATGTGAGAACTTGTAGAACAAAAATCTGAACTTGTATGTCATAGTCACAGAAGGAAAGAAAAAAACACATGAGAGCTAGTAAATACAACTCAGTGATTACAACTTCTCGAATCGGTCACTGCAACTTCGCATGTGCTCTCTTGCATCACAAATCGCTGCGCACTTTGACCTTTGCAACACTTCTTGCGATAAAAAAACAAATCAAATTTTGTAGCTGTAGGACATACTGTAGGCTGTGGAGCTCTGAGCGAGCAGAGGAGGGCTGCTCTCGCCACAAGAGGGTTCATTTAGTGTAGCATGGAAGCTTGGCAGGCTGATTTGCTACTTTATTATGCGAAAAAAACATGTGAAGTTGCAGTGACTGATTCAAGAAGTTGTAATAACTGACTTGTCATTATAATGCAAACTGGACTCCAAAAAATGAATATGAGTAAATTGTGGGTAGCTGTCTTTTTGTATTATGTAAATATCAATTTAAACATTTGTGAAAAATGTTTCTGTGACCCAAGAACACGGGTGTGTGAATATTTTCTCTGTGTGAAAATGTCAACGTACAAGTTCAGATTTTTTCCAAAGTATCGTGTTTTTTCTTTTTCTTTCTGAACTTCAAATTCAGCTCAGGTGTGTGTGCAAATTTTAACATTAGAGTTCAGATTTTTGCTTCGGAGTGCCTCGATTTTCACCCACCGCGAGATGCAATTTTGAAATCTCAACATTTCTAAAAGAGAGAGAGAGAGAGAGAGAGAGAGAGAGAGAGAGAGAGAGAGAGAGAGAGAGAGAGAGAGAGAGAGGGGGGGGGGGGGGGGGGGGGGGGAGTGGGGGTGAGAGCAGAATTGCTTGTTGACCTGCACAGAGAACTGTGCTTCTGGTGTGATCAGCCAGGCTACTGCTTGAGCAAAAATTAACATTGTGGCGTATCACGGTGCTTGTCACCTCCTGTCTGAACCCTGCAGGCCACCGTAGGTTCTCTTATTGTCAACAAGCGGAGGGGTATTCAGTCAGTTGCAATCTGAAACCTCACCTCTAGATGCCACTAAATCCTACAAACTGCTCCTTTAATACTTGTGTGTGTGTGTGTGTGTGTGTGTGTGTGTGTGTGTGTGTGTGTGTGTGTGTGTGTGTGTGTTTATATATATATATATATATATATATATATATATATATATATTACCTTATTTTGGCAGTTTTGTGTGTGACTGTACAAAGCAAAACCACCCTCACCTTTATGAGTTCCACATATAAGCCACTGCTTTATGAAGTTAATTTGTCATATTTTTGACATTTATATAAGAATTGAGAGGCCATACAATCAAATCCATTTCCAACCTGTATTGACAAAGAAGAGTCATTGTACTTTGGATAATATAAGTGGCCCATTATCACTCACAGCATGGAGCACTAGAGCCAGAGAGGATGACTTCTGATGTCTCCTGTAAATAGATAGGGTTTTTACTGCTACTGTGTGGTTGAATGAAAGGCCAAAATAGTTCACCTGATCACAGCACATGGTGAGTGGGGTTTAGGAGGAGACCATCCATCCCTCCAGACAAGCCAAAATAAACTAAACAGGTGTAAAAATCCCAGAACGTGAGGTGGAATCACAGTAAAATCAATAGTTCAGCTCCCGCCGAGCAAATGTATAGAGTGGATGAATGAATGAATGAAAGAAAGAAACATAGAGTGACAGAGAGGCTGACACGGTGATAGAGTGAGCAAACAAACAGTCAGAGACAGACTGACAAACGGGACGAGCGAAGAATTGATTTACCCTGATGGCTTGTTGGACAGGCGTCAAGACGGATGGATGGAGACAAATGGAATCACAGACAGACGGGCCAACACTGTGTCAGCCCGTGACACTCTGACACTGTCAGGGCAGCAAAACACTGAAAGGTATCCTGATAACATAGACAACTACACACTGTATGCCCATTTAGGCTCTCTGCCATTTTATATCAGCATCGTATCCTGCAATATCAACCGTTCCCAGCAGAAAACCATCATATCATATCACATCAGGAATGACAAGTATGATTCTTTTTCAAGTCTGTGCAATTCCATAAACATCTAGTAAATGCATTTTTCCAATTTGCTCACGTTTGTTGATGAATTAACCCTCCTGTTGTCCTACGGTCAAATTTGATATTATATCAGACATTTTGGGTTTCTTTCAACCTAATTTCCCAAAAAACAACACGGATAGTTCCATTCAATGCTCTTTGCACGTGAAATGAAGGATCAGTTCACCAATTGAATATTGGATGTTTTATAAAATGTTATAGCATTTGAAAAAAACTACTGAAATGGTTTTAAAACAGTATCCTAAACTCCGACATAAGTTCCCCTGATGTTAACTATTAGTCAAAAGAATACATAATTGCAGCATTTTAACTCAAACGTCAGATAAGTTTCATATAAATGAAGTTTATTGACTATTAGTTTCCAAAAAAAATAGTGTAAAATGTGTAAATAATAATACGTGGGTAATAAGTTGGCTTTACTGGTGAAAAAAAAGCACAGAAAAAAAAGTATATTTTTGACCTGGGAGGACAACAAGTCGGCAGGAAGACAACACAAGAGTTAACATAGATAACACAAGAGATTGCAAGAAAAGTTTGAGCATTTCTAATTAGACACAGAAAAGCTGAATAGTGTAGTTGCATGAAGAGAAAATCGAGGTGGAGATAATCGTGTGATTGACAGAGGGATTAAATCGGTAATCCCAAAGGTATTTATTAAATGTACACTCATGTCTGTACTGTTACTGTATATACATTTCTTTCAGTGCTTGTGGATGCTATATATGAGGCAGGTTGTTTCTGATGAATGTGATCGGGGGGGGAGAGGGGGGGAGTGGGACTCTAGGTTTGCATAAGGGAAAGAGAGAATGGCAGAATATATGAGCGAGTGTGTTTGTGTGAAATGTGGGGAGAAAGAGTGAGACACAGAATGATCAAGTGTGAGAAACAGAGAAAGGGAAAGACAGAGAAAGACCCAGAAAGATATACAGACAGAGGGAGAGAAACCCGGCTCCATAAAGACGTGAGCAGAATGCTGCCGGATCGGAGCGAGAGGGAGGTGATATATAGTTTAGTCAGTAGCAGCGGGTCACGACAAAGCCTTTAACAGTAATGTCCTGGGAGTCGCCTCGCCCAGGGGACCCGCGCTCCATTTTACAGCCAAGCGACTGAGACGCGGTGGCATGACAGCTGGTGCAGTAAAGCCGGCCTCTAGTACCATCCATAACATGAAGGAGGCGTAGACGCCGCTGATACCTCCACAAAACACCCGGCCCGAGGCCACACCGACAGCTGGCGAGTGGAGAGAGATGAAGAAAAAAAAAAAAAAGAAGGGGGCTCGGGAAATGGTAGGAAGTTGCAGACGAGACAAAGGAGGGAGAGAAGAAGAAAAAAAAGGAGCAAGGAGACATATTTGCAGATTCAGACAGACACAGAAAGAAAGCGGTGGGATCTGAAGATGATCCACATCAAAGGAGGGACTAAGAAAACAAACAGAGAGAAGGGGAAATGGGGAGGAGAGACGAGGTACAGCTCAGAGGCGCAAGGTGCAGAATTTTAATGGAAGAATTCTTTCAACAGTCTCTTTTAGTGTCTCTCTTTTAATTATGACTATATTACCTGGCAAGTCAATTGACAGAAAAAGAATCTTCAATAATTTAATTGAGCAATTGTCATGTCAGTCATGTATTAAACAAAATAATAAAACATTGTGTGTGTCTCTCTCTCTCTGTCTCACATGCGGCGTCATTCACTAATATGTCCGTAGAAATGTACCTACTTTGCGCATAAAATAAGCGCACGCAAAATTACAGACACATTCATGACACGTGTCAATTTTGTTCTTACCACCGTGCGTATGTAAGTGAATCAGAATCATTCTAGTCTTGCATTGCCAGATGTTTCTCCCCCAGCACTGTGTCAGCGCTGCAGTATGGTCCGGCTACACTGCCTATGTATTCTGGGATAGGGGGAAATGCTCTGGCTTGTTTGTATTTCTTTAAACCAATCACAACTGTCCTGAGCGACGCTAAGCCCACATAGCGGCGATAGCGAGAGCGGAGGAACATCTGCTGCGTGAGAGACGCGTCGGATGTCAGGCTTTATCTCAACAATGTACATCCATTATGACTACATTTACACTGCTACGTTTTGGTTTTCGAGCAGAGTGTTGAGCCAAAAGCAATTTTCGTGCACACGTGTTTTTTAGCTCCGGTAGAAGAACTAATCTCCGTTTAAACTGTAACGCCCAAACCGCATATCTCATCAACATTCTCGTATACTGGGCATGAACAGGAGGTTGCATGTATAGACCCTTTGCAACGTGACGTCACGCTCTACTCGCACAAATTATGAACGCCATGACGGACGGCGGAAGAGCTATGCTGTAGACGGACGGCAAGCCAAACGCGTACGTGTTCGTTCGTGTTCTCACATACACAATCTGCAGAGTAATCCTCACCAACAAAAGCATGTGTATGTATTGCCTTTCTGTTTTAAATGACTGATAAATAATAATACAATTATCCTCAACCAGCTAGCTGCCGTGCTAACCAGCTGATCCTGCAAACAGGTCTACCCGATGATGACCCACATAACTATCATCGGTTATTCACTGACCTACATATCCCAAAAAGAAAGTGGTTCCCTTGATCATTTAACTTAACACACATACAAAAAATATTGGTTAAATTAAAGATGACATGGCACGGAAACTAGCTTCAAAAAGGCCAAAAAAACAAGTTAAATGCGGGTCTGCGGAGCGCCTACTCCAGCTAGCCGACCAGCTAGTTGCCAGCTTTGCCCTGCTCGCTAGCTGCTGCCCATCGCGTCGTAATATCCACCGGTCAAATCTATAATATAATAGGCTACAGCGAATATAATCACATATAAGAAGATGGCTAGATGTTACAATTATGTGTGGTTACTACAGATCATATACACTCCGTGATTTACTGTATGTATTAACGTGTGATAGACAATTAATGACTGCACTTCCCAGAGCTGGGATGCGTTCAGGCATCCATTAAAAAAGAACTGGTAAGACTTTTAAAAGCTTTGAGATCAGCACCAGTATATGGGGATATCCCGTTTACCACATAGTGGTATAGATCGTGTGGACTGAAGACGGGCAGACTCGGCGATTTAATGAGGTCTGTGAAAACGGAGGGAGGAAGAAGGTAAGGGTCGGTAACCAATCCTGCAATCTCTGCCCTACCTCGACCGATAACGGCACGACAACTTGTTGTTCAATAGAAGAAGCCATAAAGAAGAAGATGGTATTATTATTACAGTTTATTTAGTGTTATTTATTTTAAACTGATTGACACTAATGAAACTTTCTGCTTGTCTACTACACTGTTTATCTTGTGCTTCCGGTGATACTGCCGTCCGTCATGGCATCGTCACGTGGCCGTGGTCACGTGTTTGCAAAGGGTCTATACTGGTAGTTGCCATGGTAACAATAGTAGCTTAGTCTCAGAGACCGAGATGTCACAACCCAATCAGGCGGCGAAACATTGGCGTCAATGTTGGTGTTGCCAACAGTCTCCGTTTGCGGCCGTTGAGCCTGCAGCACATCGCCGCAGATTCAAAACCAAAACAGGTCAGAAGTGTTTTCAACTGTCTCCAAACTGCCACACGCCCATTTCTCCATATAAGAAAATTAGAGTGCGGATCGGGCCGCATTTTTCTGTCCGAGCCCGACCCGCGTCCGACAGAGCAGTAACCGAGCCCGGCCCGAGCCCGACAGGCATTAAGATATTTATATCCGAGCCCGACCCGAGCCAGTTAAAATCTATTTTTTTTTTCTCATACTAATGACACATGTACGTTTGTAGGAAGGCATTTGGAAATGTCAACAGACGAGCGCATCAGTGCACACGGGGCAACAAGCGCACGTTAACACAGGCGCGCACCTACATAATAAGCATTTTTAAATTTAAAATGTTCAATGCCTTATCGCGCTGATGTGACCGAGCCTGAACCCGAACATCATTTCTAAATATCTGTCCGAACCTGGCCCGGCCCGCCGGGTCCTGTCGGGTCCTGTCAGGCTTGGTTTGGGTATCCATCCTCTAAAGGAAATACGTTTGCCTGGAGGCGGTGAAGTTGTTGTAAGAGACAAGCATGGCCCCCAAATTAGAAAAGCAAAAGAATTTCACGACTGAAGGAATTTAAACAACAGTGTCTGGGGTGGATATGACGCATGCCTTTGGTGTGGGAGATCCGGGTTCAATTCCCACTGCTATGCATTAAACCAATATGTCCCTGAGCAAGACCCTTGTTGCTCCAAAGGCGTGCGGCCTCTGACATATATAGCAATTCTAAGTCGCTTTGGATAAAAGCGTCAGCTAAATGACATGTAATGTAATGTAATGGTGCCAACCTTTCTGTAAAAGAGAGCACAGGAGGGGATATGGGTAATGTGGTCTTAATTATGAAACAGGGTTGGGGACTGAAGCCCCTCAGACAGTAAGCAAACACATTGCCGAAGTGTCCTTGAGCAACACAGTGAGTCCCTACAAAAATCAATAGGGGATCACATTCATTGTTGTAGCATTGTGCAGTATGACACTCACTTTACTTCTAACGCAAGAGCCAGAATCCCTGCAGCGATCGGCGCCGCACTGGATGTACCTGGAAAGTGTGTTACACAGCCATCATCGATGTTGGTCACAGTGACCTGGAGAGACAAACAAACCAAATATGTTACAAGATACAGCTATGTAGATGTCATATCAGTTCATAGAGTAAAACAATGGGTGCATGTGAACTGAAATGGATTTCTGTGGGAGGTTGTAGAGGTAGAAAATCCGGCCGGTGGAGTTCCCACACTGTAGCAGCCACTAGTGCTGGGATGATATGTTTTTGTCCCGGTTCGATTCTTTTACGATACATGGGCCAGATTCAATTTGTATCGCGATTTTCATTTATTGCGATTCTAGGAGTATTGCGATTTTCTTTTTCTTCTCTAACAAAAACTAAAGTTGAATAATACACTTCTAGGGACAATATATCATGAGACATTTCTAAAAACTGAAGAATGCTCATCACATGTCAGTCAGTCTGACATTTATTTCATTTGTACAGAAGTACATAGCATGGATTTTCTGCATTTGGTCTGTTCTGCTGGCAGCGGTACCTTATAAACAGAAAATATTTAGGTGAATCATTGGTAAAAATAACAATAATATTAATTCTGGGGAAAAGAATCCATTTTAAAAATCGTCACAAAAAAAAAAAAAATCACGATACATAGATAGATAGATTTTTTTTCTCCCATGCCTAGCAGCTACTGTATTAGACATTATAAGACGTCAACACAGCTTTACAGTGATGATAATAAAAAAAAAAAAAACGTGTGTCTAGTCTGACCACCTGCTAATGTGAGGCTGAAAAGAGCAGGCATCCAAGCAGACAAAGGTGATATCACACGGATAAAATTGGCCTGTTTCTGTTTCTGTAGCCCTGGAGTTGGCACTGCGTTTCTTCCTAGCTTTTCACTGTTACCTCCGCCATCAACACCTAGGCTTCTTCCTCTCCCTTTTCTCAGCCACTACAGCCATGCTTTACCTCCAATTAACACTTGTTTGCTTCTGTGTGTGCACGTGCGTGTGTGTGTGTGTGTGTGTGCGCCCAGCAGTCACCTAGGTCATTTGGCAGGCCTCTAAAAATATCACACCAGTCGCTGCTCTTTAACAGGCTTCTCACAGCTCACAGGAGCCAAAGAGCAGGGCTGCTAGCACACACACACACACACACACACACACACACACACACACACACACACACACACACACACACATATGCACTCATTAATGATAAACACTGTTGTTAGATGTGTGAGGTGGTACATGCAAACTAACCAGAGGTAGTGGGCCTCCCACGCCGGCCCCTGTCAGAGTGACGGCCATCAGACCGGGGCAAGGCTCGCCGAAGAAGGTGGGCTTCCCTGTTTGAGAGACAGCGCCGATGGCAATGGTGTAGATAGAGTTAACATAACCGTCTGCACCGCAGTGGTCACGCTGCATTCCACCATTACCTGCCGCCCACACAAAGACGCTGCCCTTCCCACCTCGGCCCTGATAACACAAACAGAGGCACGTCAAAGTGAGAGAGCGAGTGAAAAGATGAATTGCATAAAGAATGTTTCCATCTAGCGGTCAGCAGAGCATGTCAAATATCACATATGAAAATATACAGTATATCACACTGTGTGTATTTACATAGGGCTCAATCACAGGGAGGAAAAATAGGTTTCCTTAGTGTAGAAAAAAAAGCCACAATTCAAAGAAAAATATATGTTTTTAAAGTCGCTAATGTTGGGCAAGTTGTTATCTTTTTGTTAGAGTCAGTTAGTGATGGTAACGTTTTACCCTTGATGGAACGTTTGAGAATAGTTATGGTTGTACTGTGTGGATATTAGAGAATTTTGTCATTTTGAACTTACATTTGTTTTTTAGTTATTTAGATATGCTGAAATCTGTTAGTTTCAGCATCATATGGATGACAAAGAATGTGGCCGCACTGCTTTTTCATACTCAATAAATTCACAAGCACAGATTACACAAATCAAACCTGAAACTAAAAGTTAACTAAAGCTATAAAGCACATATGGCAAAAGCTGAAAACCAAAAAGAAAAAAGACGGGCCCCTGGGCTCAGACACGTAAAAGATGACTTTTGACGTTCAATTGAGAAACCATAATAACTGTCATTCAAACCGTCACTGTCACTTCATGAGGGGCGGTGGGACCCTTTGAACCATTGGCCCCTGTGCCAGTGCACAGTATGTCTGCACAGTATGTCTACTAATCCATCCATTGTTTGGAATATATTAACACAATACGATTGTATCACCCATCGACTGGTGGAAAGATAACTTATTTACAGTTTGAATTGGACCAATTTTCAATTATTTCTAAATCCCACTCTAATCCAAAAAACTTGGTATGGACAGTCATTTTGTAAACTCTTGAAAATAAATAGGTTTGCATTTAAACTCATCTACATAATCCCAAAGCTGGACATTTTGTCCTTCTGATCTCAGCTGCACTACCAGTGTGGATGTCTGCATTACATCTGACAGACAGCAGTGTGAACGTGGAGATGAAAGCCGTGCCTTGTGAGTTCCTAGCTGAAGGGCTTGCGCTGTCAGGCTGTGCGGCCCGTCCATCGCGGCCCCGTTGTCCCGCGGGCCCCAACTGCAGACGTAGATGTCTATGAAAGGGATGTTGAAGGTCAGAGCTGTGGCCTCCATGGCATCAGTGACGGAGCCGTCCAACAGGCGGATACCTGAATGGATCCAAAAGGTCACACAGATCAGAGTTCGGAGGGAGGCTTGTGGGGAAAAAAAAACTAACATAAAATGTACCCAAAGAGCATTTATTTCATTCTGGGTCTGCTTCAAAACACACACAAGGACTGGTTTTTTACATTGTAAAAGTGAATGTGATATGCCAACAACACAGTTAATATAGTAACAGAGCTGGGACTAGCTATCACATTCCTGGACATAATGGCTTTTGAAGTCTTACTGGATTATCGGTCACCAAAAGTCCTTTTAGAAACATGTAATCTGTGCTTTCATTTTCTTGTGGAGTGGTGTCAGAAAGAGCTCATTCATTTGCCAATTATCTGCAGTAGAGATTAGTGTTTGGATGTATGTTAAAGACAGTTTCATTCATTTAATTTAATTATAAATTTACTCTTCAATGCATAACATAAAAAAGGAACGTATTTACACCTATTGATGATAACATAATGATAAATAGCATACACATATGCAGTATATATATATATATATATATATATATATATATATATATATATATATATATATATATATATATATATACAGTGAGGAAAATAAGTATTTGAACACCCTGCTATTTTGCAAGTTCTCCCACTTGGAAATCATGGAGAGGTCTGAAATTGTCATCGTAGGTGCATGTCCACTGTGAGAGACATAATCTAAAAACAAAAATCCAGAAATCACAATGTATGATTTTTTAACTATTTATTTGTATGATACAGCTGCAAATAAGTATTTGAACACCTGTCTATCAGCTAGAATTCTGACCCTCAAAGACCTGTTAGTCTGCCTTTAAAATGTCCACCTCCACTCCATTTATTATCCTACATTAGATGCACCAGTTTGAGGTCGTTAGCTGCATAAAGACACCTGTCCACCCCATACAATCAGTAAGAATCCAACTACTAACATGACCAAGACCAAAGAGCTGTCCAAAGACACTAGAGACAAAATTGTACACCTCCACAAGGCTGGAAAGGGCTACGGGGAAATTGCCAAGCAGCTTGGTGAAAAAAGGTCCACTGTTGGAGCAATCATTAGAAAATGGAAGAAGCTAAACATGACTGTCAATCTCCCTCGGACTGGGGCTCCATGCAAGATCTCACCTCATGGGGTCTCAATGATCCTAAGAAAGGTGAGAAATCAGCCCAGGACTACACGGGAGGAGCTGGTCAATGACCTGAAAAGAGCTGGGACCACCGTTTCCAAGGTTACTGTTGGTAATACACTAAGACGTCATGGTTTGAAATCATGCATGGCACGGAAGGTTCCCCTGCTTAAACCAGCACATGTCAAGGCCCGTCTTAAGTTTGCCAATGACCATTTGGATGATCCAGAGGAGTCATGGGAGAAAGTCATGTGGTCAGATGAGACCAAAATAGAACTTTTTGGTCATAATTCCACTAACCGTGTTTGGAGGAAGAAGAATGATGAGTACCATCCCAAGAACACCATCCCTACTGTGAAGCATGGGGGTGGTAGCATCATGCTTTGGGGGTGTTTTTCTGCACATGGGACAGGGCGACTGCACTGTATTAAGGAGAGGATGACCGGGGCCATGTATTGCGAGATTTTGGGGAACAACCTCCTTCCCTCAGTTAGAGCATTGAAGATGGGTCGAGGCTGGGTCTTCCAACATGACAATGACCCGAAGCACACAGCCAGGATAACCAAGGAGTGGCTCTGTAAGAAGCATATCAAGGTTCTGGCGTGGCCTAGCCAGTCTCCAGACCTAAACCCAATAGAGAATCTTTGGAGGGAGCTCAAACTCCGTGTTTCTCAGCGACAGCCCAGAAACCTGACTGATCTAGAGAAGATCTGTGTGGAGGAGTGGGCCAAACTCCCTCCTGCAGTGTGTGCAAACCTGGTGAAGAACTACAGGAAACGTTTGACCTCTGTAATTGCAAACAAAGGCTACTGTACCAAATATTAACATTGATTTTCTCAGGTGTCCAAATACTTATTTGCAGCTGTATCATACAAATAAATAGTTAAAAAATCAAACATTGTGATTTCTGGATTTTTGTTTTTAGATTATGTCTCTCACAGTGGACATGCACCTACGATGACAATTTCAGACCCCTCCATGATTTCCAAGTGGGAGAACCTGCAAAATAGCAGGGTGTTCAAATACTTGTTTTCCTCACTGTATATATATACAGTATGATAACATAACTCTCAGTGACAAACGTAAAATAGAACATAAAAAAAGCTTATGACACATTGAAATGGCTATACTGCTTGGAATACTTGCAATATGACTGCGGCCATACCAGCCAAGTTTTTCATGCAATGTTATATTTTAACATCAGTGAATAACTACAGTGAAATAAAGCTGAGGTTAAGTATTTTTCTTCTATTCACCTCCAGGGAGCCTAGAATGTGTCACACTGATTTAGTACAGTATGCAATTAAAGTTGTGTATAGCAGCCAAAATGACCCAATATGTAGCATACACATAACAGGTGGTTTGAATGATTGAGTATTTCACATTATGTAACGTTTTGTCAGTCCACTACTGAAAAATTGCAACAAAAAGAGGCAGCGGTTCAGGCTCAAGCTAAAAGTGTAAGATATGTGCTCCAACAGAGTGATTGGCCACTTGCTGTAAACACAACATTGAAGTATTACACCTTTTCATTTGAACTTATTAGCAAACAGTTGCATATTTACACATCCAGCAGAATCAGGGCAACATTAGCATTCATTTGTAGCCGTGTTTCTGATGAATGTACTGCACGTCATCAAAAACATTCAGGGCCAGATGTACGTACATTTGTAAATGTAGCGTTTTCAGCGCCATGGCCAACGCAAGAAAGCGCACGCTGTGATACTTCAGCTTACGTCGTATTTACAAAACCTGCAGTTCATCGGTTAGTCAGCGTCTTTCTCCACCCACTATACCGTGAATAGCGCTGTAGCAAAGCGTTAAGTACTGGCGCTATGATACGGCTGAGTGCAGACTGCCATATTCCCACTGCTGATGCTATGACTGTTTGAAATTATCCTGATGCCAATATTTGTAATGTAGCGAGGAGTTTAACAACTGCTGGAATGTGAACGCTGAGTCGGCGATTCAATATCATCTTTGATTTCTTCCAGTAACTGTAATATTGCATGGCTGCTTAATTTGTAATGCTTAATGATTTCGTGTTCACTCAGCTGAAAAAATGTGATCATTGTGGCAAAAATCTTTTCAGCTTGCCCCCCTTGCCTTTGTCTTCGTCTTGCTCGGCGCGCTTTCACGGGCGGTTTTTGTACATACCACGGAATACATAATTAGGCGCACTTTACGCTTCCCCTCCCATATCTTTATGGGAAACTACCACTGTCCCCTTCACCCTCCCATGAATGCATATGCATGACACGGAAAAGCGCAATTTGCCATTTTCAGTCCCTGCGACAGGCAGTCTGTGCTTTTACCTCAGTGCGGCCTGTTTGTACATACCTCGCCATGCTTTTACACGCACTTTGCAAAACAAATACGCCTGAAGTGGGCACAAAAGCGTTAGTACATCTGGCCTTCACTCTCCTTATAGCTCTGTTTTGGTCCCTACCAACTCCCTTCCCATTAGCATTATCAAAGATATTCCTCCAATGGACTTTAGAGTGATGTGATAATTTACTTATAATTAATACAAATAATAATAATAAAGGTAACACTTTACAATAAGGTACACAAAAAAATAGGTAGTTAATGATTAGTTACCGTTTTTGAAAGGGTAGTTACCCCTTTTCAGAAGGGTAGTTACTGTTTTTCAGAAGGGTAGTTACCCTTTTTCAGAAGGGAAACGAATGATTAGTTACCCTTTTCAGAAGGGTAGTTAACTACCCTTTCAAAAACAGCAACTAATCATTAACTACCTATTTTCTTGTGTACCTTATTGTAAAGTGTTACCATAATAAATAATAACATAATAAAAATACTGATTATAACCACTTTAAGACTGCTTAATGTGGCCAATTAGCTGCTAATGCTAAAAACCACACAATCTGCACCACACAGACTCCCCAAACAAAAAATAAAAATAAATCAAATGATATAATATTAAAATCTTACTTTTGCTTTCTTGAATACATTTCCATGTAGTCATATCATTTCAGACATTTATGTCCAGTCCAAATGTCCTTTTTCTAAAGAAAATACATTGAGGGGGATTTCACATGAAATGTAATTATGAGTTTCCACTGAAGAGTATTCTCAGATGAGTTTGAATGGTGATTGTGTTGTAAAATAAAATAAAATGTTTCTTCTTATTGTCTTAATAGATTCTGCTCTCCCATGTATCAAAATGTTTTTCAAATGACAAACATACGTTCATTCAAGCCAATTCATCATGCATAACTTGTGTTCTCTCTGTTGCTTCATCACATTCACATAGTGTAGAGTTTACTTTTAAAACAACATCTAATCTAACCGGAGCACATAAATTCACTGAGAATTCCAAGCACATTTCCCAAACAGTAGAGGTAAAGCTCAGTCAATCCTCATTGTGAAACAACAAGCACGAGTCTCCACAGCACCCAGTAGTTCGACATGCATCTTTCATTTGGGTCTTGCACCTTCATCTCCTGTGTGCCAGACTCTGTCGGGATCAAATAGACTCAGCAAGGTGAAATTAAGACTAACTTAGGAAAGAGATTCCTGGTCTTGCCTTTCCCCTCTTTTTGTCAATTCTGCAAGAGGCTCTCATCAGCCGCTGACAAATGAGGAAGGCTCAAGGGTTAAAGATCACAGAGCTGAGTTCAAATGTCAGAGTTCAACCGAGGGATTCCTCTATTCATGCTCCATGTTTGGTGCTGATAACGCCACCGGCTGAGGCGTTCATACGGCTGTGTTCAGATCTGAGTGCTGTGGGACATTTCTTTTACTCAAACATATCATGTACTCCTCATTAACTTGTGGTTTATAGAACTCTTAGAGTATCCTATAAAAAAAATTAAACTTTGATTTCACATCAGAAAAAGGGCTATCTTGTGTATTCGGTTCATTCGTCCCTCGCCCATGTTACAACCAACACTAAAAAAAACCATTACTGAAGCTCCCTCTAAAAAATGAGCTGTTAAATAGGGTCAGCACGGCTCAGTAGCAGCCAGTCACCGTGTAGTCTGTTGCTGTCACACAAACCCAAAGCATACATTCACACAAAATGAATGACATGTTCTCAGTCTTTTGCTTTATCAAGAAATATTCAGGATCACTTCAATTTTCTAAAGCTGCATCTTAAAGGCTTTCAAACAGACATTTGCTCCACAGTTGATGAGGCTATTTTCAGCTGTAATTTGACACCACAGACAAAATGCTTCTGCCGTTTCTTTTTAGAATACTTATGCTTACAACCAACAAGCATGTAACATGTTAATTTTCATCCAAGCCAAATATGGCACGAGCCCTTTAATTTGCAATGTCATACTAAGTTGTAAAAGGCTTCTTTTTGTCTTATTTTTTATGATTTAACACAAAACAAAAAAAATGTTTGGACTAGTCCTCCCAAAAATGTGTTTAAATTGTATATTTTTCAATAAATTAAATGCATGTTGTTTAACTGTTTTCTGAGGAAAAGCAATATAAGGTTCAAGGTTCAATACGGGTTCAAGGCATGCTGTCAAAAATCTTATTTTATCAACTTCAGGACTTGAAAGGTGAAAAATTGATTAGTTGGTCATCTGCCTCTTTACTTAATTTTTTGTTTACATCAATTCAGAAAGCTACACTGTCCCTCACAAACGAATCCACCTTATTATTGAAGATAATGCTTGTGTTAAGCATTTGTTGTCTAGATTGTAGTTGCTTCATAGTATACTCCAAATGGAAAGTGATTTGTCTACGCGTTTTATTTTTGCATTATCGCACAATAGTGACTACTTTAAAAGAAATTAGTGGCCCTCGACAAGCGTTTTTTAAAATGCTATGTCTTGGCCACTGCAGCACACCCACAATGCACTGCCTCCCACTGTCTTGATAAGCCTGAATTGTTTTCCTCACCTCCGATCCTGGCATTGAAGGCAATACCCACACCGCAGTAGGAGTTGTTGGCCTCCATGGCAACTTCCCCTGCACATCGGGTACCGTGACTGAAACAGAGGGGGAATAAGATGACAGCCACTTACTGAGACTCAATATGCAGAGATGTGAGATTTCTTTGTGTTAGATGTGCTGACCTGAGCACACCCCAAATTAAGCCTGGACAGACAATTACATACAGTACATTCTGATTTTAAGACTGGTACAGGCAAACACCAAGATACTGGAAACTGCAGCTCCAACCAAGGGAAACGTTCTGCAGCGGATTCACTGTTCATACACAGCACTGAAATTATTGAATTTTTGCTCGACACCTCACATATGTTGCTGTTTATTTACTTCATTTTCTAAATGTTTTTAACATATTTTAACATACTTTTGTAATATTACATTGTGAGAGTGTAAAAATCCTTCAGTGGGCAAATTTACCGTTCGTAAACAGACAGTTCACCCCCAAATCCAAAATATATTTTTTTCCTCTTATCTGTAGTGCCATTTATCAATCTAGATTGTTTAGCTGTGAGTTGCCCAGTGTTGGAGATATTGGCCGTAGAGGTGTCTGCCTTCTCTCCAATATAATGGAACTAGATGGCTTGGGTGCTCAAAGCGCCCCATAAAAATACATTTGAAAAACTCAACAGCAACTTTTCTTTTCAGAAATCATGACCCGGTTACTGAAGATAATCCATCCATTTTAACAGGAGGGGAAACTGTTTGACCGGGCAACAGACTTCGACACAACACCTGTTCTGTAAAACCACGGCCAAACCGGACCGAACGTCAGAAGAAATAGAACATGAACTAGTTCATTTTTTTGGGACTGTGAACTTAGTTCAAAATGCAAAGTTATGAACCATGAACGTGAACTTTTTATCTGTGTTGCTGGAATGTAAACTACCCCATATCCAATAAAAATAAACGCTAACATTAGCCTAAACTCCAGTCAGAAATAGTTGACCAGCTTCCACACCGAGGAAAAACTACACAGTGGATATGGCATCATGAATGGGGCTTTTAAAAAAAAAAAAGTAACCTGTAACCCCACAAAATGCAGTTAGCTTATGGAATGCTGCGTGGCCTAACACTGGGTTCGGTTACTGCTGTAAGTTAGTTAGCCCGGACATGCAAATGTTTGCATCTTACTTTAGAGCGGATAAATACACTGTTTAAGCCATTCTTACACTTTCTCTTTTTGGTTTTTGGTTTTAGACAGGCTAATTAAAGGGGCTCTAAGCGTTGTCACGTGTTTTTTTAGGCTACAACATTTTTTGTCACATACAGCAACCTCTCCTCACTATCCGCTAGCTGTCTGTCCCCTGAACTCACTGTAAAAAAACTGCGGCAACCTGCAACACGAAACATAACAAACAGTGTTCCAGCCAATAACCGATAAGAAGAATTTGGGGGTGGGGTTGGGGGGTTAGTGCGCGAAAGCACGGAAGGGAGGGGGAGGGGACGGGATGAGGAGTAGGGAGGAACGAGCTAGCCTTCGTTGTCTTTGACAATACTGCGAATGTCAACAAGAAGTGACGTCACCCAACATCGCTTAGAGCACCTTTAAATCGCTCTGTTCATTGACTCTCCCAAGGATGAAAGGTAGGACAACAGTCATTACCTATTCTCCTCATCTCTGACAGGCATGGGATCATGAGACAGGCCGTGTGAAGAACGCAGGTCAAAACTGGCGAGAGCCTCCTGCAATCCAGACAGAAAACAAATGGAACATAGTGTAACACAATGGAACACTTGACGCACAAAATCACAGTGACATGACAGGAAACGAAGGAATCCCATGAAAAGCTTGTGATACTGGCACTTGAATTAGTCTGACAACATTTTTCTCCTGACTGACAGCAATCACTGTCACTGAGGAGATGCCCGTGACTGTGTCTGTGTGGTTTATGTGTGCCTCATAAAAAGTGAACATGTTTGAATGACTTGTTTGCCAGTGTATATAGGCATAACGGGGAGGAGGATGTCTTGGCAGCAAACCGTACAAGAGCAATTATTATCTCTCTCCAGCCAGGCTTATCCATGCCAGACAATCTGCTCTGACAAAGCACAAGTTGGCCTGTGTGCTTCAAACTGCCTATAGGATTATAAATGACAAGGCAGGAGCAAACAACACTGCCACCCCACATATGCTTTATGGCTAGCCAGTGTAACACCAGCCTGACAGGATAGAACAGCTTTATCACAATACAAATGTTTTATTGTCTCAGGTTTTAAGTAATATAGAAGTTGGGCAGTTTAAAAGAAAGACAATACACAGATTTCGGTCTAATGAAAATCCAAGCATGTTTGTGTAACCAAACAGGACTGATGGGAAACTATGACCTCATAAAAATAGAACTGAATTAGAAATGACATTGCATACCGATCCCTGAGATCTACAGTACTGTACATGAGATCACTAGAATGGTAGTCTATATACACAATGTTCCACTTCCGGGATTGCTGAGGTGCCGCCAGAAATTCTGCCAGATGTCCCTCATTTAGGCCTGATGTCCATTACCTTCCTCCTTCTTTGTGTTAGCGTTCTAAACTCCGGTGGATTTCTGAGGACTATGGTTAACTGCTCCTCAGATCTCTGCAGGGTAAATCCAGACAGCTAGCTAGACTATCTGTCCAATCTGAGTTTTCTGTTGCACGACTAAAACTACTTTTGAACGTACACATGTTCCACCAAAACAAGTTCCTTCCCGAGGCTATTTTGCAGAGGCGCCGTTGCACTTAGCGCCGCCCATGACGATTGTGTGATTGGTTTAAAGACATGCCATTACACCAGAGCACATGTTTCTCCCATCCCAGAATGCTGTGTGGACTAGCAGGACCCTCCTCTGCAGCGCTGTGGAGGAAGGTCTGGCAATGCGATACTACTAGAATGGTAATATTTTACTGCCCGGCTTAAATAACATTTAGCGGAGATCAGTTATTGTTCAAACATCTCATTTTGGGTTTACTTACAAAGTTTTTCTTTAGGTCCTTGTTTGTGTGATCTACACCTGGAAATGACAACAAAAAAACAAAACAAAAAATGTTATAAATATGTCAAAAATCTATTTTTTGAAAACATTTGATGCTCTGGAAAAAGAAGTTTAAAAAATCAACTCCACAGTTTTAATGTTTTGGTGCCTAAGTGCACTCATTTCATTTCATTATTTTCTGTGGAGTCATAAAAGAGCCGTTTCAAGTCATTTGAACTTGCGGTGTGGTAGACAGGCTATTAAAACTGGGAAAATCTGAGTACCCTACTAATTGGTGTAATTAATTTGCCAAAATGTAACGGTGAAGTCTATTTTTCAAAGCAAATGTTGTCAAGATCCAGGCTTTGCTGTGTGAGGTACTGCACCTGACTGACGGATGAGTGACTGAACAAATGGGAATACAATAATCTCTCGTCCCTCAAATTTCAACTGCATTCATTTTGCCATCCGTTTGATTTCTTAGTATTTCCTTCATTCCACACTTTTTCCAGCATATGTATCACTCTTTTTCCACATCAGTTGCCTTTCTTTCACTTGCCCCCTCGCCGTCCTTCCCCTCTCTCCTCACCCCAACCACCACCTCCTCCTCCCCCATCTCTGCTGCATCAGGGCTCCTGTGGTCTCAGCGAAAGACAAACGAATGAGGGCCCCAGGAGGGCTGCGCCTGCTCTGCCAGACATCACTCACACTCTCTCTCAATCTCACACACACACACACACACACACACACAGGACCTGGCAGCCTTTGTCCCATGCAGGCCGTGCCTCCGGGTTGTCATGGTAACCTACAGTCAGTTTTGCCGTTGAGGCCTGATTGTGTTGAGCTCAGGCAAGATGGAGCTGTGAGGATGTAACGTTAATAACGTCTCTGTTCCCAAACTGCCGGCTATTGGCTCGTAGCTAGCGGTAGCTAGTAGCATGACATAATAATTACATCTCCATGGTTCTCTTAATACATTCATTTTACATTATTTTAATAAGCATTTAAACAGGGTGCTGCGTGTGACGTTGTATTACTCTTTTGCGCATGCGGGTCACTTTCAGGCCATGCCCAGTTCATATGTCTGATGCGGGCCACATTTTAAAAAAAATTATGTGAACAGTCAGTCAAAACAATCTGGCAATAAATGGGAATTGAGCATTAATGCCTGCAGTCGGAACGTAGCCTAGGTCTCTCCAACAATGAAGTGTGTCCCCGGCTTTTCTATTCCCTGGGATCAATACAGATTTTTATGAATATGATAAAGTTGCATTCTTTCAACCGCTTTCAACAGCATCTTACGATCTCCATCCACTAAGATGCGGTTCAGAATTAAGATTGTTTTGTCAAAACAACTGCAATTTTATGTATATATCAACTATGGTTGATTTCTTTTTCTATATTCTCAATGGACTAAGAGAAAGGGCTCTCTAGCCAACTTTTAGTCCTTTTCTGAGCCAAGTTGGATTTCCACTATGAACACAAGGCCAAGCGAGCATGCTGGGCTGGTTTTTGCATACTTTTGATCTAAAGAGGTGTACTGAGTGATCCTGCACTATGGGACAATATGATGTCTTCATATTGAATTCAAGTGATTCATTAAAGAGTTATGAAATGCCAGATATATTTTCCAAATCACCCCCTCTCCACCACCCCCTAATGCTGATCTGTTTTGCTTTATAATCTTCCAAATGTATCATCAGTGAAATCAGAAGACTCATTTCCTGTTCTCCAACTCCATCTCTTTTGCTCCAATATGTGTCTTTTTTCAGGTAAATTCTCTATGATGATGCTACTACTTATTTTTATGTATTATGCAATTATGAGCAAAACAATATTTGAGCAAATAATTGAAAATAGTAAAAAAAAAATGTTTGTTGAAAAGCAAACTGACATCAAGGGACTTAACATGCTAAAGTATATAGGTGTTGGTGAAATTATGGCTCAGGAATACTGCATTTGACTAAAATAATACATAAATTACCATTACCATCTTTAAAAGTACAAACAAATGCAATTGGAGATGATTGATTGAACCTCACTGGTTAGATACAACTGAGGATAAGTGAGAGAATAATTTTGTCATTTTGGTGAAACAACCCTTTAATGTTCCCCTGTACATAACGCAGCGAACACAAATGTAACCAAGTCTAATCACCAAGTAGGGAGATCCTCTCCAGCTTTTATAAGAAAGAGTTAAAACCTGAATATATGACTAAAACTCCTTTGGAATTAACTTCTTTTCCAGTTTAGGTGAACGTCTCCTCAGTACATAAATGCAACTCTACAAACATTGGATCTCTGCCGTTACGTGAAAAAAATTGCTTGTCTGCAGGAGGCTGCTTTATTAAGAGTTAATCTTTGTTTCAACTCAATTATAAAAAAGACGCCTTAGTGTGCATTCACGCATGTTCTTGTGCCTCCATGTGTGTGTGTGTGTGTGTGTGTGTGTGTGTGTGTGTGTGTGAGTCGCCTCAGCGTTTAAAAGGTGACACCATCCCTTCTGCAAGTTTGTGATGCAGACATCTTTGCAAATTTACGTCAAGCTGCTCAGGAGGGAACAAGAAACAAGTGAGCAAAGGATGCAGGGAGGAAGAAGTAATGGAGAGGCAACAGAGGGAGGGGAAGGACGTCTGGAACTATAAAATCTGCACCCAAACCCACTTTAGACTGAGAGTGTGTCACTCTGGTACTGAGTGTGTGACACTAGTAACGATGATAACATGTGGTGTGTTGATAATCACGTCACTGGGATAACAGGCATAATAAAAAATAACTGAGCAGAGGCAGGTCTACATGTCCCTGCCTCTGCTCAATTATTTGTATCCCTGGTGGAGACAAAATGTATCCCCCTCCCCCTCAAAGTGATCAACGCTACTTCACTAATAGACCATTATATACCTGAAATAGAAGTATTTTAAACTAAGGAAAGCGCTGTAACGTGAACACATAGTGCCATAGAACAATAAAATCAGAGCGGGACTTGCTGGTTGTATTTAGCCACTGCAGAGCTCTGGGACGCCAGCTACCAGCGGCAGTTGTTTAGCCACCAATAGGTGACTGTGAGCCGGGTACAGGCACCGCCAGATGACGGCCCTTTTAGGGGCCATGGTAGTGGAGTTTAGCCAGAAAATTTGAGCGTCACGCGGCGCTGACAGTTAAATTTAGGCACCAAAATGACTAAGTTTAGGAAAAGGATTGTGGTTAAAACACTCCAGAGGAACGATCAAGCATTTCCTGGGTGAAAATATTTATATATTCCCCGTGAAGTGAACTCTGCTCTCCGGCTTCAAAGCGCTGTCTTTTATGTTGACACCACAGTGTGCTATTTCATTTTGAGATTATTTTCTATTGGATATTAAAGTTTATAAGTAAGTGTTTTTTTTTACAAACTGGTAACCAATGCAAAAACCTTAGAATGGGTCTAATTTGTTCATATGTCTTTGTTTTGCTTAGAAGTCTGGCAGCTGCATTCTGAATGAATGAATGAATGAATACCTGAAAAGAGTGTTACAATAGTCTGACCTACTTGAGATTAGGGCTACACCTAACAATTATTTTCTTGATTAAAGGATTAGTTGTTTGGTCTATAAAATGTCAGAAAATGGTGAAAAATGTGGATCAGAGTTCCCCAAAAGCCCAAGATGACGTCCTTAAATGTCTTTACTGTCACAGAGGAGAGAAGACACTAAAAAATGCTCACATTTAAAGGGGTGATAGAATGATTATATAGGGTATTTCACACTGTTCCTTAAGGTCTCCTAATAGGGTATGTAACATTGGTTGGGCTGAAAATTGCTTGAATGCTATTTTATGGGTCCTTAACTACCCTGTGAATATGGCCCTATTTGTAACAAGAGCTTTTCTTCCAAATATGGTATGCTCATGAATATTTAGATGAGCTGCATGCTGATTGGTTTCAGCGAACCACATACACATCCAATGGAGACTAGACAGCAGGTCTCATATTTCAGACAATGCAAAGTTATACATCGTTTGTCTGCTATTTCATTATTAAATTCACTTCTGAGACTTTTTTTATGCGAGAAATCAACTATATAAAGCTCAAATATGGGCCGTTTTACGAAAATGTATGGCTAATTGCAAATTTGGTAAGACTTGTCGGAGCTCCACACAGTCTGACGAGAAAACGGCAACCTGAATACCCAGTGAAGGTCACCGTTTCTGCGGAGCTCCGCGGAGCTGGCTGGCTGCCAGCTGCTGGCATAACTAGAGTATATTTACAGTTTGAATTTCGTCACGCCACTTATACAACATATACCCCAAGGTCTTATAAAGCTAACAATGGTGTCCGATTTCAATTTAATGCATTTTTGTGAACATTAGGAATTTCGTTAGCTGCTACTGTCCCTTCAATCCTATGGGTAAAGATCGCGGCTATCTGCAGGCCCTGGAGCTCCATCAGGGCCTCTGCATTTTGTAGTCCAGTAAACCAGAAACGGTAACTTTGCGCAGGTATGGAGCGCCGCGGGCTTCCCTTCGTGACGGAGATCCAGCTAGCTCACAGCGAGCCGGAGTCTATGAAGTAGGACACGCCGGGCGGCGAGGCAGCACCGGCCGCTGTCACGTAGCCTGCTGAGCTCCTGCTGAACTGCGACACGCAGTCGGACAAAATTTGCAATTAGCCATCAATTTTCGTAAAACGGCCCATATTTGACCTCTACATAGTTGATTTCTCGCATAAAAAAGTCTCAGAAGTGAATTTAGTAATTAAATAGCGGACCTCTGGAGATCTGCATGACCTAGCTAGATTCAGAAGACTAAGCTGACCTCAGGTCAGTGGTGTAGCCTATGCAAATGTTGGGGCGTGACAAAGACTAGGAGTTGAGGTGCTTACGTCAACTTTTAGCTTTGTTCAGTTTCGCCCGTTTTCAGTGGCAGTTTCAAAATGTGAGATTTGCATAGTAAAGGGGTATCAATGGGATTTTGAGCTTCTATGTATGTCCTATTTACCCACCGAGCTGTCGTTATTCAGCTATGACAAGGTAAAATCGGTTTTGCATTCTATCACCCCTTTAAGAAGCTGGAATCGGAGAATTTTTACTTCGATTTTTTCATTTTCATAAAAAATTACTCAAACTGATTACTGGCGATTCATTTAATAGTTGACAACTAATCGCTTAATCTTTGCAGCTCTACTTGAGATAGATGTACCAATTAACTTTTCAATATCGTGTTTGGATGGGAGTACCTCATGATGATAGCTGATGATATGTTTAATATGCACTAACCTGCACCAGGACAGGATAGAAGGGGGGGGGGGCAAAATCCATTTTTGTCAAAACAGTATTTAAATTGATAAAGTTGTTGGTACAGTAGACAATTTTCCTAAATATTTGTCCTATGAAAGGTACATTTGATATGTGTACGTAGTTGTTATATGACATCTCTGCCTAACTACACTATGGAAGATCTCAATGGCTTGGCACGTACATATGCTTGTGCACGCTTCTCTGCAGTGGACAGATGTGTATTTGGATCGGGACTGCTCAGAGGTGGTGTGTCACAAGGGGTCAATTTGAATCAAAACACTTCACCTTCAAGTATTTACAAGGGTGATCTGAGTGAAAAAAATGCATTCAGTCAGGTGCATTCACTCAGGTAGCGCCATACTGCCATATATACAGCCACACACACACACACACTCCAACACAGTCCAAGGTCTTCTGAGTGTGAAAGTAGAAAGCCCACAGCTAGATGAAACACTGTAGGTGGTGAAACCAATGCAAAACCTTCCATGAATACAAATGCTTTGAACCTGGCTGACCCAGTCTAGATTGTGATTGTGCAGGTGTGTGTGTGTCTGTGTGTGTGTGTGTGTGTGTGTGTGTGCATGTGAGTGCGTGCATGTTTGCTGCTCTGCATGTGTGTCAGCATTCAGCGGCAGCAGCTGCACTCTATCTCCTTGCTCCCGCAGCATTCACGCCGGTCCTCGGGGTCAAACACACACACAGATCAGCCACAGAGATGTGTCGGAGGCCATTTTGAGCCGACGGTGAGTCGTGCCTGAGCTGCCGCTGAGACAATGAGCCGACATCACTTCAGAGGAGGCCCCCGCCACACCTGGGGCCCCCCGGCTGGCTCTCGCCGCTTAGCTCTTCTCAGTAGGAGTTACTGTACAAAACAATTGAGAAAAAAAAAATCCACAGGCTGCTACTGAAAGGGGGAGTAGGAGAAGGACTGAGACACATGAGGGAGGAGGTAAGCCATAAAAAACTGATAGCAATATTTCTGTAATGAAGCTGCACATGGCTGATCATTTGTGTGTGCAAGTGTGAAAAAGGAAAGGAAATGTGTGTGTGTGTGTGTGTGTGTGTGTGTGTGTGTGTGTGTGTGTGTGTGAGAGCTGCAGAGAGACTGGGGTGTGTATCACCACCAGCAGAGGGTGAGACTTCCCGGCCCTACACCTCCATCTCATTAATCAGCTCGGTATTTAAGAAGGGCTGGAGTGAACACTTGCCTGTAATTAGCTGGCTTTGTCAAGGATGCGTGTGTACTTGTGTTTGTGCGTGTTTGAAAAGTGAACGGCAGAGAGAGAGAGAGAGAGAGAGAGAAAGAGAGAGAGAGAGAGAGAGAGAGAGAGAGAGATCTTGGGGAGAAGACAGAGTTTGATGAGGGATACGGGGCGGAAGGTTTGATGCAAGGATGCAGAAAGTGTGTGGGTGATGGCAAGCCTGGCACAGGGACGAAAGAAGAAGAGGACAGGAGTGAGAAGACAGAGTAGACAAGTTGGAGGAAGAAGAGAGATGGAGAAAATGACTGTTTAGAGCAGTGGGGGAGGTGAGAACTAAATAAATGAGAGAAGGCGTATAAGAGAAGACTGAAGGGAAATGACGGCGAGGAAAAGATGCAGGGAGAGAGCGGGACAGAGCAGAGGGTATGTGGGGATGGAGAAGAGGTTGACTTCTAAAGTGGGACATTAGTATTCAAGCGGCACGCATTCACCGCCCCCTCACCACACCCCGCTGCCCTGTCTGCCCAGCAGCCGGCTCTCCTCCTGCGGTGGACCCAGACACGAAGCTGGAGGTGGCAGAGGAAGTGTGTGCGCATTGGGACTTAAGTTCATTGAAACGCTTCCTTCAATGGCGATCTCCACTTTAGAGAAATCGTAGTTTTTCCACGGCGTGTGGGTTTCAGTGTGCTTTCAGCTGCTACATTACTGTTATTACTACTGAAATTCATAATAAACTTTTTTTTTTACCTGCAAGTTAAACATTTACTGTCAGTCAGTGAGGACGACTTAAACATTTCTTGGTACTCGACACAAAAAAATGACAGGTCGGCTCCAAGCGCTAATCGTTCTGAATCAGTACAGATTAACGCTCGGTCATTTCATGATGGATGCAAAGAGTTTTAGTATTACTCTTTTCAAAAGTAAAAACAAAACACATTAGATGTGGCTGTGTCAAATCCTGGCTCTGTCATGACTGCCAGAGACAATCCAATGCCAATGTCCACCAGGCCGTTCTCCGCGCCCCTATCTTTAAGCACCTGGTCTATTTTTGCCAGAAAGATGATTTTTTGGGGCATTTATTTAGGTCAGCTGTCTGACAGTCTTGAAAGGGGGAAGAGAGGGAGAATGACATGCAGCAAAGGGCCACAGGTCAGAATCAAACCCGCGGCCGCTGTGTCAAGTACTGCGCCTCTGTACATGGGGTGCAGGTCAAATTCACTTGTGAATGTATATTAATGCCTATGTTCGTTGGCCATTGACTTTAAATGTATATCTAATGATGCATTCAATTTGTTATGGACTTTGTCTCAACACCTAAATGTTGTTTCTAGGGTGTTGCATATGCAGCAATACTGCCTCCACCCCAATACAATTAAGATTTTAACACTTTTTTACAAATTCAACATCAATTTGTGTTACTAGAAACAATGTCCCTGTTTCTCTGGATAACTCAAAGACCTCATCATGAACAGTTTTCATTGGAACTACTTTGTTCCCAGCAATGACTGTGGATTATTATGAGTTTTTTAAATGCTTAGTAATTTCCTAGAAGAGCTGGGTAATGCCGTTTAAGCAAACCTTACTCAAACCAGAGTAAATGGTGCATTTGTTGGGGACTATTTTTAGCTGCGTATTAATACTTGTTTGGTGCAAAATTGAGCAATTACAGCACCAGAACGATGCCTCAAAAATAATCTACAGTGCGTTTATTGTAATGAAGAAACGTGCCGCCCAGTGCGATAGTGTGGCTCAAATCAAATGTATCAGGTTTTGGCTACACAGAAAGCACTGGTTAGTAGGATCAATTAATTCATTCATTTCATTAGATATGTTGACTGTAAGGAAAATAAAGAATATCACCAGCTTTATTCTTTAGAATTCCCTGCTGACAGGGAATACCAAAGGGTATGTAACCAAACTAACGGATGTCTTGTAATTTACCTCTAATCTATGGACCATTTCCTTTCTCCTGTGTTGTTTTTGTGATGTGTGTAAGTGCCACAGATAAATGGGCTGACTTCCTTTAAATACTATTATCCTCTCTCCTGCTTCTGCTTGTAACCATTCATTCATTGTGATGCTGAAAATCTTGAAAAATCAAAGTACAGGCAACAATACTGAATGTCAGTCCCAGAACGTCACTCCAGTGATATACAGTTGGCGTTATTCAGCATGTCTAATAAGTTGTTAGTTTTTCATAAAATGAAGTACCCTTGGGGGAAAAAGGAGGCGATTTTCTCTCAGTAGTTGACATACAGTATCCACTAGCAATCCCATCCGTCTCCATCAGCATCACTCGACACACATCATAGTCGCAGAACCCAGGGTACGGTTCTCCATCTATTACATTCATAGCTCCCTGCTGCAGTGTCTGTGTTTATGACTTCCTTTTCTTCCAACTAAAACTACTACCCAACTGCTCCTCTGGTCTCCTCCACTGCTTTGCTCTCATTTGACTAATTATATTCACGGAGAACGGTGTTGACAAATTCATTTTGAAATCCATTAGTCCCGTGGCGTTGTTTAAACAATGTGCAAGTTAATGTCCATTGCTTTAATACCCCTGATTCACATTCTAATAGCCGTCTGATAAATCAGGTTATCTGCGACACCTTGTACATACCGTGAAGAGCGGAAATTAGGGAATTATTAACTATCCGTGGTGTTCTGTCGTGTCTGGGTGTGTTAGGGAGAAAGAGGAGAGAGAGAGAGAGAGAGAGAGAGAGAGAGAGAGAGAGAGTCAGAAAGAAAAGTAGAGACAATAATGGAGAGAGAGCAGATAAATTATAGGGATAGGTGAGGTTAAAAAGAGACCAGAGGGAAAAACAAGAGTAAGAAAGAGATAATAAGGAGCATGAAGAGCAGCAGGACTAAGTGACAGTAAATCTAGATGACACTAAGGCAAACATTAAAGAAGAGGGACTGAGGGCGGAATATGGAAGAACATACAGTGGGAACACCAGTAGTGAACATTTAAGACTCTAACTCAACGCCTTGGCTACATTATCCCCCAGTTTTTTAAGATGTACACTTAATATTACAAATATCGCAGAACCTTTTGAAATGCTGCACAAAGTGGATGCGAAAATATGAATCATCACGGTGAGTTTCCATCAGCTGGTCAGAAGCAAATGAATGGATTTACAAACATCCACAGGGAAAACTAGAAAGGCTTCCGACATTTGTGTTATACACGTTTCAAGTTATTACATTTTAAATAAATGTGTTTTCTTTTGAATATATACCTGGGCAGCGTCTGTGTGGTGGTATACGTAGAATGGAATTACAGCAGACCTCAAAAGCTAAATCTATCCACCGAAAATAATAAATGTATGTACAGTATCTATCGTATCTATCTATCTATCTATCTCTCTATCGATCGTGTCTCTCTATCTATCTATATCTATCGTATCTCTCTCTCTCTCTCTCTCTATCGTATCTATCTATCTATCTATCTATCTATCTATCTATCTATCTATCTATCTATCGTATCTCTCTCTCTCTCTCTATCTATCTACCGTATCTCTCTCTCTCTATCTATCTATCTACCGTATCTCTCTCTCTCTATCTATCTACCGTATCTCTCTCTCTATCTATCTATCTATCTATCTATCTATCTATCTATCTATCTATCTATCTATCTATCTATCTATCTATCGTATCTCTCTCTCTCTATCTATCTATCTATCTATCGTATCTCTCTCTCTCTATCTATCTATCGTATCTATCTATCTATCGTATCTCTCTCTCTCTCTATCTATCTATCTATCTATCTATCGTATCTATCTATCTATCTATCGTATCTCTCTCTCTATCGTATCTCTCTCTCTCTCTCTCTCTCTCTATCTATCTATCTATCTCTCTCTCTCTATCTATCTATCTCTCTATTGTATCTATCTATCTTATCTATCCATCTATCCATCCATCCATCCATCCATCTTCTAGTATAGCTACTCATCCCTAATCTTACTCACGGGCTATTATGTTTGTATTAATGGATTCATCATGTCCATTAAGTAGCCATGCTCAAACCCAGGACGTAATCGTTACTACAAAGCTACTACGGTAAACCATCTTCTAATAAGGTACATTTCTGCAATTTTTGAGATATGGTACATTTTCACAGTTCTATTAAAAAAAAAAAAAAAATCATTGTAACCAAGCAATCAGCACTGTATTAAAAAATGCAAGTCGTGGGCGTGTTGTTTCAGGTACCGGTGAGAAACACTACCAAGCAATTTACAAATATTTACCACTATGAGCCTGGATTTTACAACTCTGGAAAGTTATCCCAGTGACAAGCGCTTCTCTTTAATTGTGATGATAGCGATGTAACTAGCAGAATTAGCCTGCTCCATTTACAGAGTGATCTACCAGGAATGTGTGCTTACATGCATTTGATTGGCCAACCCACTGCGTTGCCGAATGACATCACATACTGTAGCATGCCTGGATTGTTTTTAAAGAGGCTTCTGTGTTGGCATCCCTACAGCGTAAACACAGTGGTATCATTGAAATGAATGAGGAAGATGCATTTTTTCACACACAATGGCAGTGTCAGAACACCCTAATTTGCAAAAGATACTTGGACAATAACCAGATATACTGTAGATGAACGCCCAAGTCCTGCCTCTCCACACTCCTTACTGACTGGATCAACCTCCTGATGTGAGCTACCTCTAAATTCCCACTCCCTCCTCCGTCTAGTTTGCCAGTTTCAACCTGACTTTTACCTCCTCCCTCCTCCTCTGTCTCGCCCCCTGTCTTTAACTAAATCCTGGCTGCTGCTTCTTCTACTCTTCCTCCTCTTCCAACTGTTCCAACTCCCTCCTCCTCCTCTCAACACCCGCTGAACAGAAAGAGAGAGTGTGTTAGTGTCAGTAGCCCTGCCTGTGTTGTCTGGCGGAGTGTGTGGATTAGACACATAGGCCTGATTAGTGGCTTGTTTACCTACCAGCACCGCCACTATCACCACCACAGGGCTTCAAGGGCAACACCAGTGGATCATCTCCTCACACACACCCAAACAAAAAAACAGCTAACTGACACACTGCGTTGACCACTTCTGGTGCGCACATGTGAGAGTGTCTGTTTGTGTGTGTGTGTCTGTGTGTGTGGTTTGAGTGCCATCATGGCACAGGGCTCTTAATTAAAAGGAGTGTGTGTGTTCTTCTGGGGGCGGAGCAGCTGGCAGGAGGCACTGGGGCCAGAGAACATCTGCAGGAGGCCGCAACGCCTGCACACGCACACGCACAC
The DNA here is from genome assembly GCA_023566125.1 of Zingel zingel. NCBI lineage: Eukaryota > Metazoa > Chordata > Actinopteri > Perciformes > Percidae > Zingel > Zingel zingel. The sequence continues at coordinate 35,414,823 of CM042321.1, read as the reverse complement.
ACACACACACACACACACACACACACACACACACACAGGCATACATATGAACACACAACCACAAACACATCATCATCGCCACTTGGCAATTGAACTCACACCCCCATGAACACAAAAATACACACTTGCAAGCACACACGTAGACCCGTTGAGCGCTGCCATCGCCACTGCCGCCATACCAGTGGGACTGTCACCATGGCAACCCGGGACTGGTCATGTCACCCTGGTTTAGTGAGACGGGTGACAGCAGGAGAGAGAGTGAGAGATAGGCAGGCGATAAAAAGAGCAAACGACAAAGACAGAGAGCGAGGGGCATTAAATACCCTCCACAATGCTCGCCTCAGTCTCGTTTTGAAACAAAAGGGTACAGAGAAAGAGTGAGGGGGGGGGGGGGGGGAGACCGAGAGAGAGAGAGGGAGAGAGAGAGAATCCTATGGCGTCCCATCCACCGAGCAGCTCTGGATGTGAGGAGGTCAGCAGCTTTGAACACTTCAGACGCACCACAGGGCCCTCAGTAGTCAGTCTCCTTTTTCAATAAGTAAAGAGGAGCTGCATTGTTGTGTAACACACACACACACACACACACACACACACACACACACACACACACACACACACACACACACACACACATGTGATGTCATCATGTTGATAGAAAGTGGAAAGGTAGAGAGGGATTCTGTCCTTGCTATGGGGCAA